>CM059442.1:58823269-59143269 GCA_030390025.1 Squalus acanthias | reverse complement strand
AGTATTTAACTTTTCTATTCTGCTTAGAAACTTGTACACCCGTGTAAAGTCCCCTCTTATTCACCTCCTTCCATGATTTGACATGCATGAAGCCATTTTTGTCTTTGTTAGATTCCTTATTGCTGGCCAAAATACACAAATGAGCTTAATGACCGTTATTGATAGCTGCTTTCTGCAAGTTGTATGGGAATTTACTTTACGGTCCGGGTAATACTCACACCTCAGGGCAAGGTAGGGACATGGGTCATTCTGGAAGTCCCTTGGTATGCATAGTTTGATTGTATGCTTTTTACCTGGATGGGGACCCCTCTAGCATGCTACACAAAGTGCCTTGCACTGATTAAGGAATCAAACTCTGACCTTCGATTCTAAGCATCCTGGGGTGGTAGTTTGATTGCTAACTGGGTCGGGCTTGTGAGGGAGCAGGGCTGATGATTCTTTGTGCGACATTTGACAGATAACTCTCAAGAAGCTCGATTTATAGTGGATTCATAGTTGACTATGTTGGTTCTGCTCAGCACTCAATCTGAAGCCAGAAGAGAGGCTGAGCTAAATCTAACTCCATGGTAGCATTTCACCACGTAGGAAGTGAGTGTCCGTATTTCGAAGATTATGTTAAGAGGCATCAGATGAGAAACATCTTTGTTGTTTTTGGCATTTTATGGAGGATAGAAAAAAGTTTGCAACTATTGGTCCAACATTCCAACAGTGACTACACTTCAAAAAGTACTTCATTGGTTGTAAAGCGCTTTGGGACATCCTGAGGTCATGAAAGGCGCTCTGTAAAGACAAATCTTTCGTTCTTTTTACTGTAAGTTGCTGTTTATACTGAGTACTGATCAGTTACTTGTATATAGCCTAAGCTTCAGTCTGTTAGAGTACATAATCATCCACCTACCAAAGATGAGGGCATCATGTGGTACTGCATGATATTTTCCAGTGTGCTAGAATACAGTGGCACAGGCTCTCTGTTCAATCCCTGGGACTCGCTGCATTTACTTAGGTATTGAGGAGGTAAAGACACACTGCGGTTCGTAGGGGCCCAAGGTCCACATATGGGAGTGGTCATTGATGCTGAGCCCAAGTAGCACATCTAGTGTAAAAACCCAAGAATGTAACAGACCTCTCTTATTCGTCTCAACAACAACAACAACTTGTATTTATATAGCGGCTTTAACGTAGTAAAACGACCCAAGGTACTTCACAGGAGTGCCATAAGACAAAATTTGACGTCGAACCACATAAGCGGAAATTAGGTCAGATGACCAAAAGCTTGGACAAAGAGGTAGGTTTTAAGGAGCATTTAAAGGACAGGTAACGAGGCGGAGAAGTTTAGGGAGGCAATTCCAGAGATTAGGGCCTAGGCAGCTGAAGGCACAGCCACCAATGGTGGAGCGATTAAAATCAGGGATGCTCAAGGGAGAAGCACAAGCAGAGAATGCTGGAAATACACAGCAGAACCATCAGCATCTGAAGAGAGAAAAGATGGTTCGGGTGTGTGGACCCTTCTTGGGATAGCGTACCATGCTTTGATCAGAACCTACCTTGAGTACTGTCCAATTCTGGTTGCTGAGACGCAAGGGAGACCAAGAACTGGAGGTAAAGCAGTGAAGAGTCACAACAAGGCTGATTCTAGTGTCTGGGGTCTGAGTTATGACGGAAAACCAGTGTCCTGGCCAATATTTATCCCTCATTCAACATCACTAAAACAGATGATCTGGTCATTAACACATTGCTGTTTGTGGGAGCTTGCTGTGCATAAATTGACTGCCACGTTTCCTACATTACAACAGTGACTACACTTCTAAATTACCTCATTGGCTGTAAAGCTCTTTGGGACATCTGGTGGTCGTGAATGTCGCTATAGAAATGCAAGACTTTCTTTTTCTTTATTAGTCTTGGCTGGTAGCACAAAACTGGCAATAGTGAATTAGCGGCCCAGTTTACACTCCACCCAATTTCGTTTGGGCGAGAAAGAAATGGGTCAGTGGTCCACAAGTTTAACAGCCAACCCAAACTTGCACTGCCCAAATTTATAAATCAGTTGGTTGAGACAAGTAGTCAAAACAGGATATTGTACTCAATGATTTTATATTTATTTGAATTTTATTTATACAGGCAATGTTGCTTATAAAGCCATTAAAATATATATAATTAGTTTAAGAAATCATTTACAGATATATTTTCTATAGAAATCATTCAGAATTTTGGAATAACATGATTCATTTCAATATCCAAGGTTAAAAAAATTACACTTTTTGCAACATTCTATTGATCAGACATTAAGAGAGAGTTAGCAGATTTTTTCCTATTGACCAATCACTATTAATAGTATGCCTGTAGAACAGGAGGTGACTCTCTTAACATTCAGACAGTCTTAGCAACTGGAGATAGATCATGGATGCTTATCACTGTATCCTTATTGTTTCCCAAGTCTTAATGCAGGATCCTATATATTTTTATTGAGTCTCCATGTATTTTCATTTACTGAGCGGTGCAAGATCCTAATTATCTTTATTTTGAGATGTACACGCTCCTGTATATTTTCACAGCTCCACATGGTCCATGTGCTTTATTCCTTTGAGTCAGCATTCACTCGCGGCACACATTTCAGGATTATGGGTTTTTTAGGATGCATGGGTCCTTTCACATCCAGTTCTAATGGGATCTGGAATAGAAAGAGCAATGGTGATATTCAGCCAACAGGAAGGTTCGACTGGAGAGATGGATGGTTCCGTTCCATCCCAATTTCTATCCATCAGCTATCATTCCATAATTCCCTCCCCACTGTATTCGCTTCAAAAACAAAAATCTCAATGACACTTCACAACATTTAATCACACCTTCAAATAATTCCTATATTCTAGAATTCTCACCAGTGTCTCCTTGCACGGCACAAGAGTCATGTGTTGCAAGAATGAAGCTAGCCCCATCTTCATCACGAGTTGTGAAAATCGCATCCCAATGCAGTTCCGAGGGCCCATCCCGAATGGCAGGTAGACACAAGGATTCCGAGACTCCCTTTCCTCTTTACTGAACCTAATTATATTGGCAGAGGCAAAACAAGTGAAGTAGATCATTGTCAAATTCGGTTAGAGATAGTATGCATTTATCAGAGAGATAGCTGGAGAATACAACACTTTGAAACTGTAATCATGTTTTTTGTCCGAGCCACTCCCTCACTAATGCTTCTTGCGATGTCGTTCCACAGCCACTGGGGGCCAATCTTGATGTGTGAGCCCAGACCATGGAGTGTTGGCAGGCTCCTCAACTGTGGAAAGCAGCAGCACAGCCAAGGTTGATCCTGTCCTCAATTGACATCCAATTGTGTGCAGATCTATCATAAAACAGCAAACTGGGTGCTTTGCATGTCATAAGACCGCAACTTGCACATTAAAAGCGGCCGACCACCTGAACAGGCAGGTGTTTCAGCCGCCCAGCGGTGAGCCCCTCTGAAAGTGGCAGCAGCCCGATTGTTGTCGTAAACGGGGCGTTAAGTCTCCCGAACCCATTACTGCCCCGTTCACGCCGATTGCAATTTAAAAAAAAAAGAAAAACGTCCTCACTGTTTTCATTCATCGAGTCATCAGGGGAGCCAGCCTCTTTTCAACATCAAGTGTAATTTAGAAAGGTGACAACATGTCTTTAAGATAATGGAGGAGATTTGGGAACACAGCCATGAATTCACGTTACAGATTAGACTCCTACTCAGCAAACACTGAAACTAAGTAAAGTGGGTGCCATACTGGAGCCAATGATATTTAGGTTTGGGGACTGAATGATCGATTGCTGTTTTTGGTGATCACTTCTACCGGTTAACCCATGCTCATGTGATACCCGTCAATGCCGCTTCCTGTAACTCTGCACAACAGAGCAGAGGGGTTGACAGAATTCAAATTGAGCTCTTCAACTTTGAAAGTCACACTGATTTCCAGGACAAATGATTATTCGCAGTAATTACCAATCAAAATATATCTCCGTCTCTATCTAGTTCACAACATCAATTTCTGTCATTCGGTTGAATGTGAAATCAAGGTTGTATGGAACACTTGGAAAAGAGGATCTAGAAGGAAGTAGAAATTAAAATCTGTGCTTTGGTCATGAGATTTGTTTTGACAAGATCGTTAGGGATGAGAAAGGCCATTTGCCCCATCACAAACCATCTACTCAGTAAGATCCTAAAGTTCCTCCTATTACAGATTCCAATTGTTTCCTAAAATGGTCCAGGGTTTTTGTCTCTACTATTCCAAGAGTTCTATTCCAAACGGGGGGTTGGGATGGGGGTGGGGGGGAAACACAAATCCCATTGCTACGTACCTTTCAGGTCTGAACTCCTCAGGCTCCGGCCAGTATGCTGGATCACGGTGCAGGACATAGGCAGGCACCATGACAACGGTCCCCTTTGGAATGAAAATGAGAAGTCGCACAACACCAGGTTATAGTCCAACAGATTTATTTAATTTTACAAGCTTTCGGAGCAGTTCGCTCCTTCGTCAGGACCCTTTGGAATGGTCAGCCCATTGAGCTGGACATCTTTCTTGCACACTCTGTCTATACGGGGTGCAGGAGGGTACAGTCGCAGGGTTTCAGATATCACCATTTCCAAGTACTCCAACTGCATCACTGCTTCATATGTGGGAGGAGCCTTCACACAGAAACACACTTTTAGCAACGGAACGGGACATTCAGAAAGTTATATTTTGTTATAGGGCAGGGGAAGTATTTTCTGTTATTGTGTATTGGTAGAGGAGATGCTTTCTACTGTGAGGGAGACCAGAACTAGGGGCAGTAAATACAAGATAGTCACTAATAAATCCAATAGGGAATTCAGGAGAAATTCCTTATCCAGAGAGTGGTTAGAATGTGGAATTTGCTACCACATGGAGTGGTTGAGGCCAATAGGATAGATACATTTAAGAATAAGCTGGGTAAGCACATGAGGGTAAATGGAATAGAAGGATATGTTGACGGGGTTAGATGAAGAAGGGTGGGAGGAGGCTCATGTGGAGCATGGAGCTGTTGGGACGACTGGCCTGTACCTGTGCTGTAAATACTACGTAATATATGTCATGAGCACAAAACAGATCAAACACCACTCAGTGCTTTATATTCGTAATGAATATACTAGTCAATTTCAGAGCAATGCAGAAAGCCAGAGGGCAGATTGTCTATTTGCTGTCTGTTAGGGGTGAAGATGATCTAGTTAGGGATGATGGGGGTAGAAAAGAACAAAATAACAACTCAATAAAGGGGGGGGCGGGGGGGGTTACATTCTGGAATATCAGCTGCTGGTGATCGAACAGCCACAGGAAATGAACCCCATTCATTGTCTTGGCCACTAAGGCCCCTGGGGGCAATTCTCTGAACACACGCCAGTAGCGTTGAAGTCAAAGGATGGAAAATCACAAGCAGCACGCCCATTATTTCCCCAATAGCTGCTCCCACCCAGCAGGTGAGGTTCCCCCATCGCCAGCGTGCACTCAGGAAATGATCCCTATCGGTAAACCCCAGCTCTCTCGCCATCAGCCTTGGCTCACCTGGTAGCACTTTCACCTCAGTCAGAAGGCTGTGGTTACAAGTCCCACGCCCGAGACTTGCGCACAATTATCCAGGCTGACACTCCAGTGCAGTACTGAGGGAGTGCTGCACTGTCGGAGGTGCCGTCTTTCATGTGAGACATTAAACAGAGGCCCCTCTTGGTTGGATGTAAAACATCCCATGGCACAATTTTGAAGTTCAAGTTAGTTCTCCCTGGTCAATATTTATCTTTCTCAAGGACTCACTTTGTTGGGAAAAGCCTCATCTATTTCCTGCTGCAGTTTCTTCTGTACGTCCGGGTGCGTAGCCAGATTGTACGCCACAAATGACAAAGTATTGCTGGTGCTACCGAACCCAGCAAAGATAAAGGTAATGGCCTGTGACAGAATCTCCGTGTCAGTCAGAGCTGCAGAGAATCGGAAGAATCAGAATTTGCACTGCAAACCTCACATTACAACATAGAAGCTTAAAATGTTGGGTTTTCAATGCAAATATTTCAGAAAACTTTTATTATTATTACAGCAACCTAAAAATGCAATGCCGCAGATAATTCAATGTTTCCAATAACCGTGCCTGGAGTATTAAATTAGGCATGTACTAAAAACATTGAATATATACCTAGCACAATAGGCAGAATAGATTACAAGCTAGAGTTTAGTAAGAGGACACTACAAGTGAAATGGCAGTTCAAATCTACTTTCTAATGCTTGAGTAAATCACTACTTTTATGTTCTTGTAAGATAGAAAATATGAACATTTCCAAAAGCAACAAGGGACAGTCAGCGTTGAAAGGGTTAATGTGCAGGTAGTGCTCACTGGAACTCCAGTGCACAGCCACACAAGGGTGATTAATGTGTGTCTGCGATTTCCCTGCACTACCCAGTTCCCAATCTCAAACCCATGACTGTGGGGAATCACTGGCCAGAAACCAGGCAATTCCCAGTAGGGCGAGAGTGGAAACAAATCCCAGCAGGAGTTAGGCCTCCCCAGACTGTTCTCACAGAACCCCCTCACTGTTAGTTTTAGAGCAGGTCACGTGTCCAAACTGTCAGCCAGGTAGGGTATGGGGAGACCAGAGAGATAAACAGGGAGAATTAACTTCAGGGACAGAAAGAAACAAGGATGAGGGAAGGAGAGGTTTTCCACTGATGGTACCTTTGTATGTCGAATTGCCGACTCCATTCTGCTTCTCGGAGCTGATGTCAGTCGTTTGAGAATCAACCATCAGCTGCAGAAAATCCACCCGATCCTGAGAGTTAAACAAGAGCCAGGTGAGGACTCGGCTACGATGGCACAGAAACCGAATTTTTAGGATTAAAGTCATAGATCCTGAAATTCCCGAGGGGTGGAAAGGAGGAAGTAGATCATATTGCCTCCAGAGGGGCCAGACACAGAATCCACCCCGATCTCTAGTCGGGGAAGAGCGGTCGAGTCTTCCACCCATTCATACATGCTCAAAGACTGCTCTGGGGAGTGTCAGAGGGAGTTCCTGATCTACACCGGGCATTCTGCCCATTACATTTTCCCTCGGCCCAATGGAATTCAAGTCAGCCAATTATGTACCTAGTAAAGGCCCCGAGACTCACTGAGAGAAAGGTAATCAATCCCACAGGGCTCGCCATTCTATCCCTGTGGGGAAAAGACAAAATCTAAGAACCTTAAATCTTTGGCCTTCAAGGTTTGCCTGTTCCCCCAACTGGAGCAGCAGAGCCTGTTGTCAGGCAGAGCCACGCATGGTGACTGTGTAAATTACTCCATCCCCTACAATGGGACAGGGTCATCACTGATGGCCGTGGGTGGCCAGTGGGAGTCCCCACTACTCCACTCTGCTGGTGGTGGAGTAGGGACCCTGGAATTCCACGACAAAAGATCACTCAGCTCAGCACAGCTGCATTGGCTCTCAGACCTATCCATTTAGTCTCATCCCCAATAGCCTTTTAAAATTCTAGTTTCAAATATTTATCCACTTCCCTATTAGAAGTTATGGATTCTGCTTCTGGTCGTGCTTTCTGCGTCCTATCAATCCTCTGCATGAAAATAATTTTGCCTAATTGCTCACATGGTTTGCAATTTATGCCCTCAAGTTACCAACTCACCAACAAGTGGGAAAGTTTTTCCCCGTTTACCTCAACAAAATTTGAACCTGATCTCCTCTGAACTGTCTGTATTCCAGTGAAAAAGACCAACTTTCTTTTGTATCTCCTCATAGCTAAAACCTCTCATCCCCGATTTATCTTCCTCGTGAAGCTCTCCTGTACCCTCGCCATAGTCAGTGAAACAAGTCAAGGACACAGTTATTCCATATTGGGCAGGCTGCAATAAATAGAGATTCTTGCTCTTGGATCAATGTAACCAACTTTACTTTGAATACAAGATGCTCAACATGACAAACCACCTCCAGTAATGCTGCTCCTCTCCTGCACAATCACTGACAGGCACTTCTCCCAACATTTAATTAGCTACAACTCTGATGTAAAGGCGGCCCCAGTATTGGACGACACCCTCTAATCCAATTTACCTGCAAGAATATCTTTCCTTCATAACAGTCAGTGCTGTCCATCAACTAAATCAATTCCGGTTTTGTTCTGGACATTTAATGGAGCACAAAGTACAAACGGGTAATGCACCACCACGACACCTGGTGTCAAACAGATTACACACTACAGCGGTCAATCGTAAATCAACTTGGAAAGGCTATGGAACAGTTAGAGGCCTTCACTTACATACAACACAATAATACGATTTCTAATCAACATCGATACAGACCAAGAGAAATGATCAAGACAGTTTTCATTCACACCAAGAATACTGGTATAGCCTCCTCTTCTGCTGCTCCTCCTTACCCTACCCATCTTTAATCAGGTCTTCTATTCACCGGTCATCCAGTACCTCTTTTACTACTCGGTCCCAATTTCTGAAGAAAAACACACAGCCTAAAACACCATGGGATAGAATGTCCGCAGACTTCTCCTGATCACCCACTGTAACCTCGGCCGAAGACTGGTGGAAGCCTGGGATAGACAGCGAAAGCAGCCGTCACCCCCGCCGTTTCCACATTACAGCGGGAGATGGGTGAACCCCAGCAGCAATCCCAGGCATGCGACCGTAGGGCTGGCTCCAACCAGATTGAACACTTAAACCGCACGCCTGGCTGGCAAACTTCAACAACTGCAAAAGGACACAATATTCCCCAGGTACCCGTCCCTTCTAATTAGACCAATATTGTTGTAGCCATTTCCTTTCTAGTTGTGAGAATAAGGCGGTGAAGGATAGTCAGTGTTGTGGGAGAGCGGCAGAACAGGTGCAGGAACCTGAACCGTTTCAATGGTTAGTTTAACACTCACGGTGTGCACTCCTTTTTGTCTCTTTGCCTTCAAACCCGCCAAAACACTCATGAAAAAGGCAGCCACATCTCTCGGTATCAAGCAGAAATCAAGTTTTTCCATGATTGGAACAAAGGCAGGAAAAATCACTGGGGAAAAAAAGATAAAATCAAAAATCAAACAGATGACGAACAGTCATAGCCCTGCAGATACAGGGAAGGAAGGAAAGAAGGAAAGAGAGAGACAGAGAGACAGAGAGGTCACAGAGATGCATTTCGATAGCGCCTTTCACAACCTCAGGACGTCCCAAAGCGCTTTACAACCAATGAAGTATTTTTGAAACAAAATCACTGTTGTGATGTAGGAAACCCGGCAGACAATTTGCACACAGCAAGGTCCCACAAACAGCAATGTGATAATGAACAGAAACTGTTTTAGTGATGCTGGTTGAGGGTTAACTATTGGACAAGAAACTAGGAGAACTCCACTGTTCTTCTTCTAAATATGCCATGGGATCTTTACATCCCCCACCACCACCACCCTGCACCCTGAGAGAGTAGACGCGACCTCAGTTTAACGTTTAATCTGAAAGAAGGTACCTCTGACAGTTAAACGCTGCCTCAGTACTGCATGAAGTGTCTGGATTATGTGCTCAAACCTCTGGAGTGGGACTTGAACCCACAACCTTCTGACGCAGAGGCAAGCGTGCTACCCACCGAGACTGATTCTGAACTTCTATAGACCTTGCTCCTGACAATGTTTCCATTTTATTCCCCCTCTTACCAAGCCTTAAAAGTTTACAGCATAGGAGGAGGCCATTCGGCCCATGTCTGCACCAACTCTTTGCTCAACCAATCCAAGACTAATCCCACTACCCTGATCTCTACCCATGGTCCTGTATCTTCTTCGGCTTCAAATATTTATCCATTTTCTACTTAAAAGGGGTAATGGTCTCTGCTTCAAACCGCCCCTTCACACCCTGTTCTCGTCATGTTTGGGGGGGCAGGGGGGGGGGCATTAAAATGGGATTGAAAAATTCTCAGTCAGCATTGAGCAAACGGTGGAGAAAAGCCACCTGGCAGTCAAATTGTGGAATTACAGAGGCTCACATAGACAAAACTCAATGGACCAGATTTTGCTGTCGCAGGACATCTAAGGGCATCAGCCGTTAGTTAGCCTTGCTCCTGCATCCTTTAGCTCAAAAAAAAGGTTTTGCTCACAAGTTGCTGGAAGTGCGAGCAGATAACGGCGCAGCGAGGGAAACAGGGCAACTGGGGCCTGAGTGAACAGAGCATCTCCTTAATCAAAGGGACGCAAAAAGAAAAAAATCATTACCCTAGCTCAACTAAAAGAAAACAAATATTTTGAATCACTTACAAACAAAGATAAGTGCAGGGTGCAAAAAGCTGAAGTTTACAAGTTTGAGGACCTTGCTGATGAACAGGTCATTGGGGTTGTTGATGGAGTCGACATCCACGCTGAATGCAGTGCTGGTGACCACATCCATGCTGTACGTTCCGAAGATACTGGCAGAAGAGAAATGTACTCGTTAAGAACTGGTTAACAGCCAACAGCTGAGGCACAGTTAAAGCATTGCATAGAATTTACATCACAGAAGCAGGCCATTCGGCCCAACTGGTCTGCGCCAGTGTTTATGCTCCACACCAGCCTCCTCCCACCCCTCTTCATCTCACCCCATCAGCATATCCTTCTATTCCTTTCTCCCTCATGTGTTTATCTAGCTTCCCCTTAAATGTATCTATGCTATTCGCCTCAACTACTCCTTGTGGTAGCAAGTTCCACATTCTTACCACTCTTTGTGTAATAACTATTCTTCCGAATTTCCTATTGAATTTATTGGTTACTATCATATTTATAGCCCCCTAGTGTTAGTCTCCCTCGCAAGTGGAAACATCTTATCCACGTTTACCCTGTCAAACTCCTTCATAATTTTAAAGACCTCTATTAGGTCACTCCTCAACCTTCTTTTTTCTAGAGAAAAAGAGCCCCAGCCTTTTCCTGATAAGTACAACCTCTCAGTTCTGGTATCATTCTTGTAAATCTTTTTCTGCACCTTCTCCAGTGACTCTATATCCATCTTATAATATGTTGATGTTGTTTGGATTAAAATCAATACACAGAGTGAAACATTCACCCACTGTGACCGGGTTTCTCCTTGGACTGGAACAAGGCCCAAAGGGTGAGAATCTACCGAGGAGTCTTGGAGGGGAGATATTCGAACTCCCTGTCCTCTGGCTTTTAAACAGAGGAAAATGGAAACAGAAAAAGGTTGTCTCCACTCAATTCAAATGGCTTTAAAAAAATAGATGCAGGCACAATGTGTTGGAATATGGAGTAGGACCAGGTAGGGGTGGGGGTGGAGGGGGCGGGATGGTGGGGAAAGAAAAGCAGTGGAACCGTCACAACACGTCATTCCCACAGATCCCTCAGAACAGCTCGAAGTGACATTGGTGAAATCCAGGGAGCAATTCATCCACCTTCTTGGCCATCACTGTAGAAAAACCAAATAGAAGGATTTAAATTCCTCAGAAGAATAAAATACAAGGGTATTTGAGATAAAAATTCATAAAGAGGAGGTACTAGAAAGGCTGGCTGTAATTAAAGTTGATAAGTCATCAGGACCGGATGGGATGCATCCTCGGATGCTGAGGGAAGTTAAGGGGGAAATCGTGGAGGTACTGGCCATAATTTTCCGATCCTCCTTAGATATGGGGGTGGTGCCAGAGGACTGGAGAATTGCAAATGTTACACCCTTGTTCAAAAAAGGGTACAAGGATAAACCCAGCATATACAGGCCAGTCAGTTTAACCTCGGTAGTGGGGAAGCTTTTAGAAATGATAATCAGGGACAAAGTTAACAGTCACTTGGACAAGTGTGGATTAATTAAGAAAAGCCAACACGGATTTGTTAAAGGCGAATCGTGTTTAACTAACTTGATTGAGTTTTTTTGATGAGGGTTGATGAGGGTAATGCAGTTGACGTGGTGTACATGGACTTCCAAAAGACGTTTGATAAAGTGCCACATAATAGGCTTGCCAGCAAAGTTGAAGCCCATGGAATAAAAGGGACAGTGGCAGCATGGACAGTGACAAGAAACAGAGAGTAGTGGTGAACGGTTGTTTTTCAGACTGGAGGAAGGTATACAGTGGTGTTCCCCAGGGGTCGGTACTAGGACCACTGCTTTTCTTGATATATATTAATGACTTGGGTGTACAGGGCACAATTTCAAAATTTGCCGATGACACAAAACTTGGAACTTTGGTGAACACTGAGGAGGATAGTGATAGACTTCAAGAAGACAGACAGGCTGGTGAAATGAGCGGTCACATGGCAGATGAAATTTAATGCAGAAAAATGCAAAGTGATACTTTTGGGAGAAAGCAGAGGCAATATAAACTAAAGGGTACAACCCTAAAGGGGGTGCATGAAGAGAGAGACCCGGGGGTATATGTGCACAAATCGTTGAAGGTGGCAGGGCAGGTTGAGAAAGCGGTTAAAAAAGCATACGGGATCCTGGGCTTCATAAATAGAGGCATAGAGTACAAAAGCAAGGAAGTGATGATGAACCTTTATAAAACACTGGTTCAGCCTCAACTGGAGTATTGTGTCCAATTCTGGGCACCGCACTTTAGGAAGGATGTGAAGGCCTTAGAGAGGGTGCAGAAAAGATTTACAAGAATGATTCCAAGGATGAGGGACTTCAGTTACGTGGATAGACTAGAGTAGCTGAGGTGGATCGCCTTAGAGCAGAGAAGGTTGAGAGGAGATTTGATAGATGTTCAAAATCATGAGGGGTCTAAACAGAGTAGATAGAGAGAAGCTGTTCCCATTGGCGGAAGGGTCGAGAACCAGAGGACACAGATTTAAGGTGATTGCCAAAAGATCCAAAGGCGACATGAGGAAAAACATTTTTACGCAGCGAATGGTTAGGATCTGGAATGCTCTACCTGAAACGGTGGTGGAGGCAGATTCAATCATGGCTTTCAAAAAAACAATTGGATAAGTACCTGAAGGAAAAAAACTTGCATGGCTACAGGGAAAGGACGGGGGAGTGGGACTCGCTGAAGTGCTATTGCAGAGAGCCGGCACGACGGGCTGAATGGCCTCCTTCTGTGCTGTAACCATTCTATGATATGTGGTTGTTTATGAGCTGCAATGAGAAGTTAGTATGTCCCATCTGAACCAGCCCAGAAGCCCAGAAGCAGGTATAACTGGCTGACACAGGACGATCTATAAGTTGATGAAGAGTCAGCGAGGGTCACACTCCTCTCCGAGAACAGTGTGAATGAGAAGGTCCTTGGAGCAAAGTGAAAATTATTTAATGGGATAGGAAAGGTTTGTGGTGGAGGAACGCGGATCCATAATCAGACAAACAAATTACTCACTCCTTCATGTCGACAGGTTCATTCAGCTTTGCTTTCTTTTCTGCAAATTTCACAAGATTTTCTGAATAGTGCTTGATTATTGGACACATCTGGGGAGGGGAAAAAAAAGGGCAACCAAAGTAAGGGATGTACTCAAAGCTGGCCTGGACCCAAATATGGTTGTACGTATTCCTGGGGGTTTCATCACATGACCTCCTGTCTCCAACTGCCCCGCCCCCACACTCTGACCATTGGTCGCTTGACGTGTCCATCCTCGTGGGGTATCACCTTCCTAGGCCAATCGGAAAGTGAATAGACTCTTCATTCCCAGATTGGATGTTCTTCACCGTCAGTTGAACAGCAAATTACCCCATGTCCAAACATTTTTATAAACTAGCAAAACAAAGTGTTCAAAGTAAATTAACATTTTTTTTTTTTAAATGAACTCCCCTATGATTTTTTCTCTTGGGTTGCTCGCCGCAGTGTCCTGGAGATTAGTCTCGAATTCCTGGAGACTTCAGGGCAATCCTGGAGGATTGGCAACTCTAGACCCAAATGATTTGGAATCACACTGAAATTTAGTGAATTCTTCTTTAAAAAAAACTCTTGCGTGCACTGAAGTATGTATCCCTACTGGCCACCTCAATGAATTCTTGGTCAGGAGTGAATGGATCTTCTCTCTTAGAAAATGGCTGACCTCACTCTGGAATCAGAAGCAGGCAGACCAGGCCTATGATAATATGGATAGCAGGCGATTAGGCCTTTAGAAGTTAAAGTACAAAGTTTAACACAATGAATAAGACCTTGAAATACAACCTGTTAACATCTTCCAAGGTGATCAGACTCTGATTGTCTTACTTTCACTTGAGTGTGTACAGTTCCACTCCGTGAACATTCTCATAATCTAGAAGCCATTCTTTTCGGTCCCCGCCACTGACTCCATCCCTCTCCCTAACATCTGTCTGAGGCTGAACCACACTGTTCGCAACCTTGGTGTCATATTTAACCCTGAAATGAGCTTCCAACCACATATCCACAGAATAATAAAGACCACTTACTTCCACCTCCGGAACATTGCCCGTCTCCACCCTTGCCTCACCTCACCCGCTGCTGAAACCCTCATCCATGTCTTTGTTACCTCTATACTTGACTATTCCAACGCATTCCTGGCTGGCCTCCCACATTCCACCCTACGTAAACTTGAGGTCATCCAAAACTCGGCTGCCCGTGTCCTAACTCGCACCAAGTCCCGTTCGCCCATCACTCCTGTGCTCGCTAACCTACACTGGCTCCCGGTTAAGCAGCGCCTCGATTTCAAAATTCTCATCCTTGTTTTCAAATCCCTCCATGGCCTCGCCCCTTCCTATCTCTAATCTCCTTCAACCCCCAGAGATATCTGCACTCCCCTAATTCTGCCCTCTTGAGCATCCTGTTTATAATCGTTCAACATTTGGTGGCCATGCCTTCTGTTGCCTAGGCCCTAAGCTCTGGAATTCCCTGCCTAAACCTCTCCGCCTCACTACCTCTCTTTCCTCCTTTAAGACGCTCCTTAAAACCTACCTCTTTTACCAAGCTTTTGGTCACTTGCCCGAATTTATTCTTGTGGCTCAGTGTCAAATTTTTTTTCTTAAAATACTCTGGTGCAGCACCTGGAGACGTTTTACTACATTAAAGGTGCTTTATAAATACAAATTGCTGTTGTTATATGTCTTCCTTATATAGACACACACACGAAAAAGATAGGCTGGAGAGAGGCCGAGGAGGGAAAATGCACCATGGTCACAATCACCGAGGATGCCATTTGTGATCTTGTTTAAGGCCATTTCAGTGCTGTGACGGGGCAGAAACCGAATCAAGGAGACTCAAACATCGAGCTATGGAAAGAAGAGCTCGGATTTGGGAAGAGACTACACAATGGAGGACTTGGGATGTTGAGCATAAAGTGATAGTTTGCAAGGAGAGAGGAGTCCAGGGTTGTTGTTGTTGATTTTGTTTGGAGCAGGTGCATGATGACAGCAGTTTTTAAACAAGATGGGGGGGTGGGGAGGGGGGAGGATAAAAGCATTATCCGAGATGGAGCGAATTACAATGTCAACTAGCATGGGAGCCAGAAAAGGAAGTTGGGTGGTCAGCAATTAGTGGGAATTGGGTCAAGGGAGCAGGAGGTGGGTCTCATGGATGAGATGAACTTGGAGAGGACTCGAGGGGAGATGGGAGGGAAGCTAGAAACAGATTAGGTTCAGGGCTAGTGTGTGGATGGGGGGTGGGGTGAAGCAGAGGCAGTTAAATGGACGGTCTCAATCTTAGTGACAAAGTAGACCATGACCTCCTCAGACTTGGAGGGGAGGATGGAGAGGCAGGGGAAAGGGGTTTAAGGAGAAGGCTGGGAGTGGAGAAAGAATCCAGGGGTTATCTTTGTTCTCCAGGATGATTCTGGAGTAGCGAGTGGTTTTACGCTCTACTGTACCTCACTCTCCTCCGCTAAATCGTCCCAGCACTTCTAAGCTGAGAGACCTGTCAAAAGTATGAAGGGGGATTCCCTTCTTCCATTGGTTCCCCATGGCCCACGTGATCCCAGGGACGCTTGCGAACTGCCTGCGTCCCTGGGCCTCTGCGCGCGCACACACCAGGAGAGGCCCAGGAGCGGAAATGTCCGGACCTCCGGAGCCCTCAGGTAAGGGCGTAGATTTTTTCCAGATCGGAGGCATCCGCACGCAGTAGCTGTCTAGTAAAGCCTGTCCTTGGAGCATTCCAACTAAGGAGGCATTCATTCCTTCATGTTATCTTATGTTTTGTAGGATGGTGTTAGGGAGGCCTGGAGAGTCAGGTACTGTGTTATCTCTGATGAGGTAGAACGGATGTCCGTTAGGCTAAGACAAAGACCACGATTGATGGGAGGCCTTGCAGGGGAACAAGAATAGTTAGGAAAGAGGGTGTCTTATATAAAGGAAGACATAAAGCCTACATTGTTAGAACGTTCTCGGAGCGGAACTGGACACGCTCAAGTGAAGGAAAGACAATCAGAGTCTGATCCCCTTGGAACCTTGTAGATGTTAACAGGTTGTATTTCAATGTCTAATTCACTGTTAAACTTTGGGAGCAACTACAATACAAGAAGTTAAAATACAGTGTATCAGCATCTACTCCCTCACCCTCATAAGAAGTCAACTAGTATTGGATGATTTTGCATCTAAGTCACGTGTACATACCTAACCTTACACATCACAAGTACAAGCACAGTCAGAGGATTCAGAGGTGCAGGGGGTGGTGGCGATGGGGGTCTTTACCTCTTTCAGTCTCCCGCTGGTGAAGGCTGGCGAAAGCACACTTCGGATTCTCTTCCACCGTTCATCTGGGACACTCATGACAGAGTCCTCAAATGGCCCATTCAGATTAAAGGACTACAGAGAAAGTATGAAGACTGAACATCTAGTTTTATTATTTAATTACATGTTAGGTTCAATGACATTACTTCATAAACTGCTCTCTTCTAAAACCGCATAGAATGTGTTCAGGCTGCTTAGTGGGTCGGGGTGGGGGTGGGGTGGGACGGGACGAAAGCAATTGGACCCCACAGGACAAGGGCAAAAAGCGGAAAGTTCTCGGTGCGGTTTCCCTCGCCCCAAGGGTTACTGAAATACGTCCGACACCATTTTGGGTCGGGCGATATTGCAGCATCCATGGCGGCCGCCTAAAACAGGCGCTGCACACGTTAGGAGGGGCCTAATCCCCGTTTCAGAACCAGTCCCGGAAATTGGCCAGTGCTGACTCGCATGCACTGGGCCTCAGTTTTCGGATTCCTTGGGGCCTAGCCAGAGGTCCCCAAGTGGACTGTTGGGAGGCCGCCAACAAACAGGTACTTTTCTTGTTGTAACTCATGTTATTGTAGAGCCAGGAGGAGCAGGAGTGCACCTTCCGCCTCCACACCAACACTGCCAGCCCACCACCCTCCCGTTCACCCCCTCCTCCCCCAGCCCACTAACTACCCAAGAGTCACTGCTGGAGTCGTAGGCGGCCCATTTTGGTATTCAGCAAACCTGCATCGGCAGCTCGCCGGAATTATTCCGATGAAGCCCGAGGCCCAACTCGGGACGAGCCTCTGAGCACCTCGCCCATTTCAGATACAAAAACAGGCCTAGTAGAAATCTGCAATTCTCTCCCCCAAAAGGCTGTGGATGCTGGGACAATTAAAAGACTGAGGGGTAGAAATTAGGTCGCGCCCCATTTGGGGCGCAAATATCATCTGGACGCAAATATTAGCGCCTGGCGCTAATTATCGGCACTGACTGGAAACTTCACTTTTACCGCCCCGGGAGGTGAGTGGAGCGCTAAAGCAAGCGCTGCACACCTGTCTTAAGGCGCAAAGGCCAAGGAGTGAGGCGCTAACTCAGAGCGCTGGCGAAGCTCATGTAATGTCAGTCAGCAATGGAACACACACACAATGGCACGGGCCAGTTCTTAAAGGGGATGGTTAACCTTGCTTTCCATCCACATCCTGTTCATTGCAGCCTTGAATCTCGGCCTGGAGAGACTTGCACATCAAATGTGCTGGAAAGAACAATGGAGAGTACCAGGCAAAGAGCTCAGAGTGCAGCTCCCACAGTCTCTGCTAAATCGATACAAGGAATGGCAAATCAAAATGAACCTGCAAAGTGCTGCTCAGTACCCAAAACTCCTTCACACAACGTTGAATCTCTCCAGAAGTCTCTCCCTCTCTCTCTCAGAATGCGTAGTTCAAAAATGCCACCAACAATAAAAGACAGGAAGAGGCCCCCTTTAAATAGCGGCCCCCCCCAGCCCCACAGCGATTGATAGCGTTCCAGTCTTCTGGTCGTTGGAAGCGCCAGGCGGTAAGGCAGGGGGCGCCACTCAATTTCCGCTACGGGGCGCCACAAGGGCGTTGCACCATGGAATGACGTCACAATCTGCGCGCGCAGGTGGTCGCAGCGGTAAGTTTTAGCGCCGCCGCACAATCTCAAGTTAAGTTCTCGAGCGGCGCAAACATCGCTGCGCCCGGGCGTTAGCGGCTTTGCGCCCCATTAGCGCCCTCTTAAGGCAGCTAACGGGAGGCGCAACCAAGTGAATTTTTACCCCTGAGAGCGATAGTTAAGTAAAGGTATCAAGGGATTATGGAGCCAAGGCAGATAAATGGAGTGGCGGTGCAGATGAGCCATGATGTGATTGAATGGTGGAGCAGGCTCAAGGAGCTGAATGGCCTACTCCTGATCCAATGTTCCCGTTTCCCTAATCCATTTCTACCCCTATGTGCCATTGTACAAGAGGTTGCCAGAGTGAGTCACTGGCCGCGTAGGGAGGTCAGGTTTGCATATTGAGCTGTGTCATCCTCCCACTGTGGGGTTCTAGGTTGGTGTGTTTCTTCCATCGATCTACTGTGCACATCAACAGTTCCTTAATGAATATCTGTTAATTGCAGAGTTTAGATTTTAGAACTTAATCTCTCCCTCTCCTCCCTCCCCACCACCACCCCCACATCACCATTTCTCTGGACAGTGGCTGCACGGAGTGTGGAACATTGTTGACTATGGTCACAGATAATGCATAGTGTGTATATTTAAGAATCACTTTACTCTGCTCTGGTCATCTGTACCAAAGTGAACATTTCTTGTTCCTCTAAACAGTCTGCTTAACAAATATCCAGAGTTGTGATCATTCTGCAGCTGCTCCCCACAGTCTGAATTATTCCCTTTTGCACCAAGGATTCTAGGGCACAACTTCACATCAAATAATCCCACACTCCACAAAATTATTCAAATCCCATTTTTCTCTTTTATAAAAAAAATTCCATGCTATAAATGGGATACCTCACAGTAACCATGGAATATTTCACATGGCAGAAATATTCAACACTAAACTGCATTCCTCAAATTGTCCACCTCAATGAAACAGGAGTACAAGGAGGAAGAGAAAGAGACAGAAAGAAAGGAGGAGTGGGACAATAATGATGAGGCAAATACCTTGCAGTTGTACAACACACACGGCTGCTCAACTCTTGTTAGGACTTGTTGTCTATTGGGTCATTTTTGTTTGCAAAGAGCAGATGGGACGTTAGATATACACAAACAAGCTGAAGTGCTCCATTTCAATAGATGATTTACATTATATGCAACATGTACAAATACAAATCATGAATTAGTATGCACACATCATGAGTTGCACACAACCTCCAACCTCCACAGTAAAAATAAAATCAAGTCGAGTGTTCCTGTATGCATCAAGTTGTTTCACTTCATGGGATCCATCACCTCCTACTGACGCTATTTTTTCATTTCACCCTTAATTAAATTACACGCGTCAAACCCCAACTCTCAGTGGGTTGCAAAATATAAAATGGGCATTTCACTCTCTCGCCCCCACTCCCCGAAAGAGGAAAAGTCTAGTGCCAGGTCTCCATAACGATATCAGTGATTAGGGCTCTTCACAGAGTGGGCAGGATACAATTCCTTTTTTAGTTTACTGTTAATCAGTCCCTCTGTTGTGTAACACAAACCAACGTGTGGAAATCGAGTCAGAATTCGAGACAATTACACACTCCGCTCTACAAGGTGAGGGGTGTAAGTTCCAGGCAACAAGTCAGATTAAGCTTGAGCTAGATACACCTTCTACTCTACTTCAACAATATGGTTCAGCCCAAACCTCCAAAGGCCAACCGTGGACAAGCAACCACTGGGAATTTGGTTGAAACCGGAGAGGTAGTGGTCGGACACTAACTCGCAGCAACAGCCCATCGGTTTGGATGTTGTGTCCCCTCCCCCACAAAATTGGCAATGGATTATGTCATCTGTTCGTGGGGTCTTGACACACATTAACCCTGCACAGAGAAAGATCACTACTCTTTATACTAAAACATACTCTTCTCCACCCTCTCAAGCAGTTTTAGTTTGATTAGCCTGACCTTTACCCATCATGAGATCGGAACATCAGATGGAGAAAACATGGGGACCAACCTACATTCCAGCTGAACCACCAAAGCTAGTCTAAATAGTGAGATAATGGGGAAGAAAACAAGGGCATATTGTAGTAGCGAGAAAAAGTAGAAGTAATTTGCAAATAGCCTTCAGTGCACGTCAATACTTACCCGCCTGTTGGTGAACAAAGTGTAAAACTCTTTTATGAAGATGGTTTTAATCAGGTCGGTATCCATGATGGAGAGAATGGGCAGCCGCCCATCAAAAGTCCTAAAGGAAGACACACAAGAGTTAGAAAGTGAATCGGGGCCTTAGAAAGAGTCGAGTGTCTGACTGGGGGAGTGGCCTGGGCAAACCCCACTAATCCAGACTTACTGCAACAACTTTGGGGTCCTCTTGGTGACCAGGTCTTCACCACGGCAATAATATCACACTAGTATTTGTAGACATTTCCTTACTTTATGTCATGGCCAATGTCTCAAATTGCAGTATATAATCCAGGCTGCAGTAACGCTACAACCAGATCAGTGGGAAGCAGCTTTGCTTCACATTGGCATTACAGCTACAGCACAAGTGCAGCTTGAATCAGGAGCTCAGGACCAATTGATCCCAGAATGAAGGAGAGAGAGAGAGAGAGAGCTCTGCTTCAGTTCAGACCCTCACACCCAATTTACAATCCACAAGTTAAGGGTTAGTGCAAAGCCAAAATTGCGCTGGTTGGATTTATAGGGGTTAAAAATCCAATTGGCCTGCTCTACTGGTGTGATGGACCAGACTGTAAGTCCGCTAATCGCCAGAGCCGCAGATCCTGTCCAAAATTGCAGGGACAGAATCATTAGCATAGTTGGAAATTTCCACATCTGCCTACAGGGGGTGTTTCAACAGCACCCGCCCGATACACTCGTGAATAGGCCAGGGAAACCTCACCCCCGATATTTACGGGGAGGAGGATTTATTGATTGGAAAACTGGAAGCACTGGTTTCCTGGACATCCTGCAGAAACTGGGTATTCTGCGGCGAGTGTCTCACCTCCTGACTTCCCAAAACCTTTCCACCATCTACAAGGCACAAGTCAGGAGTGTGATGGAATACACTCCACTTGCCAGGAAGAGCACAGCTCCAACAACACTCAAGAAGCTCGACACCATCCAGGACAAAGCAGCCCGCTTGATTGGCACCCCATCCACCACCTTAAACATTCCCTTCCTCCACCACCGGCACACCGTGGCTGCAGGGTGTACCATCTGCATGATGCACTGCAGCAACTCGCCAAGGCTTCTTCGGCAGCACCTCCCAAACCCGCGACCTCTTCCACCTAGAAGGACAAGGGCAGCAGCTGCAAGGGAACACCATCACCTGCATTATCCCCTCAAAGTTACACACCATCCTGACTTGGAAGTATATCGCCGATCCTTCATCGTCGCTGGGTCAAAATCCTGGAACTCCCTCCCTAACAGCACTGTGGGAGTACCTTCACGACAAGGACTGCAGCGGTTCAAGAAGGTGGCTCACCACCACCTTCTCCAGGGCAATTAGGGATGGGCAATAAATGCTGGCCTTGACAGCAACACCCACATCCCAGGAAACAAAATTAACTGCAGAAAACCTGGCCAAAATGGCTTAAAAATAAAAAGCATGTAAAAAAGGGAGGCACGCAGCCTCCTTAAAAGCTTTTACCATCTGACCCACCTCCTGAGAGTGGATTGGTCGCCTGCCCCCCGTTAAAATGACCCCCCCCCCCGCCTCCCCAGAGGCCCATCCTGAGCCAAAGACAAAAGAGGAATTTAAAAGTTCCCCCCCGAACTAAAATCACCTCCAAGATCAATTATCGGAGGCCTCCTCCAAACTCTTGCCAGTTCTCAATGGGCGGAATTCCTGGTGTAGCCTAGGAAACTCCCTCAGACACGCTCCCTTGCTGTAGAGAACATGGACAGGTGATTCAGCCATCCCCCTTGCCCACCGCCAGAATTCCTTGCAACTGTAAAAATGGGCTGAATCCCAGCAGAATCGGACGTCGCCCCAATATTTCAGTCCCTTCGATGGAGAACCGCCCCACCTGTGTCTTGGCCCAAATCGAGTGAATTTCAGGCTCATAGTATAATGCAACATTGGAGACATTTCCTCTGTTTCATTTTTTGCAAAAGAACCAAATGTATTAAGGTTGAACAAACACTCCCAAAAACAGCACAACTCAATGTAAATGTAGCATTGTTTTGAGTGCAATGATAAAAATGAAGGTACCCATGACAACAGTGTACCTCAATGAAAATGTAGCATTGTTCGAAGTGCAATAATTGAATGCATCAATGCCAACACTACTTGGAATGGTTTGTGCCTTTAAGCTGAGCTTATGATATGTACAGCACTTTTTGACCACATTTTGCATTGTTGGAGTGAAATGTATTTTTGAAAAGGAACAAAACCCACACCTTCATATACATTACTGGCTGATTAAATGCACTCACCCCCAGATCTTTCCATACTTCTTGTAGCATTCTGTATCAAAGGTAAACACACCCTGGTCAGGAAGAAAACAAAATCATCAGCAGAAGTTTTGAAAGAGGTGGCTATAGAGATAGTGGATGCATTGGTTGTCATTTTCCAAAATTCCATAGATTCTAGAACGGTTCCCGCGAATTGGAAGGTAGCGGTTTTGCAGTTGTTGTTCTTGTTTGACTGCTCCTGCTCTCGGACTCTTTCCTTGGTGTAAAGTAAGAACCAATGCCTACAGGGTGAAAAGTTAGGAAAAGCAAAGGCGAAGCAAGGGAGATCCTCCTTCCACTCCTCACCTAAGTCCCTGATTCACCCAACTCCCAGCACTCTGTTCAATCTGCACTCAGTGCAAATCGCACTGCGAAGCCTGTTTTTATACACGTGAGTGCAAAAGACAAGGCTGAAGCGTTTGCAACCATCTTCAGCCAGAAGGGTCAAGTGGATGATCCATATTGGCCTCCTCCTGAGGTCCCCACCATCACAGAAGCCAGTCTTCAGCCAATTCAATTCACTCCACGTGATATCAAGAAACGGCTGAGCGCACTGGATACAGCAAAGGCTATGGGCTATCCCGGCTATCGTGCTGAAGACTTGTGCTCCAGAACTAGCCGCACCTCTAACCAAGCTGTTCCAGTACAGCTACAACATTGGCATCTACCCGACAATGTGGAAAACTGCCCGGGTATGTTCTGTCCACAAAAATCAGGACAAATCCAACCCGGCCAATTACTGCCCAATCAGTCTACTTTCAATCATCAGCAAAGTGATGGATGGTGTCATCGACAGTGCTATCAAGCTGCACTTATTCATCAATAACCTGCTCGCTGATGCCCAGTTTGGGTTCCGCCAAGACCACTTGGCTCCCGACCTTATTACAGCCTTGGTCCAAACACGGACGAAGGAGTTGAATTCCAGAGGTGAGGTGAGAGTAACTGCCCTTGACATCAAGGCAGCATTTGACCGAGTGTGGCATGAAGGAGCCCTAGTAAAACCGAAGTCAATGGGAATCGAGAGGAAAACTCTCCACTGGCTGGAGTCATACCTAGCATAACGGAAGATGGTTGTGGTGGTTGAAGGTCAATCATCACAGCCCCAGGACATCGCTGCAGGAGTTCCTCAGGTCAGTGTCCTAGGCCCAACCATCTTCAGCTGCTTCATCAATGGCCTTCCCTCCAACATAAGTTCAGAAATGGGGATGTTTGCTGATGACTGCACAGTGTTCAGTGCCATTCACAACTCCTCAGATAATGAAGCAGTCCATGCCCGCATGCAAAAAGAACTGGACGACGTTCAGGCTTGGGCTGATAAGTGGCAGGTAACATTCGCGCCACTGTAGTGCCAGTCAATGACTGTCTCCAACAAGTGAGAGTGTAACCACCACCCCTTGACATTCAACGGCATTACCATCGCCGAATCCCCCACCATCAATATCCTGGGGGTCACCATTGACTAGAAACTTAACTGGACCAGCCACATAAATACTGTGGCAACAAGAGCAGGTCAGAGGCTAGGTATTCTGTGGCCAGTGTCTCATCTCCTGACTCCCCAAAGCCTTTCCACCATCTACAAGGCACAAGTAAGGAGTGTGATGGAATACTCTCCACTTGCCTGGATGAGTGCAGCTCCAACAACATTCAAGAAGCTCGACACCATCCAGGACCAACTGCCCGCTTGATTGGCACTCCATCCACCACCTTAAACATTCACTCCCTCCACCACCGGCGTACCGTGGCTGCAGTGTGTACCATCTACAAGATGCACTGCAGCAACTCGCCAAGGCTTCTACGTCAGCACCTCCCAAACCCGCAAACTCTTCCACCTAGAAAGACAAGGGAAGCAGGCGCATGGGAACACCACCACCTCCAAGGTCCCCTCCAAGTCACACACCATCCTGACTTAGAAGTATATTGCCTTTCCTTCATCATTGCTGGGTCAAAATCCTGGAACTCCCTACCTAACAGCACTGTGGGGGTACCTTCACCACACGGACTGCAGCGGTTCAAGAAGGTGGCTCACCACCACCTTCTCAAGGGCAACTAGGGATGGGCAATAAATGCCGGCCTTGCCAGCAACGCCCAGATCTCATAAACGAATAAAAAAAAAAGATGGAACGGAACCATCCATCTCTCTCATTAAACCTTCCTGTTGGCTGAATATCACTATTGCTCTTTCTATTCCAGATCCCATTAGAACTGGATGTGAAAGGACCCATGCATCCTAAAAAACCCATAATCCTGAAATTTGTGCCGCGAGTGAATGCTGATTCAAAGGAATAAAGCACATGGACCATGCGGAGCTGTGAAAATATACAGGAGCATGTACATCTCAAAATAAAGATAATTAGGATCTTGCACCGCTCAGTAAATGAAAATACATGGAAACTCAATAAAAATATATAGGATCCTGCATTAAGACTTGGGAAACAATAAGGATACAGTGATAAGCATCCATGATCTATCTCCAGTTGCTAAGACTGTCTGAATGTTGAGAGAGTCACCTCGTGTTCTACAGGCATACTATTAATAGTGATTGTTCAATAGGAAAAAATCTGCCAACTTACTATAACTGTCTGAATGTTGCAATAAGTTTAATTTTTTTAACCTTGGATATTGAAATGAATCATCTGTTATTCCAAAATTCTGAATGATTTATATAGAAAATGTATCAGTAAATGATTTTTTAAACTAATTATTGTGGCGGATCGCCACCTAAAACGGGCATAATCCACTCTTCCGTCTGTGGACAAATTTCCAGCCCCTTCCCTTTAAGGCAGAAGGGGGCGGAGCCTCAGGTTTTACCCAGAGAATTCTGGGAGTTTACCCAGAGAATTCTGGGAGCAGTTTTCGCAGCCATTTTGTTTTAGCATGCAGTGAATTAAAGTTTCTTGTTTTCCACATATGGATTCAGCCTCCATTCGTGTTTCGCGGCAGCCTCAACATTGGTGACCCCGACGCTCAGAACGTATTCCGAGCACTGCAATGGTGGACACGAATGCAGTTTCCGTGAAACTGCCGGAGTTTTGGGAAAACCAGCCCGAAGCCTGGTTTCTCCAAGCTGAATCTCGCTTCCGGCTGCGAAATATCACCACAGATGGGACGAAGTACGACTATCTCGTCACATCACTCAGTAGCGTCGCAGTTTCCAAGGTTTGGACAACGCTGCAGAACCCACCAGAGGAAGGCAAGTACGCACATCTCAGAACAGCGCTCCTTAAAAAATTTACGGCCTCGGCATATCAGCGAAACTGCCACCTCCTCGACCTTCCAGGCCTCGGTGATGCCTCACCGTCAGACCTCCTCTCCCACATGCTCTCCCTCACCGACGAGAGCCCACCCGGATCCCTCTTCTGCACGCTGTTCATCCGCCAGCTCCCTCTCAGCATCCGCCCAGCGATCGTGGCGTCCGGCCTCACGAACCTGGAAGCCCTGGCCGATGAGGCCGACAAGCTGCTGTCCGCTCACTCCAGCCGTGAAGTCACTCCGGACCTGGCAGCCAATGCCTGGGCGCGCCCCTCACCATCCAGCCCGCGGCCACAAGGGCCTGTCACCAGGCCCACGGGGCCTTCACGCCCCACTAACCCGGGCCACTGTTACTACCATGCACGGTTCGGCGCCAGGGTACAACGGTGCACACCTCCTTGCTCTTTCAAGTTCGCCCCCCGTTCCAGCCCCCGCGATGGCCGTGGACCACGCGGGCTCCCTGCTGTTCGTCACGGATGACAAAACTGGCCGCCGGTTCCTGTGCGACACTGGGGCTCAGCACAGCATCATCCCAGCCTCCTCCCTCGACATCCAAAAGGGCGAACGAGGACCGGCGCTGGCTGCTGCTAACAGCTCGTAAATCCGGACGTATGGCACCCGGACAGTCACCCTCGACCTCGCTGGTCACCGCTACCGATGGGAGTTCATCACTGCCAAGGTGCTCTCCCCCCTCATCGGCGCAGATTTCCTGTGTGCCCACGGCTTACTGGTAGACATCCCTCGTCACCGCCTCGTGGACATGAACACCATGTCCCCCATCCTGGGCGCCATGGCCCCCCGTCAACCCGCCGACATGGCGTCACAGTGCCACGCCCGGGCCACGGATGACTACTCGGCACTCCTGGCCGAATTCCCGGCCCTTACCAATCCGACCTTCTCCGCGGAGGCCGCCAAACACGGGGTGGAACACTTCATCCCCACCACACGTCCCCCAGTGTACGCCCACGCCCGCAGGCTGGACCCGGCCAAACTGGAGATCGTGCGGACCGAGTTTGCCACCATGGAACAGCTCGGCATCATCCGCCGCTCCAACAGTCCCTGGGCCTCCCCACTCCACATCGCTCCCAAACCAGGCGGGGGTTGGCGCCCCTGCGGGGATTACCGCCGCCTCAATGACGCCACCACCCCTGATCAGTACCCTGTGCCGCACATTCAGGACTTCTCGGCTAGACTGGCCGGCCGCTCAGTCTTTTCCAAGGTCGACCTGGTGCGCGGCTACCACCAAGTCCCCGTCCACCCCGCGGACGTCCCCAAGACGGCCGTAATCACCCCCTTCGGCCTGTTCGAGTTCCTGCGGATGCCCTTCGGCCTCAAAAACGCGGCCCAGGCATTCCAACGGCTCATGGACTCGGTCCTTCGGGACCTGAAGTTCCTGTTCGTCTACCTGGACGACATCCTGGTAGCCAGTTCCTCCAAGCAGGAACACCTCGAACACCTTCGCATCCTGTTCGGGCGCCTCAGCGACCACGGGCTCATCCTCAGCCCAGCCAAATGCCAGTTCGGCCTGGACAAGATCGACTTCCTCGGCCACCACATCACCCATGCTGGGGCCTTTCCCCTGCCCACCAAGGTGCAGGCCGTCCAACAATTTCCCCACCCCACCACCATCAAAGGCCTCCAGGAGTTCCTCTGGATGGTGAATTTCTATAACCGCTTCATCCCCAAAGCGGCGTCCCTCATGAGGCCCCTGTATGAAGCCCTCCGGGGCAGGAGCGGCAAGATGGCGGTCGAATGGACGGCAGATGCGTCCGCCGCCTTCGATTCCACCAAGACCGCGCTCGCCAACGCCACCCTGCTCGCGCACCCACAGCCCAATGCCAGGGTAGCGCTCACCACGGACGCCTCCGACCACGCGGTCGGCGCCGTGTATGAGCAGTGGGTCGACGGCGCCTGGCAACCACTTGCCTTCTTCAGCCGCCAACTACGCCCCCCGGAGGTCAAGTACAGCACCTTCGACCGCGAGCTCCTCGCGCTGTTCCTGGCGGTCCGCCATTTCCGGTTTTTGCTTGAGGGCCACCCCTTCACTGCGTTTGTCGACCACAAGCCCCTGACATTCGCAATGACAAAGACAACCGACCCCTGGTCCGCCAGGCAGCAGCGCCAGCTCGCGGCAGTGTCCGAGTTCACCACGGACATCCAACACGTCTCCGGCCGAGACAATGTGGTAGCCGACTGCCTCTCCCGCCCCGCCATCCACGCCGCACACCTTGAAGTCGACTATGTTCAACTTGCAGCAGACCAGATCACCGATCCGGCTCTGCTCTCCGCACCCACCAACCTACCATGGCTACGCCTGGCCGACGTCGCCTGTGGCCCGACCGCAGTCACGGTCAAGTGCGACATATCCCTACGTCAACCTCGGCCCGTCGTCCAGCGTCCTGGCACCGCCGGGTATTCGACATTCTCCACAACCTCTCCCACCCCGGCGCCCGCGCATCCATCAAATTGGTAGCCAACCGCTTTGTCTGGCGCAGCCTTCGCAAGGATGTGCGTACTTGGGCCAACTCCTGCCTATCCTGCCAACGGGCCAAGGTACAGCAACACACGAAAGCACCCCTCGAGGAGTTTACCGTCCCCTCGCGGAGAGTCGACCACATCCACGTGGACATCGTCGGACCCCTGCCGCCGTCGCAAGGCCACACGCACTTGCTGACCATCGTTGACCGCACCACACGCTGGCCTGAGGCAATTCCACTGACCTCTACCACCACCGCCGACATCGCCAGAGCCTTCGTCAGCACCTGGGTCGCACGGTTCGGCGTCCCCTCCGACATGACGTCGGACAGAGGTCCGCAATTTACCTCTGAACTCTGGACCGCCGTCGCACGCAATCTCGGGGTGACCATCCACCGCACCACAGCGTACCACCCCCAAGCCAATGGACTGTGTGAGAGGTTCCACAGATCCTTGAAGGCATTTCTTCGAGCCAGCCTCCAAGATGGCGCCTGGACTGACCGACTTCCGTGGGTCCTCCTCGGCCTGCGCACCGCGGTTAAAGAATCCTCCACGCATCGGCAGCAGAGCTCGTGTACGGTCAGCCGCTGCGCGTACCCGGCGAGTTCCTGCCCACCGCCACGACACCCTGGTCAGCCGACCAGCAACGCCACGACTTCGCCTCACCAGCGCTGCAGTTCGCCCCGGTGCCCATTGCCCGACACGGCGAATCCACCTCACACGTCCCACTAAGCCTGCACCAGGCACGATTTGTTTTCGTCCGGCACGACGCCCACCGTGGACCCCTTCAACCCCCGTATGACGGGCCCTACAAGGTGCTACAGGCTGGGGACAAATTTTTCACCCTGCAAGTGGGCGACAGGACCGAAAAAGTGTCGGAGGACCAACTCAAGCCAGCACACTCGGAGCCCGGGGAGCAGGTCCCTGTAGCTCGTCCACCTCCACGCGGCCGACCTGCCCTCAAGCCGGTTCACCCGGCTGCTCCACGCCCGGCCGTTCCACGTCCACCGGCGTCCTACAAGAGCCGCTCCGGCCGGCCCATCAGACCGCCGCACCATCTCGTCCACACCTCCTAAACGGATTCTGGGGGGAGCTGTGTGGCGGATCGCCACCTAAAACGGGCATAATCCACTCTTCCGTCTGTGGACAAATTTCCAGCCCCTTCCCTTTAAGGCAGAAGGGGGCGGGGCCTCAGGTTTTACCCAGAGAATTCTGGGAGTTTACCCAGAGAATTCTGGGAGCAGTTTTCGCAGCCATTTTGTTTTAGCATGCAGTGAATAAAAGTTTCTTGTTTTCCATATATGGATTCAGCCTCCATTCGTGTTTCGCGGCAGCCTCAACATTATATACATTTTAATGGCTTTATAAGCAGCATTGCCTGTATAAACAAAATTCAAATAAATATAAAATCATTGAGTACAATATCTTGTTTTGACTACTTGTGTCTCAGCCAACTGATTTATAAATTTGGGCAGTGCAAGTTTGGGTTGGCTGTTAAACTTGTGGACAACTGACGAATTTCTTTCTCGCTCTCTCGCACAAACAAAATTGGGTGGAGTGTAAACTGGGCCGCTAATTCACTATTGCCAGTTTTGTGCTACCAGCCAAGACTAATAAAGAAAAAGAAAAGAAAGTCTTGCATTTCTATAGCGACATTCACGACCACCAGATGTCCCAAAGAGCTTTACAGCCAATGAGGTAATTTTGAAGTGTAGTCACTGTTGTAATGTAGGAAACACGGTAGTCAATTTACGCACAGCAAGCTCCCACAAACAGCAATGTTCTAATGACCAGATCATCTGTTTTTAGTGATGTTGGTTGAGGGATAAATGTTGGCCAGGATACTGGGGATAACTCCCCTGCTCTTCTTCAAAATAGTGCCATGGGTTCTTTTACGTCCACCTGAGAGAGCAGATGGGCCTCAATTTAACGTCCTATCCGGATGATGGGAAAAGTGTGTAACCGACGGCCAATCCGACATCGCACGTTTCACAGGATCACCAAAAGTTAAAATTCTCTCTTCTTAGGCAGTCCCTCGGGACCAAGGATGACTTGCTTCCACATTAAAAATGAGTTCGCAGGTGACTGATGAGTCCAATGCGGGACCTACAGTCTCGGTCACTGGTGGGGCAGATGGTGGTTGAAGGGGCAGGTGGGTGGGGTGCTTGGTTTGACGTGCGCTCCTTGCGCTCCTTGCGCTTGGCTTCCGCTTGCTCCCAGCGAAGAGACTCGAGGTGTTCGGCGCCTTCCCGGATGCTTCTTCTCCACTTTGTGCGGTCTTGGGCCAGGGATTCCCAGGTGTCGGTGGGGATGTTCCACATTTTCACGGAGGCTTTGAGGGTGTCCTTGAAGCGTTTCCTCTGCCCACCTGGGGCTCTCTTGCCGTGCCGGAGCTCCGGGTAGAGCGCTTGTTTCGGGAGTCTCGTATCGGGCATGCGGAAAATATGACCCGTCCATCGGAGCTGATCGAGCGTGGTCAAAGCTTCGATGCTGGGGATGTTGGCCTGAGCGAGGACACTGACGTTGGTACGCCTATCCTGCCAATGGATTTGCAGGATCTTGCAGAGGCAGCGTTGGTGGTACCTCTCCAGTGCTTTGAGGTGCCTGCTGTACATGATCCATGTCTCTGAGGCATACAGCAGGGCGGGTATCACTGCTGCTCTGTAGACCATGAGCTTAGTGCCGGGTTTGAGGTCCTGGTCTTCAAACACTCTCTTCCTCAGGCGACCGAAGGCTGCACTGGCACACTGAAGGCGGTGTTGGTCTTTGTCATCGACGTCTGCCCTTGTTGACAGTAGGCTCCCGAGGTATGGAAAGTGGTCCACGTTGTCCAAGGCCTTGTCGTGGATTTTGATAATTGGGGGGCAGTACTGTGTGGCGGGGGCAGGTTGGTAGAGGACCTTTGTCTTACAGATGTTTAGTGTAAGGCCCATGCTCTCGTACGCTTCGGTGAAGGTGTTGACGATGGTTTGGAGTTCTGCCTCCGAGTGAGCGCAGATGCAAGCGTCGTCTGCATACTGTAATTCGACGACAAGGATAGGACGACCTTGGATCTGGACTGGAGGCGACGGAGGTTGAACAGTTTCCCGTTTGTTCTGTAAATTAGCTCCACTCCAGTGGGGAGCTTACTGAGGGTGAGATGGAGCATTGCAGCAAGGAAGATCGAGAAGAGCATTGGTGCAATGACACAGCCTTGCTTGACCCCGGCTCGTACGTGAATTGGGTCTGTTGTGGAACTGTTGGTCAGGATCACAGCTTGCATGTCGTCGTGAAGCAGACAGAGGATGGTGACAAACATTTGAAGTCAGCCGAATTTGAGGAGGACACTCCATAATCCCTCACGGTTGACAGTGTTGAAGGCCTTTGTGAGATCAAAGAAGGCCATGTACAGTGGTTGGTGCTGTTCCCTGCATTTCTCTTGTAGTTGACGCGTGGTGAAGATCATGTCCATTGTGCCCCTTAGTGGGCGGAATCCGCATTGCGACTCTGGGAGGAGCTCTTCGGCCACTGGGAGAAGGCGATTGAGGAGGATTCTTGCGATGACTTTCCCTGTGGCAGACAGCAGGGAAACTCCTCTGTAATTACCGCAACCGGACTTGTCACCTTTCTTGAAGATGGTCACAATTACAGCATCTCTGAGATCCCCTGGCATGCTCTCCTCCTTCCAGATAAGAGAAATGAGTTCATGAATTCGCGCCAGTAGTGCTTCTCCACCATGTTTTAGTGCCTCAGCGAGGATTCCATCTGCTCCCGAGGCCTTGTTGTTCTTCAGTTGTTGGATGGCCTTTTCAACCTCATGCCGGGCTGGGGTTGCGCTGAGGTGGTGGCGGGTAGCATGCTGCGGAATGGAGTTGAGGACACTCGCGTCGAAGACAGAGTCTCGGTTAAGGAGATCTTCGAAGTGTTCCTTCCAGCGGCACTGACTGCCTCTCTGTCCTTGATGAGTACCTCTCCGTTCTTGGCCCGCAGTGGGGTGGGGCCTTGGGTGCTTGGGCCGTAGATGGTCTTGACTGCGCTAAAGAATCCATGCACGTCGTGGTTGTCGGCTAGCTGCTGGATCTCCTGCGCTTTCTCCACCCACCATCTGTTCTTTAGGTCGCGAGTTTTTTGTTGGACCTCGGCCTTCAGGCGTCTGTAGAGCTGCTTTCTTGCTCTTGAGTTCTGTTGCTGTTTCCAGATCAGGAATGCCTTGCGCTTGCGGCTTATTAGCTCCTGGATCTCCTGGTCGTTCTCGTCGAACCAATCTTGGTATTTCCTGGTCGAGTGACCGAGCGTCTCTTCACAGGTGCTGATTATGGAGGCCTTGACTGCAGACCAGGTGCTGTGGGCACTCTGTGTCTCTGCATCACTGGGCGTCGTCAGGTTGTTTGTGAGGCACAGGCTGAATAGGGCCTTCTTAGCGGGGTCTTTGAGTGCTCCAGCGTTGATTTTCCTGCAGCATTGTTTCTGTTGCCGCCGCTGTTTTGGGGCTACATTGATGGAGATGACAGAACGGATTAGGCAGTGGTCTGTCCAGCAGTCATCAGCTCCTGTCATGGCGCGGGTGATGTGGAAGTCCTTGCGGTCCCTCGCTCGGACGATGACGTAGTCCAGCAGATGCCAGTGCTTGGAGCGAGGGTGCTGCCATGAATCCTTGTACCTGTCTCTCTGATGGAACAAGGTGTTGGTTATGACAAGGCCATGTTCTAAGCATTTCGGCAGGAGGAGGGTACCGTTGGAGTTGGCTTTCCCTACCCCCTCTCTGCCGATCATACCTCCCCAGAGGTCTGTGTCCTTTCCCACTCTGGCATTAAAGTCGCCAAGGAGGATCAGCTTGTCGCCCGTTGGGACTCGGGACAGGGATTGTTCGAGGCTGGAGTAGAGTTCCTCTTTGGTCTCGTCTGTTTCTTCCAGTGTTGGGGCGTACGCACTGATGACCGTAGCGCACTGGTTCCGGGCTAGGGTGAGCCGAAGAGTCAAAATTACCCCGCCATTGTGTAACCAGCTAGGTTAGTAAGAGGCCCAGCCTTGGGTGAAAAAAATGGAGGAAAGTTGAGAAAAAAGGAGAGAGAAAACACTCAAATACAGCTCTGGAATTAAAACAGAAGTGTTGGAAAATGGAGGCTGTAGCCAAGGTGGTAAGTTACTGAAGGGCTGCAGAGTGCCCAGGAGATACTGCTCCTGCCACTTGCACTGAGCTGGGCCAGAACAGTGTCCAAAGGCCAAGGGGGAGAGGTCAGAGCAGGAATGGGAGGGGCAGTTAAAGTAGTGTGGCACAGGGAGCTGATTGTCACACTTGTGGACCACTAATCTATGTTCGGTCTCCCCAGTGTAGAGGAGACCACACTGCGAGCAGTTAATACGGTATAATTGATCAGAGGAAGTACACGTAATTTGCTGTCTCACATGGAAGGAGTGTTTGGGGCCTTGGACAATGGAGTGGGAAGAGGTGAAAGGGCAGGTGTGGCAACGACAAGTGGGGAAGAGTGCAACAAGGCCCAGTTTCTTCACAGTAGTTACAAAAGGACAACATTTGAAAGCGGAGAGCTTTGGCTAGCATCCTCTTCTGAACAATTTCACTGGAAGGTAAAAATGGTGAACGTGTGTGGGTAGAAGGAATAATAAAGAAAAATCTGTATATTGCAGAGCAGATGGAAATGGATCTGTGAGGGACAAGAATGCAGAGTAAAAGCAACATTTTGTAGGATTTTTCTCTTAAGCAGGATGCAAATTTAATTCCGAAACGGTGAGATTTTTGGCTTCAACAGTTTAATTGAGTAGCCCGACTTTTCTGGGAAGATTTATAGCACAGCTCCAAGCAATAGGGTCTCAACACAGCCCAGCTGGTCTATGAAGATCACCAATGTAATAAGGGGAGAGCGCCAGCAGAATAAGATCACAAATAAAAAAAGCAAAATACTGCGAATGCTGGCAACTTGAAGCAAACTTGAAAAGGTCCCAAACACGCAGCAGGTCAGCCAGAGAACGGACAGTCGGCAGTCTGGGCTCGTGACTTTCTTCACTGGAAAAAAAGGATAAAAAGCATATTAAACAAATCAGGAAAATCGAGGGGAGGGGGGAGCAAGAGCCCACCACCAGGGGACCCGGCCATCAGATAAGTATTTAGGAGTGAGGTCAAGACACGCCCTTGGACCCTTTAATGACTTAATGTTTCTGTCCATTATTTTTATTTTGATGAAACGACAATAATGCATTGTGGTGAACCAAGTAACCATTTGAAAGTAGGCTTCAGACGGCCCCTTGCAAATAACCTTTTGGAATGTCCCAAGGCCCCAACCACCAGCCTCACGTTACAGCCCGAGTGTTTCCAGCATTTTCTGTTTCTCTTTTTGGGCAAGTAATCAATTTTTAAAAATTCTTTCACAGGACGTGGGCGTCACTGGCAAGACCGGGATCAATTGCCCATCCCTGATTGGTTACTGTAGAAGAGAGAGTAGTTGGACTGGGTTCACTGCTCAGGGAGACTGCAAATTAAAAAAAAATCAATGCCATGTTTTGTGTTGGTTGCCATGACTGGGAATGCAAATCTTTGTTTTGTATTGTCTCTAGTAGTTAGATTGAGTCATGGTTTAACACGCAAGCTCCTGAATTTCTGTGTTGGAAGATCTCCAGTGGGGGAATATCACAGTGTGAAACTCGAGCAATGAGAGGAGACTCAGTAAACATCTCTGGCTTGGTATCCAGAGAATTTGTCTAAATTCTCCGAAAGTCACAATGCTTTTTTAATGCAGCTCTTGTAAAGTCACTCTAATGGGCTGTTAGGAGGTAGGTGCAAGCAATTTGGAATGAGCCTTCCCCCCACCCCAAACACCACTCAGGCCCCTATCCCATACCTGCTGCCTTCTCCTGACTGCACGGCCAAGAGCAAGAACTCCATAGGGGTGAAATAGTGTCAGCCAGTGGCTCAGTAGCACTCTCGCCTCTGAGTCAGAAGGTTGTGGGTTCAAAGTCTCACATAAGAACATGAGAAATAGCAGCAGGAGTTGGCCATTTGGCCCTTCGAGCCTGCTCCGCCATTCAATGAGATCATGGCTGATCTTCTGCCTCAACTCCATTCACCGCCCTATCGCCATATCCTTACTAGTCAGAAATCTATCGATCTCTGTCTTGAATATACCCAATGACTGAGCCTCCGCTGCACTCTGGGGTAGAGAATTCCAAAGATTCACCACCCTCTGTGTGAAGAAATTTCTTCTCATCTCAGTCCTGAATGGCCTACCCTTTATCCTGAGGTTGTGGCCCCTGGTTCTAGACTCCCCAGCCAAGGGAAACATTCTCCCAGCATCCACACTATCAAGCCCTGTAATAATTTTGTATGCTTCAATGAGATCCCCTCTCATTCTTCTGAATTCAAGAGAATACAGGCCTAGTTTACTCAATCTCTTCTCATACGACAGTCCCACCATCCCAGGAATCAATCTCATGAACCTTCGTTGCACTCCCTCTATGGCAAGTATATCCTTCCTTAGGTAAGGAGACCAAAATTGTACACAGTACTCCAAGTGTGGTCTCACCAAGGCCCTATATAATTGGAGTAAGACTTCTTTACTCCTGTACTCAAATCCTCTTGTAATGAAGGCCAGCATACCATTTGCCTTCCTAATGGCTTGCTGCACCTGCACATTCACTTTCAGTGACTCATGTACAAGGACACCCAGGCCCCTTTGAGCATCTGCATTCCCCAATCTTTCAGCATTTAGGAAATACTCTGCCTTTCTGTTTTTTCTACCATCTGCCATGTTCTCGCCCACTCACTGAGCCGGTCGAGATCCCCTTGAAGCCTCTTCCCAATCTCTTTGCAACTGACACTGCCACCTAGCTTTGTATCATCAGCAAATTAGGAAATGTTACTTTTAGTCCCCTCATCCAAATCATTGTTATAGATTGTGAATAGCTAAGGCCCAAGTACCGATCCTTGCGGTACCCCACTAGTCACAGCCTGCCATCCTGAAAAAGACCCGTTTATCCCTACTCTTTGTTTTCTGTCTGTTAACCAATTCTCAAACCATGCTAGTATATTACCCCCAATTCCATGTGCCCTAACTTTGTTCACCAACCTCTTGTGTGGGACCTTATCAAAGGCCTTCTGAAAATCCAAATACACCACATCTACCGGTTCCCCTCTGTCTACTCCACTAGTTACATCCTCAAAGAACTCCAATAGGTTTGTCAAATAGGATTTCCCTCTCATAAATCCATGTTGACTCTGCCCAATCTTACTATTAGTTTCTAAGTGCCCAGTTATTGCATCCTTTATAATAGATTCCAGCATTTTCCCAACTACTGATGTGAGGCTAACAGGTCTGTAGTTCTCCGTTTTCTCTCTCCCTCCTTTCTTAAAGAGCGAGGTTACATTTGCTATCCTCCAATCTGCAGGAACCGTTTCAGAGCTATAGAATTTTGGAAGATGACAACCAATGCGTCCACTATCCCAATGACCACCTCTTTCAAAAGCTTAGGATGTAGGTCATCCGGTCCTTGGGATTTATTGACTTTTAGTCCCATTAATTTTGCGAGTACTGTTTTTTTACTAATAATAATTTCTTTAAGTTCCTCATTCTAGCCATACCCTTGGTTTTCTCGTATTTCTGGGAGGTTTTTTGTGTCTTCCTCCGTGAAGACAGAAACAAAGTATTTATTTAATTTCTTGCCATTTCCTCATTCTCCATTATCAATTCTCCCGTCTCTGCCTGTAAAGAACCTACATTTACCTTCACCAGTCTTTTCCTTTTCACATACCTATCGAAGCTTTTACAATCCGTTTTTATATTTTTCGCTGGTTTGTGCTCATATTCCATTTTCCCTTTCTTTATCAATTTCTTGTTCCCCCTTTGCTGATTTCTAAAACGATCTCAATCCTCAGGCTGACCGCTTTTTCTGGCAACTTTATAGGCTTCCTCCTTTGACTTAATACTAGCTTTAATTTCTTTTGTTAGCCATGGTTGGATCACTTTTCCTTTTGGGTTTTTATGCCCTCGAGGAATATCTGTTTGTTGCAAATTATGCATTATTTCCTTGAATGTTAGCCATTGTATGTCCACCTTCATACCTTTTAGTGTAGTCTCCCAAGCTACCATGGCCAACTTGTCCCTCATACCCTTGTAGTTTCCTCTGTTTAGATTGAAGAACTTAGTTTCAGATTGGACTACATCACTCTCAAACTTAATGTAAAATTCAATCATATTATGGTCACTTGTCCCTAAAGGCCCCTTTACCACAAGATTATTGATTAGCCCTTTCTCATTACACAGTACCAGATCCAGAATAGCCTGTTCCCTGGTTGGTTCCTCCACATACTGATCCAGGAAACCATCTCGCATGCATTACAAGAATTCGTCCTCCACGCCATTAGTGATAATTTGATTTGTCCAGTCAATATGTAGATTATAGTCCCCCATGATTACCATATTGCCCTTGTTACATGCACTTCTAATTTCCTGATTGATACTGTGCCCTACATTACCACTACTGTTTGGTGGCCTATACACAACTCCCACCAATGTTTTCCACCCTTTGCTGTTTCGTAGCTCCACCCAAACTGATTTCAGTTCTACATCACGATCTGCCGAGCCAAGATCTTTTATCTCTACCTTACTGATCTCATCCCTTATTAACAGCGCTACACCTCCTCCTTTTCCTTTTTGTCTGTCCTTCCTAAATGTTGAGTACCCTGGAACATTCAGTTCCCAGCTTTGGTTACCCTGCAACCATGTCTCTGTAATGGCAATTACATCATACCCATTTACTTCTATTTGTGCCATTAATTCATCCACCTTGTTGCGAATGCTACGTGCATTTAGATAAAGTGCCTTCAACTTTACCTGTTTAATATTTGTCTGCACTTTGACCCTCTTTACTGTTGGCCTTTGTTTCTGCTTCCTACTAGTTTTGCTGACTACTTTTCTAACTTGCACTTCCAGCTTTGTTTCTCTCCGTTCTGGGCCCACACTTAGGTTCCCAGCCCCCTGACAAACTAGTTTAAATCCTTCCCAACAGCAGTAGCAAACCCCCCTGCGAGGATATTGGTCCTGGTTCTGCCGAGGTGTAACCCGTCCAGCTTGTACAGGTCCCAGAATCGGTCCCAATGCCTCAGGAATTTAAATCCCTTCCCCCTACACCATCTCTCCAGCCACGCATTCATCTGGTCTATTCTCCTATTTCTGCTCTCGCTAGCACGTGGCACTGGGAGTAATCCTGAGATCACTACGTTTGAAGACCTGCTTTTTAATTTATTTCCTAGCTCCCTATATTCTGCTTGCAGGACCTCGTCCCTCTTTCTACCTATGTCGTTGGTACCGATATGGACCACGACCTCTGGCTGTTCACCCTACCCCTTCAGAATGCCCTGCAGCCGCTCAGTGACATCCTTGACCCTGGCACCAGGGAGGCAACATACCATCCAAGAGTCACGTCTGTGGCCACAGAAACGTCTATCTGTTCCCCTCACTCCAGAGACTTGAGCACCAAAATCTAGGCTGACACTCCAGTGTAGTGCTGAGGGAGTGCTGCACTGTCGGAGGTGTCGTCTTTCGAGATGAGACGTTAAACCGAGGCCAGGTGGACGTAAAAGATCCCATGGCAGCGCATGAAGTGGATAATCCAAGCCCATGGAAGGAGGTGGCCTTGTCAGTTAAGTGGCTGTAACCCCCTTCCCGCCTCCAGGAGACGGGACCCGGCGCGGGTCGGCTACCCGCCTCCTGGGAAGATGGCACGGAGGCGGGTTGGGGGTGGGATGGGCACCCGCCCCCAGATTCTGCCATTTTCCCGGCAGTCCCGCCTCCAAACCCGCCTCCCCAGGGCTGGCAAGATCGCGCCCTAGGCTTCAGATGGCCCCTTGGAAATAACCTTTTGGAATGTCCCAAGGCCCCAACCACCAGCCTCACGTTACAGCCCGAGTGTTTCCAGCATTTTCTGTTTTTCTTTTTGGGCAAGTAATCAATTTTTATAAATTCTTTCACAGGACGTGGGCGTCACTGGCAAGACTGGTATCAATTGCCGATCCCTGATTGGTTACTGTAGAAGAGACAGTAGTTGGACTGGTTTCACTGCTCAAGGAGACTTCAAATTAAAAATAAAATCACTGCCATGTTTTGTGTTGGTTGCCGTGACTGGGAATGCGAATCTTTGTTTTGTATTGTCTCTAGTAGTTAGATTGAGTCATGGTTTAACACGCAAGCTCCTGAATTTCGGTGTTGGAAGATCTCCAGTGGGGGAATATCACAGTGTGAAACTAGAACAATGAGAGGAGACTCAGTAAACATCTCTGGCTTGGTATCCAGAGAATTTGTCTAAATTCTCCGAAAGTCACAATGCTTTTTTAATGCGGCTCTTGTAAAGTCACTCTAATTGGCTGTTAGGAGGTAGGTGCAACCAATTCGGAATGAGCCTCCCCCCCACCCCAAACATCACTCAGGCCCCTATCCCATACCTGATGCCTTCTCCTGACTGCACGGCCAAGAGCAAGAACTCCATAGGGGTGAAATAGTGTCAGCCAGTGGCTCAGTAGCACTCTCGCCTCTGAGTCAGAAGGTTGTGGGTTCAAAGTCTCACTCCAGAGACTTGAGCACAAAACTCTAGGCTGACACTCCAGTGTAGTACTGAGGGAGTGCTGCACTGTCGGAGGTGCCGTCTTTCGGATGAGACGTTAAACCGAGGCCAGGCGGACGTAAAAGATCCCATGGCACTATTTCGAACAAGAGCAGGGTAGTTCTTTCCGGTGTCCTGGCCAATATTTATCCCTCAATCAACATCACTAAAACAGATTATCTGGTCATTATCACATTGCTGTTTGTGGGAGCTTGCTGTGCGCAAATTGGCTGCTGCGTTTCCTACATTACAACAGAGACTCCACTTCAAAATGACCTCATCGGCAACCCGAATTATACCACCAAGAACCTGCCAGTTTCCCTTCATTATGTATTCATGGTGGTCTTCAGGCACTATTAGCACCCTCTATAGACAGAATCCCAGGGGGTGGGGAGGACAATCCAGTGCTGCTCCAGGAGCTGAAAGCATCAAAGCAACTATTTAGTGCCTGCAACAAGGTGGCTCACTGCAATGCTTGAGGCCGGTGTTTCTTCAGGATTTGGAGATCTGTTACTGGCTGGCAAAGGAGGACCCAGCTTTCAGGCCCCAAGAGAAGGCAGCGCATGAAGCGGATAATCCAAGCCCATGGAAGGAGGTGGTCTTGGCAGTGACCGCCACCTCAGCCCCATTAAGGAATGCCTTCTGAAACCAGTTTTGCATTCCATATGGATGACGTGCAGGATGCCTTCACTCGCTCTACATTTTCTTAAAGGGAAAACGACCCACAACCAAAGGCAAAGAAGTCCACTTCAACCCACCCAATGGCCCCTGCTGTAAGTCATAAGTCAACCACCTCAGAACCTCCTGCCACTGTAGGAGAAGTAGGAGGCCAAGCGTGAAAGGGCGACAAGAGTAGGCTTCAAGTGGCCTTAAACAGTCGGAAGATTGCCGGATTTGTTGTCAGAGAGATGTTATTGTCATTGAGGAGTTATTTCCCGAATGCTTTGGGGCAAGGTGGGGAAATGTCTGTGCAAAGGAGCAGCAGACTGATCTTCAAACGGGAGACTTGTAGCTTGTTGAGGAGAACTGAATGGTAACCAACGACCAAGTTGAGTTTATTGCCAAAAGGGGTCTGTGATGGTAGGACTCATTTGGCAATGGGCTCGGATCTTAGTCAGCTGAAGATCTTTCTTTTCCAGCTGTGCCTGCAGTTGTCTGGTGGTGGCACGACTCAGTTATTGGTTCGTGAGGGAAGCACAGCCTTCTCAAGCGACGCCAAGGTGTCGTGGCCAACTCGCCCACCTGGAGCCGCAGATGGGATGGCCTGTGTACCAGCAGACAGGGGCTAGAGGTCGACTACGGTGCCTCTTCACCCTGGTATCTCTGCGGTGGGCCTTCTGATCTTTCTCCTCAAAGCAGAGGAACTGGGTGGTGGGGGCGGTGCTGACAGAGGAATGGAGGGGCGGGCGGTGCTAAATAAGTCCCCCTTGGCTCCCGGAGATCCAGTCTGAAAACTTAAAACTTTAAAAAATGTAACACAAAAATCCTTTAACAATACAGCCATCACCGACACTCTCCGCATCTCCCTCCAGAATGTCCGTTCACTTGCGAACAAGGCCCTTGCCATCCATGAGCTTATCGTGGATGACTGCATCAACATCATTGCCCTGACAGAAACTTGCTTGATGGGTGATGACACCTGACCCTAAAATGAAGCCTCCCTGTCTGGCTATACCTTCCACCACTTGCCCCGCTCAGACCGCCGTGGTGTTGGTGGCAGTGTGGCTCTCATCACCAAATCACATTTTGGTTTGTCCCCCTACTCCTCCGGCACTTTCTCCTCCTTTGAACATCTCACCTTGTTCCACCCCTCTCACCTCTCATTTAAAATTCTTGTTCTCGACCACCCACCCACCCAAGTACCATAAAACATTTTATCACCGAGATATCTTCACTGCTTTCCTCCCTCAGCCTCTGCACCGAACGACTTCTCATCCTCGGTGATTTCAACCTCCATCTCAATTCATCATGCTCTCTCTCTTCTGAGTTCAATAGCCTCCTAGCTTCCCTTAATCTCTCCCTCCATGTAAACCCCCCAACCCATATTCAGCACCACCCCCTTGACCTTGCCATCTCTTATGGCCTCGCTACTCCCATCGTGTCAATCGCAGATAAGGCCACCTCTGACCACTTCCTCGTATCGCTCTCGACCCACATCCCCCTTCCAACCACCCCTGCACCCCAACCCTACTTCCTTCTGTGTACGCCCCTGGAAAAAACTCTCTCCCAACTCTCTTATAACTGCACTCATGAAATCCCAACTGTCCAGCCTTTGGCCCTCCATTCACCATGACATTTCTGCAGCTACCGATATACTCAACCACACCCTCACCACCACCTTTGATGCCCTAGTCCCTATTTAAACAATTACTCTCTCTCTCACCCTGGCCGTTCCCCCTGGTACGGCCATCATCTTTGCTCCCTTAAGTCCAAGGGACGCAGACTTGAATGGATATGGCGGACAACTGGTTTAGCCATTCACCGCCAGATCTGGCTGGACCACATAAAGCATTAATCAGGTCCTGCTCTCGTCTGCCAAAATTGCTCACTATTCCAGAATCATTCTGGAATGCAAAGATAAACCCCGGCTCCTATTCTCTACTGCTAACCGTCTTCTTAAACCCCTCTCCCCTGTCTCCTCAACCCTCACCTCCGACAACAAGTGTGAGGAGCTCATGGACTTTTTTGTATCTAAGATTGAGACCATCCGTTCAGCTGCCTCTGCCACTTCCCTTTCTTCCCCCAGCCCACCGGGCCAAACTTCCTCTAAGGTTCCCCCCTGCCCTAGCCCTGAACTCACATTTTTCTCCAGTTTCTCTCCGATCTCCCTCATGACCTCGCCGCGCTCATTTTGTCCATGAGACTCACCTCCTGCTCCCTCAACCCTATTCCCACCAAATTGCTGACCACCCAACTTCCTTTTCTGGTTCCCATGTTAGCTGACATTGTTCTGAGCTTCCGACCACATATCTGCGACATAACTAAGTCCACCTATTTCCACCTCTGTAACATCGCCCGTCTCCGCCCCTGCCTCAGCTCATCTGCTGCTAAAACCCGCATCCTTGCCTTTGTTACCTCGAGACTTGACTATTCCAATGCACTCCTGGCTGGCCTCCCACATTCTACCCAATGTAAACTTGAGTTCATCCAAAACTCTGCTGCCCGTGTCCTAACTCGCACCAAGTCCCGTTCACCCATCACCCCTGTGCTCGCTAACCTACATTGGCTCCCGGTTAAGCAACGCCTCGATGTCAAAATTCTCATCCTTGTTTTCAAATCCCTCCATGGCCTCGCCCCTCCCTATCTCTAATCTCCTTCAGCCCCACAACCCGTTGAGATATCTACGCTCCTCTAATTCTGCCCTCTTGAGCATCCCTGATTATAATCGCTCCACCATTGGTGGTCGTGCCTTCTGTTGCCGAGGCCCTAAGCTCTGGAATTCCCTGCCTAAATCTCCCCGCCTCTCTACCTCTCTTTCCTCCTTTAAGACAGTCCTTAAAACCTACCTCTTTGACAAAGCTTTTAGTCACCTGCCCTAATTTCTCCTTATGTGGTTTGGTGTCAAATTTTTTCTCTTTTCATAATCCTGTGAAGCGCCTTGGGACGTTTAAGTACGTTAAAGGCGCTAAATAAATACAAGTTGTTGTTGTACTTTCAAATAATTACAAGATTCTTAAATCTGCTTTAGATATACTGTTAAAAAATTGAAAGACGATTTCGTTATTTAAAAAAAAAAATTCAGATATCTAAAAAAATAATTAAAAATAAAGACCATTAGAAAAACATATTTACTGGTCCCAGTGGACTGCGGGTTCGGAGTTCCTCTGGGTCTCTACAAGTAGATCCCAACAGGTGTTGGAGACCACCCACTAGCATACGGCGAGGCAAGGATGCAGCAGCTGAAGATCTCTGACTCGCCCCGATGGAGTCTGAGGAAGATCTGCCGGGATGTTTCTCGGACATTTTTCCTCCATTGTGCGCCTAGGATACATCCAAAGATGGGTGGCCAAAGGGAGGGAAAGCCAGCATGTTGAATTGTCTTTGTGGCAGAGCAGGTACAGCAAGCAATTAGGAAAGCAAATGGTATGTTGGCCTTTATTACAAGAGGATTGGAATATAAGAGGAAAGACATCTTACTGCAATTATATAGGGCCCTGGTGAGACCACACCTGGAGTATTGTGTAGAGTTTTGGTCTCCTTACCTAAGGGAGGATATACTTGCCATAGAGGGAGTGCAACGAAGGTTCACCAGACTGGTTCCTGGGATGGGGGGATTGTCCTATGAGGAGAGATTGAGTAGACTAGCCCTATATTCTCTAGAGTTTAGAAGAATGAGAGGTGATCTCATTGAAACATACAACATTCTTACAGGGCTTGACAGGGTAGATGCAGGGAGGATGTTTCCCCTGGCTGGGGAGTCCAGAACCAGGGGTCACAGTCTCAGAATAAGGGGTCGGTAATTAAGCCTTAGATGAGGAGAAATTCTTCACTCAGAGGGTTGTGAATCTTTGGAATTCTCTACCCCAGAGGGCTGTGGAGGCTCAGTCGTTGAATATATTCAAGACAGAGATCGATAGATTTTTGAATATTAAAGGAATCAAGGGATATGGGGATAGTGTAGGAAAGTGGAGATGAGGTAGAAGATCAGCCATGATCTTATTGAATGGTGGAGCAGGCTCGAACAGCCAAATGGCCTACTCCTGCTCCTATTTCTTATGTTCTCCCAAACGTCGTTCTAACAATGAGAGTGCCTTCAGCTGTCTGGGCCCCAAGCTCTGGAATTCCATCCCTAAATCTCTCTACCTCTCTCTCCCCTCCTTTAAGAAGCTCCTTAAAATCTACCTCTTTGCTCAGTGTCAAATTTAGTTTGATAATGCTCCTGTGACGTGCCTTGGGATGTTTTACTACGTTAAAAGGTGCTATATAAATGCAAGTTGTCGTTGAGAGGAGGACTTTGTGTTTAACGTGCAAACCTTTTATATTTGTCACTTCAGTAGTTCAGTTTGCAAGACAGCACAAAAGATCGGAGTCCACCATCCCACCATTGGATGAGTGCCAGCTGATGCAGTGTGCGTGCAAGGGTGCTGGTGCACATTGACATTGTTGCGCAACTCAAGCTACACAAGTGCCAAATGCAGAGGCACCTTATCATGCAATAGGGATAAGGGAGACATACTTGTTTATACCGAGGACTGCATTTTACAGAAAACCTGCACTGATACAGCATGAAAGCAACTTTAACTGATGATCTGCCAAGTCCCTGCATGATCCATTACACACCTTCACCTGCATGAATAGTAATGGTTTAATGCCTATTACGTTCCATTACCCGCACCTCTGCCAGGGAGATTGATTTGGGAGTTTGCTGATACAAACAAACAAAACAAAGGTTAATGTTTAAACCTTTCCGATCTGGCTCCCACCCTTGCCACCGAATTGACTGCGACAAAGGTAATCTATCCCTTCTCTTTCTTCTCAATCTGACTGCAGCCTTTGACAGGGTTGGCCGCACCATCCTCTTCCAACGCCTCTCCGCCGACTGGGACTGCTCTCGCCTGGTTCCACTCTTGCCTATCCAGTCGTAGCCAGAGCATCTTTAGTAATGGTTTTCTCTTCCCGCTCCTGCAGCGTTACCTCTGGAATCCCCCAAGGATCTATCCCTGGCCCCCTCCACTTTTCATCTACATGCAGCATAACAAAGACTGCCTATTTCCACCTCCGTAACATCGCCCGTCTCCGCCCTTGCCTTAGCTCATCCACTGCTGAAACCCTCATCCATGCCTTTGTTACCTCTCGACTTGACTATTCCAACTCACTCCTGTTTGGCCTCCTACATTCTACCCTACGTAAACTTGAGGTCATCCAAAACTCGGCTGCCTGTGTCCTAACTCGCACCAAGTCCCATTCGCCCATCTCCCCTGTGTTCGCTGACCTACATTGGCTCCCGGTTAAGCAGCGCCTCGATTTCAAATCCCTCCATGGCCTCGCCCCTCCCTATCTCTAATCTCCTCCAGCCCCACAGCCCGTTGAGATATCTGTGCTCCTCTAATTCTGCCCTCTTGAGCATCCCTGATTATAATCGCTCCACCATTGGTGGCCGTGCCTTCTGTTGCCTAGGCCCTAAGCTCTGGAATTCCCTCCCTAAACCTCTCTGTCTCGCTACCTCTCTTTCCTCCTTTAAGACGCTCCTTAAAACCTACCTCTTTGACCAAGCTTTTGGTCACCTGCCCTAATTTATCCTTATGTGGCTCGGTGTCAAATTTTTGGTCGAATAATATTCCTGTGAAGCACCTTGGGATGTTTTACTACGTTAAAGGCGCTATATAAATATAAGTTGTTGCTCTTGGCGACATCATCTGAAAATTCATCAGGTTCCACATGTACACTGATGACACCCAGCTCTACCTCACCACCACCTTTCTCATCCCCTGCACCGCCTCTGTGTTGTCAGACTGCTTGTCCAACATCCAGTCCTGGATGAGCTGAAATTTCCTCCTGTTAAACATTAGCAAGAATGAAGCCATTGTGCCTTTGGCCCCTGCCACAAACTCTGTTTTCTAGCCACTGAATCTATTCTCTTCCCTGGCCACTGACTGATTTTAAACCAGACTGTTTCCTATTTGACCCTGAGCTGAGCTTCTGACCCCACATCCTTTCCATCATGAAGTCTGCCTACTTGCACCTATGTAACATCGTCCGTCTCTGCACCTGGCTCAGACCATCGGCTGCTGAAACCCCCATCCATGCTTTTGTTACCTCTAGACTCAACTATTCTAATGCTCTCCTGGCCGGCCTCCCATCTTCCACCCTCCAGAAACTCATCTAAAACTCTGCTGCCCGAATCCTAACTGGCACCAAGTCCCGTTCACCAATCACTCTTATGCTCGCTGACCCACATTGGTTCCCAGTCCGACACCACAGCGATTTTATAATTCTCATCTTTGTGTTCAAATCTCTCCATGACCGCGCCCCTCCCTATCTCTGTAACGTCCTCTGGCCCTACAACCCTCCGAGAACTCCGCGCTCCTCCAATTCTGGCCTTTTGTGCATCCCCACTTAGTTCGCTCCACCATTGTCGGACATGCCTTCAGGATCCTGAGCCCTAAGCTCTGGAATTCCCTCCCCAAATCGCTCCGCAGTTAAGAGGTTGCTACATCTTTGACCAAGCATTTGGCCACCTGTCCCAATGTCTCCTCCTTTGACTCCATGTCAATTTCTGTCTGCTAATCGCTCCTGTGAAACGCCTCAGGACGTTGTACGACTTTAAAGGCGCTATATAACTGCAAGTTGTCGTTGTTCATTCTGCCTAAATGAAGGGCATGGATAGCTGCTCTTATAGTCTTTTAATTTGGATTCCAAGTCCCAGCATATCAGAACTGAATGAGGGATAAATATTGGCCCAGGACACCGGGGAGAACACCCCTGCTCTTCTTCGAAATGGTGCCATGGGATCTTTTACGTCCACCTGAGAGAGCAGACGGGGACCTCAGTTTAACGTCTCATCTGAAAAACGGGAAAGGTGTATAACCGACGGCCAATCCGACATCGCACGTTTCACAGGATCACCAAAAGTTAAAATTACCCCGTCATTGTGTAACCAGCTAGGTTAGCAACACGGTGGCATAGTGGTTAGCACTGGTGCCTCACAGCGCCAGAGACCCGGGTTCAAATCTGACCTCGGGTGACTGTCTGTGTGGAGTTTGCACATTCTCCCCGTGTCTGCGTGGGTTTCCTCCGGGTGCTCCGGTTTCCTCCCACTGTCCAAAAATGTGCGGGTTAGGTTGATTTGGCTATGATAAATTGACCCTTAGTGTTAGGGGGGGATTAAATATGTGGGGTTATGGGGATAGGATGGGATATGTTAGGGGGAATTAAATACGTGGGGTTACGGGGGTCGGGTGGGATATGTGTACTGTGGGGATTAAAGCAGGGACAGGGTACTGGATTTGAATGATCAGCCATGATCGTATTGAATGGTGGTGCAGGCTCGACGGGCCGAATGGCCTACTCCTGCTCCTAGATTCTATGTTTCTATGTTTCTATGTTAGTAAGAGGCCCAGCCTTGGGTGAAAAAAATGGAGGAAAGTTGAGAAAAAAGGAGAGAGAAAACACTCAAATACAGCTCTGGAATTAAAACAGAAGTGTTGGAAAATGGAGGCTGTAGCCAAGGTGGTAAGTTACTGAAGGGCTGCAGAGTGCCCAGGAGATACTGCTCCTGCCACTTGCACTGAGCTGGGCCAGAACAGTGTCCAAAGGCCAAGGGGGAGAGGTCAGAGCAGGAATGGGAGGGGCAGTTAAAGTAGTGCGGCACAGGGAGCTGATTGTCACACTTGTGGACCCCTAATCTATGATTCCTGGGAAGAGACGGCTACCCTATGAGGAGAGATTGAGTAGATTGGTCCGATACTCTCTGGCGTTTGGAAGAATGAGAGGTGATCTCATTGAAACATATAAGATTCTGAGGGGGATTGACAGGATAGATGGTGAGAGATTGAACTGGATTTTCCCGTGTCCCACCCGCAGGGTGCGGGAGGACCCGGGAGACGGCAGGAAACCTGGAAGGTCGGCTTTCCCGGCATGCTGTGGTGTTTTAACGCCACAGCGTGCGTGTGATGTCAGGGGCGGGTTCCCTGCCTGATTGATAGGCTGGCTTCCAGTCGTGCGGGGAACTCGGAGAAGGATACCGCAGCATCTGGTAAGTTCTGGGCACAGGACGGTGAGGGTGGTCCAAGCCTGGTGGGGGGCCGGGGGGGGTGGAGTGAAACTGGGGGGTCCAATCCTCTGGTGGGGGGTGGGGGGGTTCTGATCCCCCGGGGGATCCGATCGTAGATGGGATCTCTGGGGCGGCGGTGGAGGGTCCGATCCCCGACCCCGGGGCTGAGTTGCGATCCCGGGGAGGGGTGGTATTCCAGGCCTGGGGGTGGGGTCCAATCTCCAACCCCAGGGAGGGCCAGGCTGATGGTGGGAGAGCTTGGGGGGGGCCGGGAGGAAGCACTCCTGCTCCTCCCGGCCCACAAGGATTGCTCCCCGAGGCTGAGGCCACCTTCATAAGCCCTGGGAACCCCGGCCACCTGCTGTAAAACCCATACAGCAGGATAAAGTAGAAGCTTCAGGCCTCATTATAATATTTAAATTGTCAACCTGCTTTTTGCCAGCGGATTGGCAGCCCACCCACCCGTCCCGCCTGAGTGAAAGGTGAAAGTGGGCGGGTTGGAGGCGGGTAGGATTTTACATTTTTACAACTTTCACTTCCCTCCCAATGCCTTGAATCCACCCGCTCTTACCTCAGAAAATTCCAGCCATTGTTTCCCCTGGCTGGAGAGTCTAGAACTAGGGGTCACAGTCTCAGGATAAGCGGCCGGCCTTTTAAGACTGAGATGAGGAGGAATTTCTTCACTCAGATGGTTGTGAATCTTTGGAATTCTCTGCCCCAAAGGGTTGTGGATGCTCAGTTGTTGAGTATATTCAAGCCTGAGATAGATTCATGGGGAATCAATGGATATGGGGATCGGGTGTGAAAGTGGATTTGAGGTCAAAGATCTTGTTGAACAGCAGAGCAGGCGCGATGGGCCATATGGCCTACTCCTGCTCCTAATTCTTATGTTCGGTCTCCCCAGTGTAGAGGAGACCACACTGCGAGCAGTTAATACGGTATTGTTGAGGCTGCCGCGAAACACGAATGGAGGCTGAATCCATGTGTGGAAAACAAGAAACTTTAATTCACTGCATGGCACACAAAAATGGCTGAGAAAGCTGCTCCCAGAATTCTCTGGAAAAACCCTGAAGCCCCGCCAACTCCTGTCTTAAAGGTAAGGGGGTAAAAATTCACTTGGTTGTGCCTCCCGTTAGCGCCTTAAGAGGGCGCTAATGGGGCACAAAGCCGCTAACGCCCGGGCGCAGCGATGTTTGCGCCGCTCGAGAACTTAACTTGAGATTGTGCGGCGGCGCTAAAACTTACCGCTGCGACCACCTGCGCGCGCAGATTGTGACGTCATTCCATGGTGCAACGCCCTTGGGGCGCCCCGGAGCGGAAATTGAGTGGCGCCCCCTGCCTTACCGCCTGGCGCTTCCAACGACCGGAAGACTGGAACGCTATCAATCGGTGTGGGGCTGGGGGGGGCGCTATTTAAAGGGGGCCTCTTCCTGTCTTTTTCTGTGGTCGACATTTATGCACCACTCGTTCTGAGAGAGAGAGAGAGATTCGGAGAGCGAGAGAGAGAGACTTCTACATTGACTCAACGCTTTGTGAGGTAGTTTTGCCTATTCATCCTAACTTTGTTGCTACTTTAGTTGCTGTCCCTCATTACTTTTCTGGCAAAGAGAATATGGGGGCTGCACTGATTGGGGGCGTCGTCCTGCTCCAGCTGAATCGGAGGATACAGAGACGCAGAGAGAGAGTGGCAATGATGGCCAGACGGAGGAGGGCCATCAGGCGCATGTACAGGAGAGCTTACCCTCCCAGGGTATATCGTGAACAGCTCTCCTACATCCATATGTCCGAGGGTCTGTGTTTGCGAAGGCTGCGATTCAGCAAGGAGGTGGTCACTGAGCTCTGCCACCTGCTGCAGCCAGATCTGCAGCCTCAGCTGAGGTCCAGGACGTCTCTGTCGGTGGCAGTGAAGGTCACAGTGGCTTTGAACTTCTACGCCACTGGCTCATTCCAAGCTGCTGTTGGGGACCTCGCCAATATCTCCCAGTTCGCAGTGCATCGCTGCATCCGGCAGGTCACCAATGCCCTCTTCAGAAGGAGACGAGAGTTCATCTCTTTCCCTATGACCCCAGACAAGCAGCGTGACCGCGCTCTGGGCTTTGCGAGGGTAGCGGGCTTCCCCATGGTGCAGGGCGCCATTGACTGCACGCATGTGGCTTTGCGTGCTCCGTGTGAGAATGCAGAGGAATTCAGGAACAGAAAGGGGTTCCATTCCTTGAATGTCCAGTTGATCTGTGACCACAGACAGGTGATACTCGCTGTCAATGCCCACTATCCTGGCAGCTGCCACGATGCTTTTATCCTGCGCCAGACTACTGTGACAGAACTTTTCGAGGCACCGCATCAGCCAGTTCGTTGGCTTCTCGGGGACAAGGGGTACGCATTGAGCACCTGGCTGATGACACCGCTCCGTACGCCAAACACCCCTGCTGAGCTGCGGTACAATGAAAGCCATCAAGCAACCAGGAACATTATTGAGCGCACAATCGGCGTGCTGAAACAACGGTTCCGCTGTCTGGACCATTCCGGAGGAGCCCTGCAGTACTCGCCTGAGCAAGTATCGAACTTCGTAGTCGTGTGCTGCATGTTGCACAACATGGCAATCCTCAGGACCCAGCCAATGCCACCAGGCCTTGTAGCACCACCAGAGGAGGAGGAGGAAGAGGACGAGGACGATGATCATCAGCAGCACCAAGGCGGGAGGGCGGCCCACAATGGTCAAACTGCAAGGGCCGTCCGTCAACGGCTAATAGCAAGCCGCTTCTAGGGCCCCTGCCATTGCTACCAACATTAATCAACCCAGCACGCAACCCCTAAGCCGGCCAAGGCACCAATAATTCCAACCACCAGCCATGTATATTTTGAATACAGAAACTTATTTATTTTACAAACTCTGTGTGTGTCAATTCCTCATGACAAACTCATAGAAATAAACACAAAAAAACAGTCAATAACATAACTGGTTCTCACAACCTGGAGATAATGTCCAAAACACTAAACAAAATTTGGAGCACGAACCTCGGCCTTTAATAAAAAAATGACCAGCATTTTGTCACACCTCCTACTTTTTGCCCTTCGAGGGTGATCTCCTTCCCTTGCGCACTTCCCCCCTTCTAACCCTACTGCTCCTCCATAATGGGACCTCAGTGGCTGCAGCAAGGCTGGTGGAAGGCTGCTGCTCGTCAGACCCTGACACTGCAGATGCCCCTGAAGGACGGCCTCGACCACTTCTGGGCCTGGAGGGCCCGGCTGCAGACTGCACCAACTCTGCATGGGCGGCAGCAGTCTGTCCTACAGGCGGTGGCAAGTGCAGTGGAGAAATGACAGTGTTGGCAGCAGGAATGCTGTCATCGTGAGAGAGGACAGCAACTCCCTGCTCGCCCGACACACTGGCACTCCCACGGGGCAGCACTTCAGCATCCGGAACAATCTGCCGGAGAACAGATTGCTGGCCTGCTGCGGCGCGGTGACAGCCCCGGGGACATGTGCACGAACCATCGAGGTTGGCAGCAGTCTGTGCTCGCGTGGCCTCAATCTGAGTCTGTATGAGAGCAGTCAGAGATGGGATCACGGCAGCCAGTGACTGAATTGCAGCACTAAGCATTAGTGTGGCATCCGCCTGTGCTACAGCGAAGTGCTCCACACTCCTTGCCAGTGACTCAATGCATTCGGGCACCCTTCCCACTGCACCCATGAGCTCAGTGTGCATGCCCACCGCCTGGGTGTTCATTTCTGCAATCAGCCGCTCCTCCTCTGCGTCCATTGCAGTAGGAGTGTCTGGCATACTCTCCCTCTGGGGAGAAGGCCCCCGTTCTTCCCTACCCCCCCCCATGGCATTGCTGCAGCCCGCTGGGTCCTGGAGCTTCACCCTCATCAGCCCCTTCCCCCCTGTTCCCCTCCGGGGAAGGCGTGTTCCCAGTGTGGGCATGGGCTTCCTCGGGAGAGGGTGGCACTGATGCTCTGGCTTCCTCTTCCTCCTCAGCTGCAGCATCACTCCCAGTGGCAGCTTTAGGGCCCGTCTCCTCAGCTGGTGAATCACCATCTGAAAGCAGGGAGGTCCAAGAGTGGCTTTAGCGTGAGGACAGGGTGGCAGTAAGGGAGGAATAAGTGCAGCGAGTTAGCAAGTTGGATTGAAAGTGTCAAAGGCTGGTGTTGTGAGGGACAAGTGGAAGGACAGAGGACAAAAAGGTGATGACCTTACCATTGCTGTCCAGAACGGGGTCGGCGTCTCCAGTGGCGACGGGACCGATCACCCGGCTTGCCACAATCCTGTGGACGCGCTCCTCCAGATCGCTGAGGGGTTGCAGCTGAGGCCGCCCTCCACCTGTCCGTTGCTGCTGTCTCCTATTATGAGCCAGCTTAGCCTGCAAGAAAAAGGACAGCATCTGAGTAAATATACAGCCATGGTCTTGCCTGATTTGCCTCCCATAGGTGAATAGCCCTTACAATATACAGCCATGGTCTTGCCTGATGTGCCTCCCATAGGTGAATAGCCCTTACTGTATACAGCCATGGTCTTGCCTGATGTGCCTCCCATAGGTGAATAGCCCTTACTGTATGCAAAGTGTGGAATGTGTGTGTGTGTTTGATGAAAGGGCCATAGGTGTTGGATGAGTGTTGTGCATTGGGGTTTTAAGACCCTCTGGCCATAGAATGAGGTTGAGATGGAGGGATGGAGAGGTATTGAGAAAAAGCCACTCACCCTGACGACCCGAGTGAGGTCGTTGAACTTTTTGCGGCATTGAGTATGGGTCCTGGGCACTATGCTCCTGGAGGAGACGCTCTGAGCCACCTCCCTCCACACTCTTCTGAACTCGCGTGGCAAAGGCCTCCTGCCACTCTCAGGGAACAGCATACATCGTCTGCGCTCCACTGCGCCAACCAGAGCATCCAAGGCCCGCTCGGTGAAGCGATGAGCGCGTTCTCTCACCCTCTCCATGCTTGGCAGCAAAATGGATTCACAGGTCTCTCCAGGCTGAGATTCAAGGCTGCAATGAGCAGGGTGTGGCTGGGGAGCAAGTGGCCCCCCCCGCTTTAAGAAGTGTCCGGCGCCATTGTGTCTGTGTTCCCTCGCTAACTGGCAGCAGCTGCGCTGCGCTCGCGCGCTGAGTTAGCGCCTCACTCCTTGGCCTTTGCGCCTTAAGACAGGTGTGCAGCGCCTGCTTTAGCGCTCCACTCACCTCCCGGGGCGGTAAAAGTGAAGTTTCCTGTCAGTGCCGATAATTAGCGCCAGGCGCTAATATTTGCGTCCGGACGATATTTGCGCCCCAAATGGGGCGCGACCTAATTTCTACCCCAAGGTGCCTTAAAGGGAAGGTTCACCGATATATTGTCCACAGACGGAAAAGTGGGTTATGCCCGTTTAGGTGGCGATCCGCCACACAGCTCCCCCCAGAATCTGCTTCGGAGGTGTGGACGAGACGGTGCGGCGGTCTGATGGGCCGGCCGGAGCGGCTCTTGTAGGACGCCGGTGGACGTGGAACGGCCAGGCGTGGAGCAGCCGGGTGAACCGGCTTCAGGGCAGGTCGGCCGCGTGGAGGTGGATGAGCTACAGGGACCTGCTCACCGGGCTCCGAGTGTGCTGGCTTGAGTCGGTCAACCGACACTTTTTCGGTCCTGTCGCTCACTTGCAGGGTGAAAAATTTGTCCCCAGCCTGTAGCACCTTGTAGGGCCCGTCGTACGGGGGTTGAAGGGGTCCGCGGTGGGCGTCGTGCCGGACGAAAACAAACCGTGCCTGGTGCAGGCTTAGTGGGACGTGTGAGGTGGATTCGCCGTGTCGAGCAATGGGCACCGGGGCGAACTGCAGCGCAGGTGAGGCGAAGTCGTGGCATTGCTGGTCGGCTGACCAGGGTGTCGTGGCGGTGGGCAGGAACTCGCCGGGTACGCGCAGCGGCTGACCGTACACGAGCTCTGCTGCCGATGCGTGGCGGTCTTCTTTAACCGCGGTGCGCAGGCCGAGGAGGACCCACGGAACTCGGATGGTCCAGGCGCTGACTTGGAGGCTGGCTCGAAGAGATGCCTTCAAGGATCTGTGGAACCGCTCACACAGTCCGTTGGCTTGGGGGTGGTATGCTGTGGTGCGGTGAATGGTCACCCCGAGATTGCGTGCGACGGCGGTCCAGAGTTCAGAGGTAAATTGCGGACCTCCGTCATGTCGGAGGGGACGCCGAACCGTGCGACCCAGGTGCTGACGAAGGCTCTGGCGATGTCGGCGGTGGTGGTAGAGGTCAGTGGCATTGCCTCAGGCCAGCGTGTGGTGCGGTCAACGATGGTCAGCAAGTGCGTGTGGCCTTGCGACGGCGGCAGGGGCCCGACGATGTCCACGTGGATGTGGTCGAATCTCCGCGAGGGGACGGTAAACTCCTCGAGGGGTGCTTTCGTGTGTTGCTGTACCTTGGCCCGTTGGCAGGCTAGGCAGGAGTTGGCCCAAGCACGCACATCCTTGCGAAGGCCGCGCAAGACGAAGCGGTTGGCTACCAATTTGATGGATGCGCGGGCGCCGGGGTGGGAGAGGTTGTGGAGAATGTCGAATACCCGGCGGCGCCAGGACGCTGGGACGACGGGCCGAGGTTGACATAGGGATATGTCGCACTTGACCGTGACTGCGGTCGGGCCACAGGCGATGTCGGCCATGCGTAGCCCTGGTAGGTTGGTGGGTGCGGAGAGCAGATCAGGGTCGGTGATCTGGTCTGCTGCGAGTTGAGCGTAGTCGACTGCTAGGTGTGCGGCGTGGATGGCGGGGCGGGAGAGGCAGTCGGCTACCACATTGTCTCGGCCGGAGACGTGTTGGATGTCCGTGGTGAACTCGGACACTGCCGCGAGCTGGCGCTGCTGCCTGGCGGACCAGGGGTCGGTTGTCTTTGCCATTGCGAATGTCAGGGGCTTGTGGTTGACAAACGCAGTGAAGGGGTGGCCCTCAAGCAAAAACCAGAAATGGCGGACCGCCAGGAACAGCGCGAGGAGCTCGCGGTCGAAGGTGCTGTACTTGACCTCCGGGGGGCGTAGTTGGCGGCTGAAGAAGGCAAGTGGTTGCCAGGCGTCGTCGACCCACTGCTCATACACGGCGCCGACCGCGTGGTCGGAGGCGTCCGTGGTGAGCGCTACCCTGGCATTGGGCCGTGGGTGCGCGAGCAGGGTGGCGTTGGCGAGCACGGTCTTGGTGGAGTCGAAGGCGGCTGACGCGTCTGCCGTCCATTCGACTGCCATCTTGCCGCTCCTGCCCCGGAGGGTTTCATACAGGGGCCTCATGAGGGACGCCGCTTTGGGGATGAAGCGGTTATAGATGTTCACCATCCCGAGGAACTCCTGAAGGCCTTTGATGGTGGTGGGGCGGGGAAATTGTTGGACGGCCTGCACCTTGGTGGGCAGGGGAATGGCCCCAGCATGGGTGATGTGATGGCCGAGGAAGTCGATCTTGTCCAGGCCGAACTGGCATTTGGCTGGGCTGAGGATGAGCCCGTGGTCGCTGAGGCGCCCGAACAGGATGCGAAGGTGTTCGAGGTGTTCCTGCTTGGAGGAACTGGCTACCAGGATGTCGTCCAGGTAGACGAACAGGAACTTCAGGTCCCGAAGGACCGAGTCCATGAGCCGTTGGAATGCCTGGGCCGCGTTTTTGAGGCCGAAGGGCATCCGCAGGAACTCGAACAGGCCGAAGGGGGTGATTACGGCTGTCTTGGGGACGTCCGCGGGGTGGACGGGGACTTGGTGGTAGCCGCGCACCAGGTCGACCTTGGAAAAGACTGAGCGGCCGGCCAGTCTAGCCGAGACGTCCTGAATGTGCGGCACGGGGTACCGATCAGGGGTGGTGGCGTCATTGAGGCGGCGGTAATCCCCGCAGGGGCGCCAACCTCCGTCTGGTTTGGGGGCGATGTGGAGTGGGGAGGCCCAGGGACTGTTGGAGCGGCGGATGATGCCGAGCTGTTCCATGGTGGCAAACTCGGTCCGCGCGATCTCCAGTTTGGTCGGGTCCAGCCTGCGGGCGTGGGCGTACACTGGGGAGCCTGTGGTGGGAATGAAGTGTTCCACCCCGTGTTTGGCGGCCTCCGCGGAGAAGGTCGGATTGGTAAGGGCTGGGAATTCGGCCAGGAGTGCCAAGTAGTCATCCGTGGCCCGGGCGTGGCACTGTGACGCCATGTCGGCGGGTTGACGGGGGGCCATGGCGCCCAGGATGGGGGACATGGTGTTCATGTACACGAGGCGGTGACGGGGGATGTCTACCAGTAGGCCGTGGGCGCACAGGAAATCTGCGCCGATGAGAGGGGAGAGCACCTTGGCAGTGATGAACTCCCATCGGTAGCGGCGACCAGCGAGGTCAAGGGTGACTGTCCGGGTGCCATACGTCCGGATTTCCGAGCCGTTAGCAGCAGCCAGCGCCGGTCCTCGTTCGCCCTTTTGGATGTCGAGGGAGGAGGCCGGGATGATGCTGTGCTGAGCCCCAGTGTTGCACAGGAACCGGCGGCCAGTTTTGTCATTCGTAACGAACAGCAGGGAGCCCGCGTGGCCCACAGCCATCGCGGGGGCTGGTACGGGGGTGGACTTGAAAGAGCAGGAGGTGTGCACCGTTGTGCCCTGGCGCCGAACCGTGCGTGGTAGTAACAGTGGCCCGGGTTAGTGGGGCGTGAAGGCTCCGTGGGCCTGGTGACAGGCCCTTGTGGCTGCGTGCTGGATGGTGAGGGGCGCGCCCAGGCATTGGCTGCCAGGTCCGGAGTGACGTCGCGACTGGAGTGAGCGGACAGCAGCTTGTCGGCCTCATCGGCCAGGGCTTCCAGGTTCGTGAGGCCGGACGCCACGATTGCTGGGCGGATGCTGAGAGGGAGCTGGCGGATGAACAGCGTGCGGAAGAGGGATCCGGGTGGGTTCTCGTCGGTGAGGGAGAGCATGTGGGAGAGGAGGTCTGACGGTGAGGCATCACCGAGGCCTGGAAGGTCGAGGAGGTGGCAGTTTCGCTGATATGCCGAGGCCGTAAATTTTTTAAGGAGCGCTGTCCTGAGATGTGCGTACTTGCCTTTCTCTGGTGGGTTCTGCAGCGTTGTCCAAACCTTCGAAACTGCGGCGCTACTGAGTGATGTGACGAGATAGTCGTACTTCGTCCCATCTGTGCGGAAGCGAGATTCAACTTGGAGAAACCAGGCTTCGGGCTGGTTTTCCCAAAACTCCGGCAGTTTCACGGAAACTGCGTTCGTGTCCGCCATTGCAGTGCTCGGAATACGTTCTGAGCGTCGGAGTCACCAATGTTGAGGCTGCCGCGAAACACAAATTGAGGCTGAATCCACGTGTGGAAAACAAGAAACTTTAATTCACTGCATGGCACACAAAAATGGCTGAGAAAGCTGCTCCCAGAATTCTCTGGAAAAACCCTGAAGCCCCGCCCACTCCTGCCTTAAAGGTAAGGTGCCTTAAAGGGAATGTTCACCAATATATTGTCCACAGACGGAAAAGTGGGTTATGCCCGTTTCGGTGGCGATCCGCCGCAGTATAATTGATCAGAGGAAGTATACGTAATTTGCTGTCTCACATGGAAGGAGTGTTTGGGGCATTGGACAATGGAGTGGGAAGAGGTGAAAGGGCAGGTGTGGCAACGACAAGTGGGGAAGAGTGCAACAAGGCCCAGTTTCTTCACAGTAGTTTCAAAAGGACAACATTTGAAAGCGGAGAGCTTTGGCTAGCATCCTCTTCTGAACAATTTCACTGGAAGGTAAAAATGATGAACGTGTGTGGGTAGAAGGAATAATAAAGAAAAATCTGTATATTGCAGAGCAGATGGAAATGGATCTGTGAGGGTCAATAATGCAGAGTAAAAGCAGCATTTTGTAGGATTTTTCTCTTCAGCAAGATGCAAATTTATATCCGAAACGGTGAGATTTTTGGCTTCAACAGTTTAATCGAGTAGCCCGACTTTTCTGGGAAGTTACGGCGCCAACATGTTCCCGTAAAGGTCAAGGGTGGGACCAACAAGTCCAGGGAACCCTGGATGTCAAGGGATCTACAGGAATGGATTAGGAAAAAAAGGGAGGCTTTTGGCAGATACAAAGGACTAAAAACAGTGGAAGCCCTGGAGGAGTATAGAAAGTGCAGGGGGGTACTTAAAAAAGAAATTAGGAGAGCGAAGAGGGGGCATGAAAAAACACTGGTGGGCAAAATAAAGGAAAATCCCAAGGTGTTTTATAAGTATATTAAGGGCAAGAGGAAAACCATGGAAAAAGTAGGGCCCATTAGGGACCAAAGTGGCAATCTGTGTGTAGAGCCGGAAGATGTAGGTGAGGTTTTAAATGAATATTTTGCATCTGTGTTCACTATGGAGAAGGACGATGTAGGCATAGAAATCAGGTAGGGGGATTGTGATATGCTTGAACAAATTAGCATTGAGAGGGAGGAGGTACTAGCGGTTTTAGTGGGCTTAAAAGTGGATAAATCCCCAGGCCCAGACGAGATGTATCCCAGGCTGCTGTGTGAGGCAAGGGAGGAGATTGCAGGGGCTCTGACACAAATTTTCAGAACCTCTCTGGCCACAGGGGAGGTGCCAGAGGACTGGAGGACAGCCGACGTAGTACCATTATTCAAGAAGGGTAGTAGGGATAAATCAGGGAATTACAGGCCAGTGAGCCTAACATCAGTGGTAGGGAAATGATCGGAAAAAATTCTGAGGGACAGAATTAGTCTCCACTTGGAGAGGCAAGGATTAATTAAGAATAGTCAGCATGGCTTTGTCAGGGGGAGATCACGTCTCACCAATTTGATTGAATTTTTCGAGGGGGTGACTAGGTGTGTGGATGAGGGTAGTGCAGTTGATGTAGTCTACATGGACTTCAGTAAGGCTTTTGACAAAGTCCCGCATGGGAGACTGGTCAAGAAGGTAAGAGTTCATGGGATCCAGGGTAATTTGGCACATTAGATCCAAAATTGGCTTAGTGGCAGGAGGCAGAGGGTGATGGTCAAAGGTTGTTTTTGTGACTGGAAGCCTGTGTCCAGTGGTGTACCGCAGGGATCGGTGCTGGGTCCTTTGCTGTTTGTAGTGTACATTAATGATTTAGATATGAATGTAGGAGGTATGATCAGTAAGTTCGCAGATGACACGAAAATTGGTGGAGTGGTAAATAGCGAGGAGGGAAGCCTTGTAATGGAATAAGCCATATTTCAAGAAATACATCATCCTATGAACAGATTTTGATATTATTAATACAAGACATACTGAGTTTAAAAGTCTGGAAAGCCTTGGCGACACAGGCTGCAAACACAATACAGGGTTCTGAGATAAGATGAAGTGTTAACACAAAAGCTGTAAAACACCACAAGCTTTGAAATGGGAGATGGTTGTAAACACAAAAACAATGCCCCTATTGAAGCAAACCATTGGCGCTTCCAGAAGGTCTGGAGTTTGGGAGAAACACAATGGAATGACCCAAGTAAAGTGTTATAAGCTAACACTCAGGGAAACAGAAACTTAGAACATTAAACAGCCATATGTCTTCATAAAGTAACATCAAATAATACAGGAAACATGATTAAATTTGCAACCAATTGAGATAGCAAGAAAACAAGTAAACACCCTAAGAGAAGTGGTTTTGATCTACATGTTGTAAAAGATACCTACAGAGAGGCTTTGAAAATATAATATCAATAGATGACACCAAGAAATTACATTGTGTTTATATTGAACTTGGAACACCACGGAGTCATGACGTCTGGCTTACAAGCAGTTAATTGATATTAAGAATTCAATAGAAAGACTTCCTAAGAATGGCATCAAATAGATAAATCTGTAATAACCATTTTATGATAGTTTAAGAAACACCTAAAGGTAGAGACAGAATTCTAAAAGTTGGCAGCTGAAATGACAGTAAGAATAGAAAAGAATTCAATAGAGTATCACTAGAGACAATTAGCTTACATCAAAAGAAAACTTCAAAGAATATACCACTAAAAAAGAGTATAAAAATAAGAGCTTTTCAAATGAGAAAACAGAAGTCGCTGGGAAGGGGCAGAGCGATTCTCGCCTTCAGAACCACTTTGTAGGCCTACAACTCTGAGTCTCGGGTAATCAAGGTATTTGATTTTGGTGGACATTCTGGATTAAGAAATAAGTAGAAGTGTGGAAATGTAATGAAGTTAAGATTTGAGAATAAGGATCTCTGATAAGAAATGTAAGCTATTTATATTTTGAACGGTTAAAGTTGCAATTGCCATACCAGCTGTTAACTAGATGTCAGTTCTTTAATAAATCTATATATTTTAAAAATTGTCTCACAGAGTATTTCTGTATCAACTCGTAAACTCAATTTCTGTACACTCTTTTGTAAGGAGTTGCAGAAATCTGGGGGGCTTTCTGGACCCTCATAATATCCGGAAGGTTACAGTCTAGTTAAACTTGTTAAAAGTGCTATCCGGAGGATGGTAACATCTTCAGGCTGTTTCTTTCCTTTAGGGAGAGGTAGTCTGACCTTTAGACCCAATTAAGCGTCTCTAGGATTCGGCTACCGCTAACTTTAGTTGAAGGTGAACGTCTGGGGAATACGCCTGATCTGGGGTAGCCCGAAAATGGTTAGGACTTGTAATTATTCCTTCAGCCTCAGGCTACAGGACGATATAGACGGGTTGGTCAGATGGGCAGAACAGTGGCAAATCGAATTTAACCCTGAAAAGTGTGAGGTGATGCATTTTGGGAGGACTAACAAGGCAAGGAAATACACAATGAATGGTAGGACCCTAGGAAGGACAGAGGATCAGAGGGACCTTGGTGTGCATGTACATAGATCCCTGAAGGCAGCAGGACAGATAGATAAGGTGGTTAAAAAAGCATATGGGATACTTGCCTTCATTAGCCGAGGCATAAAATATAAAAGCAGGGAGGTTATGATGGAGCTATACAAAACGCTAGTTAGGCCACAGCTGGAATACTGTGTGCAGTTCTGGTCGCCACACTATAGGAAGGATGTGATTGCATTGGAGAGGGTGCAGAGGAGATTCACCAGGATGTTACTTGGGCTGGAGCGCTTCAGCTATGAGGAGAGACTGGACAGGCTGGGGTTGTTTTCCTTGGAGCAGAGAAGGCTGAGGGGGGACCTGATTGAGGTGTACAAAATTATGAGGGGCATAGATAGGAAGGAACTTTTCCCCTTAGTAGAGGGGTCAATAATCAGGGGGCATAGTTTCAAGGTAAGGGGCAGGAGGTTTAGAGGGGATTTGAGGAAAAACATTTTCACCCAGAGGGTGGTTGGAATCTGGAACTCAGTGCCTGAAAGGGTGGTAGAGGCAGGAACCCTCACAACACTCAAAAAGCATTTGGATGAGCACTTGAAACGCCATAGCATACAAGGCTACGGACCAAGTGCTGGAAAATGGGATTAGAATAGACAGGGCTTGATGGCCGGCGTGGACACAATGGACCAAAGGGCCTCTTTCTATGCTGTATAACTCTATGACTCTATTATATAGCACAGCTCCAAGCAATCGTGTCTCAGCACAGCCCAGCTGGTCTATGAAGATCACCAATGTAATAAGGGGAGAGCACCAGATGGAGATGATTCTCCTGACACAGGATTTAGGAAGAACAGCAACGTAAAGGCACTGTAATGTGTTAAGCGTTAGAAACACTCAAAGCTCAACCAAATGTTTACTTCCTCTTCCTCCTCCATCCAAACACAATGAACATCATTGAATCGATGGACATGGGGGGTGGGGTCAGCCAACGTATGAAAGGACATTGCAGGGTTTTCTCGGAGTATCATTATGAAATGGGCCTGCGTCTCACTGGGAAAACAGGCTTGAAACAGAGAGACTCTTATTGCATATGGCAGACTTGCTGGAATTCAAACAGAAAAAGATCCCAAATAAAAAAAGCAAATTACTGCGAATACTGGCAACTTGAAACAGACAGGAAAAAGTCCCAAACACGCAGCAGGTCAGCCAGAGAACGGACAGTCGGCAGTCCGGGCTCGTGTCCATTCTTCAACACTGGGAAAAAAGGGATAAAAAGCATATTAAACAAATCAGAAAAAAGGAGGGGAGGGGGGAGCAAGAGTCCACCACCAGGGGACCCGGCCGTCAGATAAGTGCTTAGGAGTGAGGTCAAGACACGCCCTTTGACCCTTTAATGACTTAATGTTTCTGTCCATTACTTGGCTGAGGTTATATCATTCCACTCACCACTCTGGGCTTGTCTGTTTTTTCAATACATGCTTCCCCCTCCTCCCTTTATCCAATTGTATTAATACGCCTGGCCGCCTCTTATTTTTCAGTTTTAGAAGGATACAGGGCCCAAAAAATGAACTTGTCTGTTGTCTCCACAGATTATGACTGACTCGCTGTGTTTCTCCAGCGTTTTCTGGTTTTTTTTGCTTCTGATTTCCAGCATCTGCAGTGCCTTTGCTTTTCACTAACTCGTTGCTGTTTGGATTAAACTGCTCGTGCTTAACAAAGACTTTCTGGCACATCAGAGGAAGGAGTTAGAGTACGCACTCAGATATTAATGAGCCCGTGGTCTCACCCAGTCAAACCTCGCTCTAAAGAATGGAGCTTGTTGACAGTTGACGGGATGAATAACAACCCCAGTCCCAATGGACACCATTTTCTACGGAAAACAATCAGCTGCTGGCTAAACTTCCAACAGCTGATGGTTTTGTTGTGATTAAAACTGGCACAATGCGTTATCTTTTAATATACGAAGAGAATTTCTAATCGCCTTTGCTTCATACTCAGTCTCGCAGAACATGGGCTTTTACTGCAGTTGACTAGACAGTTGGGCAAGCTATCAGGATCATTGCCCTTTCCTGGGGGCGGGGGAATGCTCACTGGTATAGTTTATGTTCAGAGAACAAAAGATCAGGGGAAGGGTTAGATGAGTGGACTTGATTATCTACCCTGCGTGAGAATGACTTTGGAAACCCACTGAATGGTCATCCACTAAAACTTCAAACTATTCTGAAATACTAAAGAGGAACCAACAATGTGTTTACGCTTGGCTTGCAGCCACTTTACGACCGAATGCGCGCTAAAATATAGCTGGGCACAGGGTCTCGGCTGGATAAGGACAAGGATAAGGTAAACAAAAAAGCTTAAATCTTATCACAAATGTCATACATTTTCACTGGGTCCGTGACGGTGTGGAGGAAAAATTTCTGGGTACCCAATAGCCACAGATGCCAATAATTGCTGGGTACCCAATAGCCACAGATGCCAATAATTGCTGGGTACCCAATAGCCACAGATGCCAATAATTGCTGGGTACCCAATACCACAGATGCCAATAATTGCTGGGTATCCAATAGCCACCAAAATTCCTGAGAATTTATGTTCATGAGCAGAATATGTTCCGCTTTTCTCTGTCCTCCCACTCCCTCCCCTCCCCTCCCCTCCAAACACCACTCAGGCTCCTATCCCATATTTGATGTCTTCTCCTGACTCCACAGACAAGAGCAAAAACGCCATGAGGGGTGAAATTAGTCTTGGCTGGTAGCACAAAACTGGCAATAGCGAATTAGTGACCCAGTTTACTCTCCGCCCAATTTCGTTTGGGCGAGGGAGCGAGAAAGAAATTAGCCAGTTGTCAACAAGTTTAACAGCCAACCCAAATTTGCACTGCCCAAATTTATCAGTTGGTTGAGACACTTGGGGGCAATTTTGCCAGCCCTGGGGAGGCGGGACTGCCGGGAAAATGGCAGAATTTGGGGGCGATGCCCAACCCGCCCCCATGCCATCTTCCTGGGAGGCGGGTAGCCATCCCGCGCCGGGTCTCATCTCCTTGGAGGCGGGAAGGGCTAAAGCCTGTCAACAGGCAGAAAATAGGATTAGCCCCTTTTTGCCCTCACAAGTGCGGGCTTCCTGAAGGCTCCGAAACCCGCCAGCTCAGCGAGTAGGGGGTCTGCAGGGGTGCAAAAGTGTGCTGTGAAGGTAAGTGATAGGTGCAAGAGTGTAGAGGTGAGTATCTGAGGTAAGTGCAAAGTGTTATTAAAAGTGCACTTGCCTTAGTTTCTTCCTGCAGACTTCAGTCAGTGTGTATGAGGAGAGTCTCGGACCTCCGCGTTGGGATTGACAGGTGGCCGTTGCATTCTCAGATGCAACTACCATCCTGATTTCAAACTACAGAGAATGTCAGTGTTTGACAGCTTCACAGAGCTGTCAAACGATGACAATTCATCTGTCAAATATTTGACAGAGGAAACATCATACGTTGACATTCTCTGCAACCGGCTTTCCCTTAATTGGCCTGCTAAGCCCGCTGGGCAGGCTTAACAAGGTCAATCAAGGGAAAATAGCGTGGGTTTGCCAGAAGTTGTTGGAGGCGGGACTGAAACCCGGCAAGTGGGAGTCCCGCCTCCAAAAGCTTCCCATTGGCAAAATCACCCCCAAGTAGCCGAAACAGGATATTGTACTCAATGATGTTAAATTTATTTGAATTTTGTTAAGACAGGCAATGTTGCTTAAAAAGCCATATATAAAATTAGTTTAAGAAATCATTTACAGATACATTTTCTATAGAAAACATTTAGTACTTTTTAGTACTTTGGAATGATGGAATATCTATAGTCAAACAGTTTTGTAATCACAGATGATTCATTTCAATATCCAAGGTTTAAAAAATACAATATTTTGCAACATTCTATTGATTATCACAAATTATCTGGTCATTATCACATTGCTGTTTGTGGGAGCTTGCTGTGCGCAAATTGGCTGCCGCGTTTCCCACATTACAACAGACTCCACTTCAAATAGTACTTCACTGGCTGTAAAGCGCTTTGAGACATCCAGTGGTCGTGAAAGGCGCTATATAAATGCAAGTCTTCCTTTCTTTTAGACAGTAAGAGTCAGTTGGCAGATTTTTTCCTATTGAACAATCACTATTAATAGTATGCCTGTAGAACACGAGGTGACTCTCAACATTCAGACAGTCTTAGCAACTGGAGATAGATCATGGATGCTTATTACTGTATCCTTATTGTTTCCCAAGTCTTAATGCAGGATCCTATATATTTTTATTGAGTTTCCATGTATTTTCATTTACTGAGCGGTGCAAGATCCTAATTATCTTTATTTTGAGATGTACACGCTCCTGTATATTTTCACAGCTCCGCATGGTCCATGTGCTTTATTTCTTTGAGTCAGCATTCACTCGCGGCACACATTTCAGAATTATGGGTTTTTTAGGATGCATGGGTCCTTTCACATCCAGTTCTAATGGGATCTGGAATAGAAAGAGCAACGGTGATATTCAACCAACAGGAAGGTTCGACTGGAGAGATGGATGGTTCCATTCCAGCTCATTATCTATCCATCAGCTATCATTCCATAATTCCCTCCCCACTGGATTCACTTCAAAAACAAAAATCTCAATGACACTTCACAACATTTAATCACACCTTCAAATAATTCCTATATTCCAGAATTCTCACCGGTGTCTCCTTGCACGGCACAAGAGTCATGTGTTGAAAGAATGAAGCTAGCCCCATCTTCATCACGAGTTGTGCAAATCGCATCCCAATGCAGTTCCGAGGGCCCATCCCGAATGGCAGGTAGACACAAGGATTCCGAGACTCACTTTCCTCTTTACTGAACCTAATTATTTTGGCAGAGGCAAAACAAGTGAAATAGATCATTGTCAAATTCGGTTAGATATAGTATGCATTTATCAGGGAGATGGATGGAGAATACAACACTTTGAAACTGTAATCATGTTTTTTGTTCCAGCCACTCCTTCACTAATGTTTCTTGCGGTGTCGTTCCACAGCCACTGGGGGCCAATCTTGATGTGTGAGCCCAGACCATGGAGTGTTGGCAGGCTCATCAACTGTGGAGAGCAGCAGCACAGCCAAGGTTGATCCTGTCCTCAGTTGACATCCAATTGTGTGCAGATCTATCATAAAACGGCAAACTGGGTGCTTTGCACGTCATAAGACCGCAACTTGCACATTAAAAGAGGCCGACCACCTGAACAGGCAGGTGTTTCAGCCGCCCAGCGGTGAGCCCCTCTGAAAGTGGCAGCAGCCCGATTGTTGTCGTAAACGGGGCGTTAAGTCTACCGAACCCATTACTGCCCCATTCATACTGATCATTAGGGATGAGAAAGGCCATTTGCCCCATCCCAATCTATCTACTCAGTAAGATCCTAATGTACCTCCCATTGCAGATTCCAATTGTTTCTTAAAATGGTCCAGAGTGATTGTCTCTACTATTCCAAGATTTCTATCCTATACATTGATCACTTTGTGTAAAAAAGAATTCAACATTAATCCTAAATTTGCCACTTACTCATTTGAATCTATGTACTCCTCTAATGAATTAAAGTAACACTCGGGGTTTACGTTTTCAATTCCCTTTACTATCTTATGTACCTCTAGAAGATCGCCTCTCATCAAGGCTGAAGTGGCCAAGTTTCTCCAGTTTCTCATCATAACTCAGACACGAGAATCAGCCTTGTTGTGACGCTTGTCTGCATTTCCTCCAGTACTTGGTCTCCCTTGTGTCTCAGCAACCAGAATTGGACAGTACTCAAGGAAGGGCCTGATCAAAGCACGGTACTCTAGGTCATAACTTCCTCAGACATGTATTCTAATTTTTTTTTGGGCTGCATAGTTCAACACAATTGGCTTTGCTGATTGCTGCTCTGCCATGGCTGGACACATTGAGTCTACGAAGACAGCTCGCTCTTGTTCGGCTTCATCATTAGCTTTTCCTGAAGTTCATGTGTCGCTCATTTTTTTCTTCCTATGTGCAGCATTTCACGTTTGTCTGCATCAAATTTAATCTGCCATTTTATTGGCCCACTTGCATAATTTATCCAAATCATTCTGTAATTTGAGCTGCATCCTCCAGTTCCACCGCCCCGGCTAATTTGGCATCGCCTGCAAGTTTGACACTGCATTGAATTTCTGAATCAAGGTCATTTATGTAAAATAGAAGCAGTAGTGGTCCCAACATAGAGCCCTGGGGCACACTGTGCAGAGCTTCCTCCAACAAGTACTAATTATTTTCTACCCTTCAGCCAGTTCCAGGGTTTACTTTGAATTGCTAATGCCTTTCAATGAACCAACAGTCTTTTGTGTGGAACTTTGTCAGATTCCTTTTGGAGGTTTAGGTAGAACATGTTGCTGGGCTTCAAGACATTGAGAGGTTGGTCAGTTTTAGCCATTGTTCATATGAATATTACTGTCATTACAGGATGGTGACATCTCTAACTAACTGAAGCTGTTTCAACTGGCTCTTTCGAGATGGAAGGTCAGCTCATGTGTCAGGCGGCCCTTCCAAATCAGGGAGAAATACACAGCTTCCAGCATCGCCAACATGCTTCTGCACATTGACAGGTGATAAGAAAACAGACGGCACATGGTCAATTAAAAAAAAAGACTCTTGATGGTTCAGTTGGTTAATGTGCTAAACAGTAAAGTCCAAAATCTGATGTCTGCTCATTGCTGAGGTAGTTGACCTCAGTCAGGGTGGTGATAGCAGTGCTATATTTAACCTCAGTAGCCCAAGGTCTGTGGAATGCAGAGAAGAGAAACATGCCTGGTGTCTGCTCCTGATCACTAGACTTGCTGGAAAGTAGGTGTGTATGTTGGTATTCAAGGAGGACATTGCTCTGCCCAGTGGGTGCTGGTGACCCTTTGACAGGTGAGGCACACACGACGCCTGCCTAACCAAGCCGGCATTTTAACCATAGTAACGGGACCTTCACTCAAGCGCTTATACCCCGTGCCACAGTCCAGGACACAAGCCGGTAATCTGTGACATTTTCAACTAGTTTCACCATGAAATGACCAAACAAACAAACACCCAACTGCATCGGAAGCTGCTTGACCATCAAAAGGCAAAACCGTCCGGAATCCGAGACACTACAACTTCCGTGCTCTGTTTCTGTGCTGTATATTCTGTGCACTGGAAGTCTAGGCGAGGCAGTGCAAGCGCCTCTGCTTAAGGCCCCAGCAGTTGAATAGCCCACCAACACTCAGGCTTATACTTAAACAATGGCCGCCTGGACAAGGCAGCAGAAGTGGCAGGTGCCCTGTAAGAAATCAAGACTTGTGCAGTGTGTGGTGATGGCACGGCACTTCAGTAAACTGCGGATTTGACGCAGGTCAGAGACCTGTGCTGGGCTAGATAAAATTCCCTATAGATAGGAAGTTTCCGTGCAAATACAGAATGGTTTACAATAAACCCCAACTCATAGCAGCAGAGGCCATGAACGGTTGGCGGGGTGGGGATGGGGAAAAATAAAAAACACAAATCCCAGGCTACGTACCTTTCAGGTCTGAACTCCTCAGGCTCCGGCCAGTATGCTGGATCACGGTGCAGGACATAGACAGGCACCATGACAACGGTCCCCTTTGGAATGGTCAGCCCATTGAGCTGGACATCTTTCTTGCACACTCTGTCTATACGGGGTGCAGGAGGGTACAGTCGCAGGATTTCAGATATCACCATTTCCAAGTACTCCAACTGCATCACCGCTTCATATGTGGGAGGAGCCTTCACACAGAAACACACTTTTAGCAACTGAACTGACACATGGAGGCCGAGGGCATGGCTGAGGTACTAAATGAGTACTTTGCATCTGTCTTCACCAAGGAAGAAGATGCTGCCAAAGTCATAGTGAAAGGAGATAGTGGAGATACTGGATGAGATAAAAATTGATAAAGAAGAGGTACTAGAAAGGCTGGCTGAACTTAAAGTTGCTAAGTCACCAGGACTGGATGGGATGCACCCTCGGACGCTGAGGGAGGTTCAGTAGTAAATCGCAGAGGTACTCGCCATAAGCTTCCAATCTTCTTAGATATGGGGGTGGTGTCAGAGGACTGGAGAATTGCAAATGTTACACCCTTGTTCAAAAAAAGGGTGTAAGGATAAACCCAGCAACTACAAGCCAGTTAGTTTAACCTCGGTAGTGGGGAAGCTTTTAGAAACGATAAATCAGGACAAAATTAACAGTCACTTAGACAAGTGTGGATTAATTAAGGAAAGCCAGCACGGATTTGTTAAAAGCAAATCATGTTTAACTAACTTGATCGAGTTTTTTGATGAGGTAACAGAGGGTTGATGAGGGTAATGCGGTTGATGTGGTGTACATGGACTTCCAAAAGGCGTTTGATAAAGTGCCACATAATAGGCTTGTCAGCAAAGTTGAAGCCCATGGAATAACAGGGACAGTGGCAGCATGGATACGAAATTGGCTAAGTGACAGGAAACAGAGTAGTGGTGAATGGTTGTTTTTCAGACTGGAGGAAGGTAAATAGTGATGTTCCCCAGGGGTCAGTACTAGGATCACTGCTATTCTTGATATATATTATTCATTTGTGGGATGTGGACGTCACTGGCAAGGCCAGCATTTATTGCCCAGCCCTAATTGCCCTCGAGAAGGTGGTGGTGAGCCGCCTTCTTGAACTGCTGCAGTCCGTGTGGTGAAGGTACTCCCAGTGCTGTTAGGTAGGGAGTTCCAGGATTTTGACCTAGCAACGATGAAGGATTGGCGATATACTTCTAAGTCAGGATGGTGTGTGACTTGGAGGGGAACAAGGAGGTGGTGGTGCTCACATGCGCCTGCTGCCCTTGTCCTTCTAGGTGGAAGAGGTTGCGGGTTTGGGAGGTGCTGCCGAAGAAGCCTTGGCGAGTTGCTGCAGTGCATCTTGTAGATGGTACACACTGCAGTCATGGTATGCCAGTGGTGGAGGGAGTGAATGTTTAAGGTGGTAGATGGGGTGCCAATCAAGTGGGCTGCTTTATCCTGGATGGTGTCAAGCTTCTCGAGCGTTGTTGGAGCTGCACTCATCCAGACAAGTGGAGAGTATTCCATCACACTCCTTACTTGTACGTTGTAGATGGTGGAAAGGCTTTGGGGAGTCAGGAGGTGAGACACTTGCCGCAGAAAACCTAGCCTGTCACCGGCTCTTGTTGCCACAGTATTTATGTGGCTGGTCCAGTTAAGTTTCATCATGTTGATGGTGGGGGATTCGGCGTTGGTAATGCCGTTGAATGGACTTGGTTGTACAAGGCACAATTTCAAAATTTGCAGATGACACAAAACTTGGAACTTTCATGAAAAAGGAGGAGGATAGTGATAGACTTCAAGACAGACAGACAGGCTGGTGAAATGGGCGGACACATGTCAGATGAAATTTAATGCAGAAAAATTAGAAAAGTGATACATTTTGGTCGGAAAAACAAGGAGAGGCAACATAAACTAAAGGGTCCAATCCTAAGTGGGGTGCATGAACAGAATGACCTGGGAGTATATGTACACAATTCGTTGAAGGTGGCAGGGCAGGTTGAGAAAGCGGTTAAAAAAGCATACGGGATCCTGGGCTTCATAAATAGAGGCATAGAGTACAAAAGCAAGGAAGTTATGATGAACCTTTATAAAACACTGGTTCGGCCTCAACTGGAGTATTGTGTCTAATTCTGGGCACCACACTTTAGGAAGGAAATGAAGACTTGAGAGGGTGCAGGAAGGATTTACGAGAATGAATCCAGGGATGAGGGGGGAATGATCCCAGGGATGAGGGACTTCAGTTACGTTGATAGACTGGAAAAGCTAGGGTTGTTCTCCTTAGAGCAGAGAAGGTTGAGAGGAGATTTGTTGGTGTTCAAAATCATGCGGGGTCTAGACAGAGTAGATAGAGAGAAACAATTCCCATTGGCGGAAGGGTCGAGAACCAGAGGACACAGATTCAAGGTGATTGGCAAAAAAAACAAAGGCAACATGAGGAAAAACTTTTTTATGCAGCGAGTGGTTATGATCTGGAAAGCACTGCCTGAAAGGGTGGTGGTGGCAAACTCAATCATGGCTTTCAAAAGGGAATTGGATAAGTACCTGAAGGAAAAAAAATGTGCAGGGCTACGGGGGAAAGGGCGGGGGAGTGGGACTAGCTGACGTGCTCTTGCAGAGAGCCGGCACGGGCTCGACGGGCCAAATGGCCTCCTTCTGTGCTGTAACAATTCTATGATTCTAGTAAAAGCTGGGAGTAGGGGGGCGCAAACTAGAACGTTATGTTTTATTACAGGCCAGAAGAAATATTTTCTGTTTTTGTGTATTGGTAGAGAAGATCTTTCCACTGTGGGGAAGACATGAACTAGGGGCCCTAAATACAAGATCTTCACTAATAAATCCAATAGGGAATTCAGGAGAAATTCCTTATCCAGAGAGTGGTTAGAATGTGGAATTTGCTACCACATGGAGTGGTTGAGACCAATAGGATAGATACATTTAAGAATAAGCTAGGTAAGCACATGAGGGAGAAAGGAATAGAAGGGTAGGTTGATGGGGTTAGATGAAGAAGGGTGGGAGGAGGCTCATGTGGAGCATGGAGCTGTTGGGATGACTGGCCTGTTCCTGTGCTGTAAATACTACGTAATATATGTCGTGAGCACAAAACAGAGCAAACACCACTCAGTGCTTTATATTTGTAATGAATATACTAGCCAATTGTAGAGCAATGCAGAAAGCCAGAGAGCAGATTGTCTATTTGCTGTCTGTTAGGGGTGAAGAAGATCGAATTAAGGATGATGGGGGTAGAAAAGTACAAAATAACAACTCAATGAAGAGGGGGGGTTACCTGCTGGTACAAAAAAGCAGGATGAAATGAAGAGGATCCAGGGATGATGGCCACCACTGTCCAGCATGGAATGCAATGTAAATGAGGTCATTCACATCACGTGAGCTTATGGTCATCATCATCAGCAGGATCGAAATAACATACAGCTCTCCTGGCTGTTCCCTCCCTCCTCACAAACAAAAGTTTTGCTGAACAATTGTTCCTCGAAGACCTGTAAAGGACTTGACGTCAAAGCACACTAAACTCAGCACATTGTGGACATTTGAAGGTCACAGGAAAGTAGAGCAGCTGCTGGTGATCGAACACCACAGGAAATGAACCCCATTCATTGTCTTGGCCACGAAAGCCCCTGGGGGCAATTCTCTGAACACACGCCAGTAGCGTTGAAGTCAAAGGATGGAAAATCACAAGCAGCGCGCCCATTATTTCCCCAATAGCTGCTCCCACCCAGCAGGTGAGGTTGCCCCATCGCCAGCGTGCACTCAGGAAATGATCCCTATCGGTAAACCCCAGCTCTCTCGCCATCAGCCTTGGCTCACCTGGTAGCATTTTCACCTCAGTCAGAAGGCTGTGGTTTCAAGTCCCACGCCCGAGACTTGCGCACACACTTATCCAGGCTGACACGCCAGTGCAGTACTGAGGGAGTGTTGCACTGGCGGAGGTGCCGTCTTTCAGTTGAGACATTAAACAGAGGCTCCTCTCAGGTGGATGTAAGACATCCCATGGCACAATTTTGAAATTCAAGGGAGTTCTCCCTGGCCAATATTTATCTGGTCATTATCACATCGCTGTTTGTGGAACCTTGCTGTGCGCAAATTGGCTGCCGCGTTTCTTACATCACAACATTGACTGCACTTCAAAAGTACTTCATTGGCTGGAAAGGGGATTGGGATGTCCTGAAAGGCACCATTTAAATGCAAGTTCTTTCTCAAGGACTCACTTTGTTGGGAAAGGCCTCATCTATTTCCTGCTGCAGTTTCTTCTGTACGTCCGGGTGCGTAGCCAGATTGTACGCCACATATGACAACATATTGCTGGTGGTGTCGAACCCGGCAAAGATAAAGATAAGGGCCTGTGCCAGAATCTCCGTGTCAGTCAGAGCTGCAGAGAATTGGAAGAATCAGAATTTGCACTGCAAAGCTCACCTTATAACATAGAAGCTTAAAATGTTGGGTTTTCAATGCAAATATTTCAGAAAACTTGTATTATTATTACAGCTACTTAAAAATGCAATGCCACAGATAATTCAACGCTTCCAATAACCGTGCCTGGAGTATTAAATTAGGCATGTACTAAAAACATTGAATATATACCTAGCACAGTAGGCAGAATAGAATACAAGCTAGAGTTTAGTAAGAGGACACTACGAGTGAAATGGCAGTTCAAATCCACTTTCTAATGCTTGATTAAATCACCACTTTTATGTTCTTGGAAGATAGAAAACATGAACATTTCTAAAAGCAACAAGGGACAGTCAGCGTTGAAAGTGTTAATGTGCAGGTAGTGCTCACTGGAACTCCAGTGCACAGCCACACAAGGGTGATTAATGTGTGTCTGCGATTTCCCTGCACTACCCAGTTCCCAATCTCAAACCCATGACTGTGGGGAATCACTGGCCAGAAACCAGGCAATTCCCAGTAGGGAGAGAGTGGAAACAAATCCCAGCAGGAGTTAGGCCTCCCCAGACTGTTCTCACAGAACCCCCTCACTGTTAGCTTTAGAGCAGGTCACGTGTCCAAACTGTCAGCCAGGTAGGGTATGGGGAGACCAGAGAGATAAACAGGGAGCATTAACTTCAGGGACAGAAAGAAACAAGGATGAGGGAAGGAGAGGTTTTCCACTGATGGTACCTTTGTATGTCGAATTGCTGACTCCATTCTGCTTCTCGGAACTGATGTCGGTCTTTTGAGAATCAACCATCAGCTGCAGAAAATCCACCCGATCCTGAGAGTTAAGCAAGAACCAGGTGAGGACTCGGCTACGATGGCACAGAAACCGAATTTTTAGGATTAAAGTCACAGGGGTAAAAATTCACTTGGTTGCGCCTCCCGTTAGCGCCTTAAGAGGGCGCTAATGGGGCGCAAAGCCACTAACGCCCGGGCGCAGCGATGTTTGCGCCGCTCGAGAACTTAACTTGAGATTGTGCGGCGGCGCTAAAACTTACCGCTGCGACCACCTGCGCGCGCAGATTGTGACGTCATTCCATGGTGCAACGCCCTTGTGGCGCCCCGTAGCAGAAATTGAGTGGCGCCCCCTGCCTTACCGCCTGGCGCTTCCAACGACCAGAAGACTGGAACGCTATCAATCGCTGTGGGGCTGGGGGGGGCGCTATTTAAAGGGGGCCTCATCCTTTCTTTTATTGTTGGTGGCATTTTTGAACTACGCATTCTGAGAGAGAGAGGGAGAGACTTCTGGAGAGATTCAACGTTGTGTGAAGGAGTTTTGGGTACTGAGCAGCACTTTGCAGGTTCATTTTGATTTGCCATTCCTTGTATCGATTTAGCAGAGACTGTGGGAGCTGCACTCTGAGCTCTTTGCCTGGTACTCTCCATTGTACTTTCCAGCACATTTGATGTGCAAGTCTCTCCAGGCCGAGATTCAAGGCTGCAATGAACAGGATGTGGATGGAAAGCAAGATTAACCATCCCCTTTAAGAACTGGCCCGTGCCATTGTGTGTGTGTTCCATTGCTGACTGACATTACATGAGCTTCGCCAGCGCACCGAGTTAGCGCCTCACTGCTCGCCCTTTGCGCCTTAAGAGAGGTGTGCAGCGCCTGCTTTAGCGCTCCACTCACCTCCCGGGGCGGTAAAAGTGAATTTTCCTGTCAGTGCCGATAATTAGCGCCAGGCGCTAATATTTGCGTCCGGACGATATTTGCGCCCCAAATGGGGCGCGACCTAATTTCTACCCCATAGATCCTGAAATTCCCGAGGAGGGGAAAGGAGGAAGTCGAACATATTGCCTCCAGAGGGGCCAGACACAGAATCCACCCCGATCTCTAGTCGGGGAAGAGCGGCCGAGTCTTCCACCCATTCATACATGCTCAAGGACTGCTCTGGGGAGTGTCAGAGGGAGTTCCTGATCTACACCGGGCATTCTGCCCATTACATTTTCCCTCGGCCCAATGGAATTCAAGTCAGCCAATTATGTACCTAGTAAAGGCCCCGAGACTCACTGAGAGAAAGGTAATCAATCCCACAGGGCTCACCATTCTATCCCTGTGGGGAAAAGACAAAATCCAAGAACCTTAAATCTTTGGCCTTCAAGGTTTGCCTGCTCCCCCGACTGGAGCAGCAGAGCCTGTAGTCAGGCAGAGCCACGCATGGTGACTGTGTAAATTACTCCATCCCCTACAATGGGACAGGGTCATCACTGATGGCCGTGGGTGGCCAGTGGGAGTCCCCACTACTCCACTCTGCTGGTGGTGGAGTAGGGACCCTGGAATTCCACGACAAAAGATCACTCAGCTCAGCACAGCTGCATTGGCTCTCAGAGCTATCCATTTAGTCTCATCCCCAATAGCCTTTTAAAATTCTAGTTTCAAATATTTATCCACTTCCCTATTAGAAGCGGTTATGGATTCTGCTTCTGGTCGGGCTTTCTGCGTCCTATTAATCCTCTGCATGAAAATAATTTTGCCTAATTGCTCACATGGTTTGCGATTTATGCCCTCAATTTACCAACTCACCAACCAGTATAAAAATTTTCCCCCCGTTTACCTCAACAAAATTTGAACCTGATCTCCTCTGAACTGTCTGTATTCCAGTGAAAAAGACCCACTTTCTTGTGTCTCTCCTCATAGCTAAAACCTCTGATCCTTGATTTATCTTCCTCGTGAAGCTCTCCTGTACCCTCGCCATAGTTGGTTAAACAAGTCAAGGACACAGTTATTCCTTTTGTTCCTTAACCTGTCCCATTACCACCTCCTCTTGCCTTGAATATCTCTTAATATCTCTCAATGTCTCTTAATCTCTCTTGCTTTCTATCCTATCACTGACCTTCCCTTTTGTTCTTTCATCCCCTCACCCCTTTTCCCAGCCTCTAAACTTGCTTTAAAATCTATTCCATTTCCTGCTTTTTTCCAGTTCTGACGAAAGGTCTTCGACCTGAAACGTTAACTCTGTTTCTCTCTCCATGGATGCTGCCTGGCCTGCTGAGTTTTTCCAGCGTTTTCTGTTGTTATTTTGGATTTCAAGCAGCCGCAGTATTTTGCTATTGACAGTTATTCCATATTGGGCAGACTGCAATAAATGGAGATTCTTGCTCTTGGATCAGTTTGACCAACTTTACTTTGAATACAAGATGCTCAACATGACAAACCACCTCCAGTAATGCTGCTCCTCTCCTGCACAATCACTGACAGGCACTTCTCCCAACATTTAATTAGCTACAACTCTGATGTAAAGGCGGCCCCAGTATTGGACGACACCCTCTAATCCAATTTACCTGCAAGAATATCTTTCCTTCATAACAGTCAGTGCTGTCCATCAACTAAATCAATTCCGGTTTTGCTCTGGACATTTAATGGAGCACAAAGTACAAACGGGTAGTGCACCACCACGACACCTGGTGTCAAACAGATTACACACTACAGCGGTCAATCGTAAAACAACTTTGAAAAGGCTATGGAACAGTTAGAGGCCTTCACTTACATACAACACAATAAGATTTCTAATCAACATCGATACAGACCAAGAGAAAAGATCAAGACTGCTTTCATTCACACCAAGAATACTGGTATAGCCTCCTCTTCTGCTCCTCCTCCCTCCTCACCCTACCCATCTTTAATCAGGTCTTCTATTCACCGGTCATCCAGTACCTCTTTTACTACTCGGTCCCTATTTCTGAAGAAAATACACAGCCTAAAACACCATGGGGTAGAATGTCCGCAGACTTCTCCTGATCGCCCACTGTAACCTCGGCCGAAGACTGGTGGAAGCCTGGGATAGACAGCGAAAGCAGCCGTCACCCCCGCCGTTTCCACATTACAGCGGGAGATGGGTGAACCCCAGCAGCAATCCCAGGCATGCGACCGTAGGGCTGGCTCCAACCAGATTGAACACTTAAACCGCACGCCTGGCTGGCAAACTTCAACAACTGCAAAAGGACACAATATTCCCCAGGTACCCAGCCCTTCTAATTATACCAATATTGTTATAGCCATTTCCTTTCTAGTTGTGAGAATAAGGCGGTGAAGGATAGTCAGTGTTGCGGGAGAGCAGCAGAACAGGTGCAGGAACCTGAACCGTTTCAATGGTTAGTTTAACACTCACGGTGTGCACTCCTTTTTCTCTCTTTGCCTTCAAACTCATCAAAACACTCATGAAAAAGGCAGCCACATCTCGAGGGAAGAAGCTGCTATCAAGTTTTACCACGATTGGGAGAAAGGCAGGAAAAATCACTGGAAAAAAATCAAAAATCAAACATTGACCAACAGTCGTACACCTGCAGACACAGGTTTAGAAAAGGAGAGTGGGAGACATTTCTATCGCGCCTTTCACAACCTCAGGACGTTCCAAAGCACTTAACAGCCCATGAAGGAAACACAACATAAATACGGTGTCTCACCTCCTGACTCCCCAAAGCCTTTCTACCATCTACAAGGCACAAGTCAGAAGTGTGAGGGAATACACTCCACTTGCTTGGATGAGTGCAGCTCCAACAACACTCAAGAAGCTCCATACCATCCAGTGCTTGATTGGCACTCCATCCACCACCGGCGTACCGTGGCTGCAGTGTGTATCATCTACAAGATGCACTGCAGCAACTCGCCAAGGATTCTTCTGCAGCACCTCCTGAACCCACGACCTCTTCCACCTAGAAGGACAAGGGCAGCAGGAGCATGGGAACACCACCATCTCCAAGTTCCCCTCCAAGTCACATACCATCCTGACTTGGAATTATATCGACGTTCCTTCATTGTCGCTGGGTCAAAATCCTGGAACTCCCTCCCCAACAGCACTATGGGAGTACTTTCACCACACGGATTGCAGCGATTCAAGGCAGCGGCTCACCACCACTTTCTCAAGGGCAACTAGGGATGGGCAATAAATGCAGGCCTTGCTCGCAACGCCCACATCCCATGAATGAATAAAAAAAAGCTAATTTGCACACAGCAAGCTCCCACTAAAGAGCAATGTGATAATTAACAGAAACTGTTTTAGTGATGTTGGTTGAGGGATAAATATTGGCCTAGAAACTGGGAGAATTCCCGTTCATCGAAACAGTACCATGGGATCTTTTACATCCACCAAAGAGGGCAGACTGAGCCTCAGTTTAAGGTTTCATCCGAAAGACGGCAACTCAGTGCAGCGCTCCCTCAGTACTGCATGAAGTGTCTGGATTAAGTGCTCAAACCTCTGGAGTGGGACTTGAACCCACAACCTTCTGACTCAGAGGCAAGCGTGCTATCCACTGAGACGGATTCTGAACTTCTATAGACCTTGCTCCTGAATATTTCCATTTTATTCCCCTCTTACCAAGCCTTAAAAGTTTACAGCATAGGAGGAGGCCATCCGGCTCATGTCTGTGCCGGCTCTTTGCTAGAGCAATCCAAGACTAATCCCACTACCCTGATCTCTTCCCATGGTCCTCTATCTTCCTCGGCTTCAAATATTTATCCATTTTCTACTTAAAAAGGGGTAATGGTCTCTGCTTCAAACCGCCCCTTCACACCCTGTTCTCGTCATGTTCGGGGGCGGTGGGTAAAAATGGGACTGAAAATTCTCAGTAAGCATTGAGCAAACGGTGAAGAAAAGCCACCTGGCAGTCAAATTGTGGAATTACAGAGGCTCACATAGGCAAAACTCATTGGACCAGATTTTGCTGTCGCAGGACATCTAAGGGCATCAGCCGTTAGTTAGCTTTGCTCCTGCATTCTTGAGCTCAAAAGAAAGTTTTGCTCACAAGTTGCTGGAAGTGCGAGCAGATAACAGCGCAGCGAGGGAAACAGGGCAACTGGGGCCTGAGTGACCTTAACCAAAAAGACTCAAGAAAAAAAAAATCACTGCCGTAGCTCAACTAAAAGAAAAAAATATTTTGAATCACTTACAAGTAAAGAGAAGTACAGGGCTGAAGAAGTTGAATTTGATAAGTTTCTTTACGTGGTTGATAAATGGGTCATTGGGGTTGTTCATGGAGTCGACTTCCACGCTGAATGCAGTGCTGGTGATCACATCCATGCCGTACGTTCCGAAGATACTGGCAGAAGGGAAATGTGCTCGTTAAGAACTGGTTAACAGCCGACAGTTGAGGCACAGTTAAAGCATTGCAGAGTTTACAGCACAGAAACAGGCCATTCGGCCCAACTGGTCTATGCTAGCGGTTTTGCTCCACACGAGCCTCCTCCCACCCCTCTTCATCTCACCCCATCAGCATATCCTTCTATTCCTTTCTCCCTCATGTGCTTATCTAGCTTCCCCTTAAATGTATTTATGCTATTCACCACAACTACTCCTTGTGTTAGCAAGTTCCACATTCTTACCACGCTTGACAATTCTCCAGAGTTTCCTATTGGATTTATTGGTGACCAATGTTCCCTTTAAGCTGGGCGGCCGCACAGCGATCTTCAGGTCATGCACAGGTCGCTTGCCAGCTTTCCAATTGAAAAAACATGCGTGCTTGGAGATCTGAATGGCCAACACAGCCTGTTAAACAGGATGCGCACCCAAAAATAAAATTACAGGGAACATTGTTGGTGACTATCATATTTATAGCCCCTATAGCTCTCCCACAAGTGGAAACATCTTATCCACGTTTACCCTGTCAAACCACTTCATAATTTTAAAGAGCTCTATTAAGTCACTCCTCAGCCTTCTCTTTTCTAGAGTAAAAGAGCCCCAGCCTTTTCCTGATATAACCACTCAGTTCTGGTATCATCTTTGTAAATCTTTTTCTGCACCTTCTCCAGTGACTCGATATCCATTTTATAATATGTTGATGTTGTTTGGATTAAAATCAATATACACAGCGTGAAACATTCACCCACTGTGACCGGGTTTCTGCTTGGACTGGAACAAGGCCCAAAGGGCGAGAAACCACCGAGGAGTCTTGAAGGGGGGGAGATATTCGAACACCCTGTCCTTTCGTGCTTTTAAACAGAGGAAAATGGAAACAGAAAAAGGTTGTCTCCTCTCAGTTCAAATGGCTTTTTGAAAATAGATGCAGGCACAATGGCCAGGATTGTAACTTGGAGGCGGGGAGGTTGGATTGCGGTCGGGAAACCTGGAAGAACGAGGTCTCTGATCATGGAGGGGGGGGTATTAGTGAGGCATGGACGCTGGATCCAGCAGGTAAGTGGAAAGGCACTCCTGGATCCAGCAGTCTCGCCTCCATTTAGCTGCCGGGTTACCCAGAGGCCCGGGAAACCTGGCCGCCCAGAGTGAAATTTAAAATGGAGTTTCTAAATGAGGAACGCAGCCTCATTATAATATTTAAAATGCTAACCCGCCTCCTGGGAGCAGGTTGGCTGCCCAACCCCCCCACTGCCTCCGTTAAAACCGGAAGTGGGCGGGTTGGGGTCGGGATTCAGATTTCTAAGACTTTAACCTCCCACCTGACCCAAACCCACCCGTATTTTGGGGTTAAAATTCCCCCCAATGTGTTGGAACATGGAGTAGAACCCAATTGCAGGGGGAGGGGGGGAAAAAATCAGAGGGACCGTCACAATAGGTCATTCCCACAGATCACTCAGAACCACTCAAAGTGACATTGGTGAAATTTCGGGAGCAATTCATCCACCTTCTTGGCCATCGCGGTTACCCAAGGGGGGGAAACAAATAGAAGGAGTTAAATTCCTCAAGAATAAAATACAAGGGTATATGTGGTTGTCCATTATGGAAGCTGTATGTTTATGAGCTGCAATGAGAAGTTAGTATGTCCCGTCTGAACCAGCCCAGAAGCAGGTGTAACTGGCTGACACAGGACGATCTATAAGTTGATGAAGAGTCTGCGAGGGTCACGCTCCTCTCCGAGAACAGTGTGAATTAGAAGGTCCTTGAAGCAAAGTGAAAATGATTTCATGGGATAGGAAAGGTTTGTGGTGGAGGAACGCGAATCCGTAATCAGACAAACAAATTACTCACTCATTCATGTCGACAGGTTCATTCAGCTTTGCTTTCTTTTCTGCAAATTTCACAAGATTTTCTGAATAGTGCTTTATTATTGGAAACATCTGGGGAGGGGAAAAAGGGCAACCAAAGTAAGGGATGTACACAAAGCTGGCCTGGACCCAAATATGGTTGTACGTATTCCTGGGGGTTTCATCACATGACCTCCTGTCTCCAACTGCCCCACCCCCACACTCTGGCCATTGGTCGCTTGACGTGTCCATCCTCGAGGGGCATCACCTTCCTAGGCCAATCGGAAAGTGAATAGACTCGTCATTCCCAGATTGGATATTCTTCACTGTCAGTTGAACAGCAAATTACCCCATGTCCAAACATTTTTATGAAATAGCAAAACAAAGTGTTCAAAGAATATTTTTTTTTTAAAATACACCTTTTTAAAAAAAAATGTACACCCCTATGATTTTTTCTCTCGGGTTGCTCGCCGCAGTGTCCTGGAAATTAGTCTCGAATTCCTGGAGACTCCAGGGCAATCCTGGAGGGATGGCAACCCTAGACCCAAATGATTTGGAATCACACTGAAATTTATCGAATTCCATGTTAAAACTCTTGCTTGTACTAAAGTATGTATCCATAGTGGCCACCTCAATGAATTCTTGGTCAGGAGTGGATCTTCTCTCTTAGGGCTGGTCTGCCTGCTTTTGATTCCAGGGTGAGGTCGGCCCTTTTCCATGGTAATGTGGATAGCAGGTGATTCGGCCATTAAGTGGGAATCCTACCAAAGCTGATTATCTCAGCTGCTGCACAGGTTGGAAAACAAGACCTCCGATCTTGTTCCCTGTGCAACATGCTTCTGGTTATCCCCACACAAAGCAGAACTGACAAGGTTAAATGGTTATAGGGTGGCCTGTTACCTCCAGACTTGGCTATTTCAATGATCTCTTGGCCAGTCTCCCACCTTCAACTTTCCGTAAATTTGATTTCATCCTAAACTCTGCCCGTGTGCTACCTCGCACCAGGTCCCATTCATCCATCGCCCGTGCTCGCTGACCTACATTGGCTCCTAGTCCGGCAGCGCCTCACATTTAAAACTCTCATTCTTGTGTTCAAATCCCTCAATGTCCTCGCCCCCTCCCCACCTCCAACCTCCTCTGGCCATACAACCCTCTAATTCTGCCCTCTTGTGCATCACTGATTTTTTTTGACCCACCATTGGTGGACGTGCCTTCAGACTCTCACTCTCACTCTCACTCTCACTCTCACTCTCACTCTCACTCTCACTCTCACTCTCACTCTCACTCTCACTCTCACTCTCACTCTCACTCTCACTCTCACTCTCACTCTCACTCTCACTCTCACTCTCACTCTGCCAACGCTCCTTTGAAGTGCCTTGGGACATTGTTCTACGTTAAAGGCACTATATAAATTGTTGACGAATGATACCTGCTCTCCTGACCAAGAGTAAAATAAAAACAGGAAAGAAAAATGCATCAACTTAATCTGGCATCAATGATGTCAAAATCAGTCACATTAGATATTTTACACCTGCATATCCACGTGTTGCAGAATGGAAGTCAACACGCTGCTGGTTGCAGAATACGAATCATTTGAGAGCGCGCTTTGGCTGAAGGAATGTGGGCGATTGGACACATTTGGTTTGTGAAATATTTTTTAACTTTTCGGTATATCTCCAGAGACAAAAATAGCAAATAACTTGCATTGATATTGCATCTTTAAATGCAGGCACAGGCCCAAACTGTTATCAAAAATAAATGGACGCCAAGCCAAAAGGAGGAAATATTAGGAGAGGTGGCCAAAGGCTGTCAAACAGGTGGGATTTAAGGAAGGTCTTAAAAAGGAGGAGGTGGTTGTGGAGAGGCAGAGAAGCTTTAGGCAGTGAATTCCAGCGTGGAGCCTAGGCGGTGGAAAACACGGACACCAATGGTGATGAGAGGGGTGGGGAATGTGAGCAAAAGCACAGATTCAGAGGAACAGAGAGTTCAGGGGAGGCTGGAGGAGGTTTCAGAGACGGGGAGGAATGAGGCCATGAAGAGATTTAAACACATGGACAAAAATTGAAATTGGAGAAATGGGTGCGGGGGAGGGCGGGGAGGTGGTGAAGGAGTCGGACTTGGTGCAGGATCTGGGCAGCGGAATTCTGGATGAGCTGACGTAGGGATTTACGGAGGGTGGCAGGGGCTGAAGATGATCGCTTCAGTCTTCCCAATATTCAACTGGAGGAAATTGCAGCTCATCCAAGACCGGATGTCAGATAATCAATCAGTCGGGCAACACAGGAAGTGAAGGGGTTGAGGTGTTGTGGAAGAGCTGGGTGTTGTCAGCGTTCACGTGGAAGCTAACCCCATGTCTGCGGACGATGTCGCCAACAGACAGCATTTAGTTGAGGAAGAGGAGGGGGCCATGGTTCGATCTTTGGAGGACCCTAGAGGTAATGCTGCATTTGGTGGGAAGACAAGCCATTCCTGGAGGTGCTCTGGTTACGATTGAATTGGTAAGAGTGGAACCACATAAGGGTAGTCCCACTCAGCTGGACAACAGAGCAGAGGCGTTGGAGGAGGATGGTGCGGTTCACCGTGTCAAAGGCTGGAGAGAGATATGATGCGGAGATGCCGGTGTTGGACTGGGGTGGACAAAAGTGAGAAGTCGCACAACACAAGGTTATAGTCCAACAGTTTTATTTGAAATCACAAGCTTTCGGAGCTGCTGCTCCTTCGTCATTGGGCAGAAGCATGGCAGATGCAGTATAATGTGGATAAATGCGAGGTTATCCACTTTGGTGGCAAAAACAGAAAGGCAGATTATTATCTGAACGGCAATAGATTGGGAAAAGGGGAAGTGCAACGAGACCTGGGTGTCCATGTGCGCCAGTCGCTGAAGGTAAGCATGCAGGTACATCAGGCGGTTAAGAAGGCAAATGGTATGTTGGCCTTCGTAGCGAGAGGGTTTGAGTACAGGAACAAGGATGTCTTGCTGCAGCTGTACAGGGCCTTGGCGAGACCACACCTTGAGTACTGTGTGCAGTTTTGGTCGTCTTATCTGAGGAAGGATGTTCTTGCCATGGAGGGTGTGCAGCGAAGATTCACCAGACTGATACCTGAGATGGCAGGAATGACGTATGAGGAGATTGGGTCGATTGGGCTTATACTCGCTGGAGTTTAGAAGAATGAGACGAGATCTCATTGAAACTTATAAAATTCTAACAGGGCTAGACAGACTGGATGCAGGAAGGATGTTCCCGATGGCGGGGGAGTCCAGAACAAGAGGTCACAGTCTAAAGAGAAGGGGTAAGCCATTTAGGACAGAGATGAGGAGGAATTTCTTCACCCAAAGAGTGGTGAACCTGTGGAATTCTCTACCACAGAAGGCAGTTGAGGCCAAGTCAGTAAATATATTCAAGAAGGAGTTAGATATATTTCTTAAGGCTAAAGGTATCAAGGGATATGGGGAGAAGGCAGGGACAGGGTACTGAGTTTGGATGATCAGCCATGATCTCATTGAATGGCGGAGCAGGCTCGAGGGGCCGAATGGCCTTTTCCTGCTCCTATCTTCTATGTTTATGTTTCTAGAATAGGGCTTTCTATATAAACATTGCATCCTTAACAATTGTGCAGCTAAAGATTGAAACCTTGTCGAGTAAAGCCTGTCCTTGGAGCATTCTAAGTAAGGAGGCATTCATTCATTCATGTTATCTTATGTTTTGTAGGATGGTGTTAGGGAGGCCTGGAGAGTCAGGTACTGTGTTATCTCTGATGAGGCAGAACAGATGGCCATTAGGCAAAGACAAAGACCACGATTGATGGGAGGCCTTTCAGGTGAATAAGAATAGTTAGGAAAGAGGGAGTCTTTTTAATATAATGAAAACATAAAGCCTAGATTGTTAGAACGTTCTCGGAGCAGAACTGGACACGCTCAAGTGAAGGCAAGACAATCAGAGTCTGATCACCTTGGAACCTTGTAGATGTTAACAGGTTGTATTTCAATGTCTAATTCACTGTTAAACTTTGGGAGCAACTACAATACAAGAAGTTAAAATACAGTGTATCAGCATCTACTCCCTCACCCTCATAAGAAGCCAATTATTATTGGATGATTTTGCATCTAACTCACTTGTGATGTGTAAGGTTAGGTATGCGCACAAGTTGCGCACAAGTACAAGCACAGACAAAATATATCTTTACCTCTTTCAGTCTCCCGCTGGTGAAGGTGGGCGAAAGCACACTCCGGATTCTCTTCCACTGTTCATCTCGACAACGAAGAGGGACTCCGCCATTGGCCCACCCAGACCAAAGTCCTGCAGAAAAACTTTGAAGACTTTACATCTAGTTTTTTCATTTAATTAGATATCGGGTTCAATAACATTACTTCATAAATTGATCTCTTAAAACTGCACAAAGTGTGCTCAGGATGCATTGGGGGGGGGGGGCGGGGGGGGAGCAATTGGACACCACTGTGCCTTTTTGGGGAACAGGGCAAAGGCAAAAAAATCAACAAGTTCTTGGATGCTGTGTGCCGCACCCCAAGAGCCCCTGAAATGTGTCCAACACCATATTGGGTTGGGCGATATTCAGGAATTCCTGGAGGCCTCCTAAAACAGGCTTTGCACACGTTAGGAGGGGCCTAATCCCAGTTTCAGGACCAATTATGGAAATTGGCCAGTGCTGACTCACATGCACTGGGCCTCAGTTTTTTGGTTCCTTGGGGCCTAGCCAGAGGTCCCCAAGTGGACTGTTGGGAGGCCGCCAACAAACAAGTACTTTTCTTGTAACTTACGTTATTGTAGAGCCAGGAGGAGCAGGAGTGCACCTTCTGCCTCCACAGCAACACTGCCAGCCCACCGCCCTCCCGTTCACCCCCTTCCCCCACGAACTACCCAAGAGTCACTGCTGGAGTCGTAGGCGGCCCATTTTGGTATTCAGCAAACCGGCATCGGCAGCTCGCCGGAATTATTCCGATGAAGCCAGAGGCCCAACTCGGGACGAGCCTCTGAGCACCTCGCCCATTTCAGATCCGAAAACAGGCCTAGTAGAAATCTGCAATTCTCTCCCCCAAAAGGTTGTGGATGCTGGGACAATTAAAAGACTGAGAGCGATAGTTAAGTAAAGGTATCAAGGGATTATGGAGCCAAGGCGGATAAATGGAGTGGAGGTGCGGATGAGCCATGATGTGATTGAATGGTGGAGCAGGCTCAAGGAGCTGAATGGCCTACTCCTGATCCAATGTTCCCGTTTCCCCAATCCATTTCTACCCCTATGTGCCATTGTACAAGAGGTTGCCACAGTGAGTCACTGGCCGTGTAGGGAGATCATGTTTGCATATTGAGCTGTCATCCTCCCACCGTGGGTTTCTAGGTTGGTGTGTTTCTTCCATCGATCTACTGTGCACATCAACAGTTCCTTAACCTGTTAATTGCAGAGTTTTGATTTTAGGTATGAAGACAAACTTCGTTAAAGTGGGCTGGGAAAATATATTATAGGGTAAGACTGTAGAAAAGCAGTGGCAAACATTTAAGGAGATATTTCATAACTCTCAGCAAAGATATATTCCAGTGAGAAAGAAAGACTCGAAGAGAAGGATGAACTATCCATGGCTAACTAAGGAAGTAAAGGATGGTATCAAATTGAAAACAAAAGCATACAATGTTGCGAAGAATAGTGAAAGGCCAGAGGATTGGGAAATTTTTAAAAACCAGCAAAGAACAACTTAAAAAATGATAGAGAGAAGATAGCTTATGAGAGTAAGCTAGCAAGAAATATAAAAACAGACAGTAAGAGCTTCTACAGGTATATAAAAAGGAAGAGAGTAGCTAAAGTAAATGTTGGTCCCCCAGAGCATGAGTCTGGCGAATTAATAATGGGAAACAGGGAAATGGCAGAGACCTTGAACAAATATTTTGTATCGGTCTTCACGGTAGAAGACACTAAAAGCATCCCAATAATGGATAATCAAGGGGCTATTGGGGTGGGGAGGGGCGAAAACTTAAAACAATCACTATCACTAGAGAGAAAGTACTCGGCAAACTAATGGAACTAAAGGTGGACAAGTCCCCTGGACCCGATGGCCTGCAGCCTAGAGTCTTAAAAGAGGTGGCTGCAGAGATAGTGGATGCATTGGTTGTAATCTACCAAAATTCCCTGGATTTTGGAGAAATCCCAGTGGACTGGAAAACCGCAAATGTAACGCCCCTTTTTAAGAAAGGAGGGAGACAGAAAGCAGGCAACTATGGACCAGTTAGCCTAACAATCGGTCATTGGGAAAATGCTGGAGTCCATCATTAAGGAAGTGGTAGCAGGACATTTAGAAAATCATAGTATAGTCAAGCAGAGTCAGCATAGTTTTATGAAAGGGAAATAATGTTTGACAAATTTGCTGGCGTTCTTTGAGGATGTAACGAGCAGGATGGATAAAGGGGAACCAGAAGATGTGGTGTATTTGGATTTCCAGAAGGCATTCGATAAGGTGCCATATAAAAGGTTACTACACAAGATAAGAGTTCACGGGATTGGGGGGTAATATATTGGCATGGATAGAGGATTGGCTAACTAATAGAAAACAGAGAGTCGGGATAAATGGGTAATTTTCAGGTTGGTAAACTGTAACTAGTGGGGTGCCGCAGGGATCAGTGCTGGGGCCTCAACTATTTACAATCTATATTAATGACTTGGATGAAGGGACTGAGTGTAATGTAGCCACATTTGCTGATGATACAAAGATAGGTGGGAAAGCAAATTGTGTGGAGGACGCAAAGAATCTCCAAAGGGATAGAGATAGGCTAAGTGAGTGGGCAAAAATCGGGCAGATGGAGTTTAATGTGGGAAAATGCAAGGTTATCCACTTTGGTAGGAAAAATAAAAAAGCAAATTATTATTTAAATTGGGAGCGATTACAAAATGCTGAGTTACAGAGGGATCTGGGGGTCCTTGTACATGAATCACAAAAAGTTAGCATGCAGGTACAGCAAGTAATTAGGAAGGCAAATGGAATGTTGGCCTTTACTGCAAAGGGAACGGAGTATAAAAGTAGGGAAGTCCTGTTACAACTGTACAGGGCATTGGTGAGACCACATCTGGAGTACTGCATACAGTTTTGGTCTCCTTATTTAAGGAGCACATTCTGGGGAAGGTGGGACCTGTACAAACAGGACGGTTTGCACCTGAACCAGAGGGGCACCAATATCCTGGGAGGGAAATTTGCTACGGCTCTTCGGGGGGGTTTAAACTAATTTGTCAGGGGGATGGGAAAAAGGGCTGTTGTCCAGGAGCCAGTGGTGAGTGTAGGGAGGTACTGAGGAGGGTATCAAGGTCGCAGGAATGTACCGGCAGACAGGAAGATGGCTTGAAGTGTGTCTACTTCAATGCAAGGAGCATCCGGAATAAGGTAGGAGAACTTGGAGCGTGGATTGGTACTTGGGACTACGATGTGGTGGCCATTACGGAGACATGGTTAGAACAGGGACAGGAATGGTTGTTGGAAGTTCCGGGGTATAGATGTTTCAGTAAGAGTAGGGAAGTTGGTAAGAAAGGTGGAGGAGTAGCATTGTTAATCAAGGATAGTTTAACAGCGGCAGAAAGGCAGTTCGAGGGGGATCTGCCGTCTGAGGTAATATGGGCTGAAGTTAGAAATAGGAAAGGAGCGGTCACGTTGTTAGGAGTTTTCTACAGGCCCCCAAATAGTAATAGAGATGTGGAGGAAGAAATTGCAAAGCAGATTATGAATAGGTGTGGAGGTCACAGAGTAGTTGTCATGGGTGACTTCAACTTTCCAAATATTGATTGGAACCTTTATAGGTCAAACAGTTCGGATGGGATAGTTTTTGCACAGTGTGTGCAGGAGGGTTTCCTGACACAATATGTGGATAGGCCGACAAGAGCTGGGGCCACGTTGGATTTGGTACTGGGTAATGAACCGGGCCAAGTGTTTGATTTGTATGTGGGAGAGCACTTTGGAGATAGTGACCACAATTCGGTAACTTTCACTATTGCAATGGAGAGGGATAGGGCCATACGGCAGGGCAGGGTTTATAATTGGGGGGAGGGGTAATTATGATGCGATTAGGCAAGAATTAGGGAGTATAAGATGGGAACAGAAACTATCAGGGAAAGGCACAAACGAAAAGTGGAGCTTTTTCATGGAGCAATTACTGAATGTCCTTGATAGGTATGTCCCTGTCAGGCAGGGAGGAAATGGCCGAGTGAGAGAACCATGGTTCACAAAAGAGGTTGAATGTCTAGTCAAGAGGAAAAAGGAAGCGTATGTAAGGATGAGAAAACAAGGTTCAGTTGGGTCGATTGAGGGGTACAAGGTAGCAAGGAATGAGCTAAAAAAAGAGCTTAGGAGAGCTAGGAGGGGGCATGAGAAGTCCTTGGCGGGTCGGATCAAGAAAAACCCCAAGGCCTTTTACTCTTATGTGAGAAATAAAAGAATGACCAGGGTGAGGGTAGGGCCGGTCAAGTACAGTAGTGGGAATTGTGCATGGAGTCAGAAGAGATAGGAGAGGTGATGAATGAATACTTTTCGTCAGTGTTCACCGAGGAGAGGGGCCATGTTCTTGAGGATGAGAGTGTGATAAAGGTGGATAGGCTGGAGGTGGTAGATGTTCTGAGGGAAGATGTTTTAGCAATTTTGAAGAACCTGAGGGTCGATAAGTCCCCTGGGCCAGATGGGATATATCCTAGGATTCTTTGGGAGGCAAGGGAGGAGATTGCAGAGCCTCTGGCTTTGATCTTTGGATCCTCACTGTCCACGGGAATGGTGCCAGAGGACTGGAGAGTGGCGAATGTTGTTCCTCTCTTCAAGAAAGGAAATAGGAATGACCCTGGTAATTATAGGCCGGTTAGTCTTACTTCGGTGGTTGGTAAGATAATGGAAAAGGTCCTGAGGGATAGGATTTATGACCATTTGGAAAGGGGCAACTTAATCAGGGATAGTCAACACGGATTTGTGAAGGGTAAGTCTTGCCTAACAAATTTGATTGAATTCTTTGAGGAGGTAACTAAGTGTGTAGATGAAGGTAGAGCAGTTGATGTCGTATACATGGATTTTAGTAAGGCGTTTGATAAGGTTCCCCATGGTCGGCTCATGAAGAAAGTAAGGAGTTGTGGGATAGAGGGAAATTTGGCCGATTGGATAAGTAACTGGCTATCTCATAGAAGGCAGAGGGTGGTGGTGGATGGAACATTTTCGGACTGGAGACCAGTTACCAGCGGTGTGCCACAGGGGTCGGTGCTGGGTCCTCTGCTGTTTGTGATTTTTATCAATGACTTGGAGGAGGGGACTGAAGGGTGGATCAGTAAATTTGCTGATGACACCAAGGGGTAGAAATTAGGTCGCGCCCCATTTGGGGCGCAAATATCGTCCGGACGCAAATATTAGCGCCTGGCGCTAATTATCGGCACTGACAGGAAACTCCACTTTTACCGCCCCGGGAGGTGAGTGGAGCGCTAAAGTAGGCGCTGCACACCTCTCTTAAGGCGCAAAGGCCAAGGAGTGAGGCGCTAACTCAGCGCACGAGCGCAGCGCAGCTGCTGCCAGTTAGCGAGGGAACACAGACACAATGGCGCCGGACACTTCTTAAAGCGGGGGGGGGCCACTTGCTCCCCAGCCACACCCTGCTCATTGCAGCCTTGAATCTCAGCCTGGAGAGACCTGTAATCCATTTTGCTGCCAAGCATGGAGAGCGTGAGAGAACGCGCTCATCGCTTCACCGAGCGGGCCTTGGATGCTCTGGTTGACGCAGTGGAGCGCAGACGATGCATGCTGTTCCCGGAGAGTGGCAGGAGGCCTTTGCCACGCGAGTTCAGAAGAGTGTGGAGGGAGGTGGCTCAGAGCGTCTCCTCCAGGAGCATGGTGCCCAGGACCCATGTTCAATGCCGCAAAAAGTTCAACGACCTCACTCGGGTCGTCAGGGTGAGTGGCTTTTTCTCAATACCTCTCCATCCCTCCATCTCAACCTCACTCTATGGCCAGAGGGTCTTAAAACCCCAATGCACAACACTCATCCAACACCTATGGCCCTTTCATCAAACACCCACACACATTCCACACTTTGCATACAGTAAGGGCTATTCACCTATGGGAGGCACATCAGGCAAGACCATGGCTGCATACAGTAAGGGCTATTCACCTATGGGAGGCACATCAGGCAAGACCATGGCTGCATACAGTAAGGGCTATTCACCTATGGGAGGCACATCAGGCAAGACCATGGCTGTATATTTACTCAGATGCTGTCCTTTTTCTTGCAGGCTAAGTTGGCTCATAATCGGAGACAGCAGCAACGGACGGGTGGAGGGCGGCTTCAGCTGCAACCCCTCAGCGATCTGGAGGAGCGCGTCCACAGGATTGTGGCAAGCCGGGTGATCGGTCCCGTCGCCACTGGAGACGCCGACCCCGTTGTGGACAGCAATGGTAAGGTCATCACCTTTTTGTCCTCTGTCCTTCCACTTGTCCCTCAATACCAGCCTTTGACACTTTCAATCCAACTTGCTAACTCGCTGCACTTATTCCTCCCTTACTGCCACCCTGTCCTCACGCTAAAGCCACTCTTGTACCTCCCTGCTTTCAGATGATGATTCACCAGCTGAGGAGACGGGCCCTGAAGCTGCCACTGGGAGTGATGCTGCAGCTGAGGAGGAAGAGGAAGCCAGAGCATCAGTGCCACCCTCTCCTGAGGAAGCCCATGCCCACACTGGGAACACGCCTTCCCCGGAGGGGAGCAGGGGGGAAGGGGCTGATGATGGTAAAGCTCCAGGACCCAGCGGGCTGCAGCAACGCCATGGTGGGGGTAGGGAAGAACGGGGGCCTTCTCCCCAGAGGGAGAGTATGCCAGACACTCCTACTGCAATGGACGCAGAGGAGGAGCGGCTGATTGCAGAAATGAACACCCAGGTGGTGGGCATGCACACTGAGCTCATGGGTGCAGTGGGAAGGGTGCCCGATTGCATTGAGACACTGGCAAGGAGTGTGGAGCACTTCGCTGTAGCACAGGCGGATGCCACACTAACGCTTAGTGCTGCAATTCAGTCACTGGCTGCCGTGATCCCACCTCTGACTGCTCTCATACAGACTCAGATGGAGGCCACGCGAGCACAGACTGCTGCCAACCTCGATGGTTCGTGCACATGTCCCCGGGGCTGTCACCGCGCCGCAGCAGGCCAGCAATCTGTTCTCCGGCAAATTGCTCCGGATGCTGAAGTGCTGCCCCGTGGGAGTGCCAGTGTGTCGGGCGAGCAGGGAGTTGCTGGCCTCTCTCACGATGACAGCATTCCTGCTGCCAACACTGTCACTTCTCCACTGCACTTGCCACTGCCTGTAGGACAGACTGCTGCCGCCCATGCAGAGTTGGTGCAGTCTGCAGCCGGGCCCTCCAGGCCCAGAAGTGGTCGAGGCCGTCCTTCAGGGGCATCTGCAGTGTCAGGGTCTGACGAGCAGCAGCCTTCCACCAGCCTTGCTGCAGCCACTGAGGTCCCATTACGGAGGAGCAGTAGGGTTAGAAGGGGGGAAGTGCGCAAGGGAAGGAGATCACCCTCGAAGGGCAAAAAGTAGGAGGTGTGCCAAAATGCTGGTCATTTTTTTATTAAAGGCCGAGGTTCGTGCTCCAACTTTTGTTTAGTGTTTTGGACATTATCTCCAGGTTGTGAGAACCAGTTATGTTATTGACTGTTTTTTTGTGTTTATTTCTATGAGTTTGTCATGAGGAATTGACACACACAGAATTTGTAAAATAAATAAGTTTCTGTATTCAAAATATACATGGCTGGTGGTTGGAATTATTGGTGCCTTGGCCGGCTTAGGGGTTGCGTGCTGGGTTGATTAGTGTTTGTAGCAATGGCAGGGGCCCTAGAAGCGGCTTGCTATTAGTCGTTGACGGACGGCCCTTGCAGTTTGACCATTGTGGGCCGCCCTCCTGCCTTGGTGCTGCTGATGATCATCGTCCTCGTCCTCTTCCTCCTCTTCCTCCTCCTCCTCTGGTGGTGCTACAAGGCCTGGTGGCATTGGCTGGGTCCTGAGGATTGCCATGTTGTGCAACATGCAGCACACGACTACGAAGTTCGAAACTTGCTCAGGCGAGTACTGCAGGGCTCCTCCGGAATGGTCCAGACAGCGGAACCGTTGTTTCAGCACGCCGATTGTGCGCTCAATAATGTTCCTGGTTGCTTGATGGCTTTCATTGTACCGCAGCTCAGCAGGGGTGTTTGGCGTACGGAGCGGTGTCATCAGCCAGGTGCTCAATGCGTACCCCTTGTCCCCCAGAAGCCAACCAACTGGCTGATGCGGTGCCTCGAAAACTTCTGCCACAGTAGTCTGGCGCAGGATGAAAGCATCGTGGCAGCTGCCCGGATAGTGGGCATTGACAGCGAGTATCACCTGTCTGTGGTCACAGACCAACTGCACATTCAAGGAATGGAACCCCTTTCTGTTCCTGAATTCCTCTGCATTCTCTCGCGGAGCACGCAAAGCCACATGCGTGCAGTCAATGGCGCCCTGCACCATGGGGAAGCCCGCTACCCTCGCAAAGCCCAGAGCACGGTCACGCTGCTTGTCTGGGGTCATAGGGAAAGAGATGAAGTCTCGTCTCCTTCTGAAGAGGGCATTGGTGACCTGCCGGATGCAGCGATGCACCGCAAACTGGGAGATATTGGCGAGGTCCCCAACAGCAGCTTGGAATGAGCCAGTGGCGTAGAAGTTCAAAGCCACTGTGACCTTCACTGCCACCGACAGAGACGTCCTGGACCTCAGCTGAGGCTGCAGATCTGGCTGCAGCAGGTGGCAGAGCTCAGTGACCACCTCCTTGCTGAATCGCAGCCTTCGCAAACACAGCTCCTCGGACATATGGATGTAGGAGAGCTGTTCACGATATACCCTGGGAGGGTAAGCTCTCCTGTACATGCGCCTGATGGCCCTCCTCCGTCTGGCCATCATTGCCACTCTCTGTCTGCGTCTCTGTATCCTCCGATTCAGCTGGAGCAGGACGACGCCCCCAATCATTGCAGCCCCCATATTCTCTTTGCCAGAAAAGTAATGAGGTACAGCAACTAAAGTAGCAACAAAGTTAGGATGAATAGGCAAAACTACCTCACAAAGCGTTGAGTCAATGTAGAAGTCTCTCTCTCTCTCTCCGAATCTCTCTCTCTCTCTCTCAGAACAAGTGGTGCATAAATGTCGACCACAGAAAAAGACAGGAAGAGGCCCCCTTTAAATAGCGCCCCCCCCCAGCCCCACACCGATTGATAACGTTCCAGTCTTCCGGTCGTTGGAAGCGCCAGGCGGTAAGGCAGGGGGCGCCACTCAATTTCCGCTCCGGGGCGCCCCAAGGGCGTTGCACCATGGAATGACGTCACAATCTGCGCGCGCAGGTGGTCGCAGCGGTAAGTTTTAGCGCCGCCGCACAATCTCAAGTTAAGTTCTCGAGCGGCGCAAACAGCGCTGCGCCCGGGCGTTAGCGGCTTAACGCCTCCATTAGCGCCCTCTTAAGGCACTAACGGGAGGCGCAACCAAGTGAATTTTTACCCCCAAGATTGGTGGAGCAGTGGATGAGGTGGAGGGCTGTTGTAGGCTGCAAAGAGACATTGATAGGATGCAGAGCTGGGCCGAAAAATGGCAGATGGAATTTAACCCTGATAAGTGCGAGGTGATTCATTTTGGTAGGGCAAATTTGAATAAGGATTACAGGGTCAACGGCAGGGTTCTGAGGAATGTGGAGGAGCAGAGGGATCTGGGGGTTCATATCCACAGATCTCTGAAGGTTGCCACTCAAGTGGATAGAGCAGTAAAGAAGGCCTATGGTGTGTTGGCGTTTATTAACAGAGGGTTTGAGTTTAAGAACCATGAGGTTATGCTGCAACTGTACAGGACCTTGGTGAGACCACATTTGGAATATTGTGTGCAGTTCTGGTCACCTCACTATAGGAAGGACGTGGAAGCATTGGAAAGAGTGCAAAGGAGATTTACCAGGATGCTGCCTGGTTTGGGGGGGGGGGGAGGTCTTATGAGGAAAGATTGAGGGAGTTGGGGCTTTTCTCTTTAGAGCGGAGGAGGATGAGAGGCGACTTAATAGAGGTTTATAAGATGATGAGGGGGATAGATAGAGTGGATGTTCAGAGACTATTTCCTCGGGTAGAGGCAGCTGTTACAAGGGGGCATAACTATAAGGTGCATGGGGGGGAGATATAGAAGGGATGTCCGAGGTAGATTCTTTACTCAGAGAGTGGTTGGGGTGTGGAATGGACTGCCTGCTGTGATAGTGGAGTCAGACACTTTAGGAACTTTCAAGCGGTTATTGGCTAAGCACATGGAGCACACCAGAGTGATAGGGAGTGTGATAGCTTGATCTTGGTCTCGGACAATGCTCGGCACAACATCGAGGGCCGAAGGGCCTGTACTGTGCTGTACTGTTCTATGTTCTATGTTCTATACTTGCATTGGAGGCAGTTCAGAGAAGGTTCCCGAGGTTGATTCCGGAGATGAGTGGGTTGTCTTACGAAGAAAGGTTGAGCAGGTTGGGCCTATACTCATTGGAGTTTAGAAGAATGAGAGGGGATCTTATTGAAATATATAAAATTCTGAAGGGGCTTGACAGGGTAGAAGCAGAGGATGTTTCCCCTCGTGGGGGAATCTAGAACTAGGGGGCATAATTTCAGAAGAAGGGGAAACACTTTTAAATCGGAAATGAGGAGGAATTTCTTCTCAAGAGGGTCGTGAATCTTTGGAATTCTCTTCCCCAGAGAGCTGTGGAGGCTGGGTCATTGAATATATTTAAGGTGGAGATAGACAGATTTTTGAATGATAAGGAAGTCAAGGGTTATGGGGAGAGGGCAGGGAAGTGGAGTTGAGGCCAAGATCAGATCAGCCATGATCTTATTCAATGGCGGAGCAGGCTCGAGGTCCAAATGACCTACTCCTGCTCCTATGTCTTATGTTCTATGTCCTTATGTTCTTAGAGCTTAATCTCTCCCTCTCCCCCCACCACCCACACCCCCACCCCCACAACTCCCCACATCACCATTTCTCTGGACAGTGGCTGCACGGAGTGTGGAACATTGTTGACTATGGTCACAGATAAAGCATAAAGTGTGTATATTTAATAATCACTTTGCTCTACTCTTGTCATCTGTATCAAAGTGAACATTTCTTCTTATTCGCTTTGGCACCAAGGATTCTAGGGGCACAACTTCACATCAAATAATCCCACACTCCACAAAACTATTTAAATCCCATTTTCCTCTTATAAAAAAAAATTCCATGCTATAAATGGGATGCTTCACAGTAACCCTGCAATATTTCACATGGCAGAAATATTCAACACTAAACTGCATTCCTCAAATTGTCCACATCAATGAAACAGGAGTACAAGGAGGAAGAGAAAGAGACAGAAAGAAGAGGAGAATTAGGAGGAGTGGGACAATAACGAGGAGGCAAATAACTTGCAGTTGTACAACACACACGGCTGCTCAACTCATTAGGACTTGTTGCCTATTGGGTTATCTTGGTTTGCAAAGAGCAAATGGGACGTTAGATATACACAAACAAGCTGAAGTATTCCATTTCAATAGATGATTGCCATTATATGCAACATGTACGAATACAAATCATGAATTAGTATGCACACATCATGAGTTGCACACAACCCTCCAACCTCCACAGTAAAAATAAAATCAACTCGAGTGTTCCTGTATGCATCAAGTTGTTTCACGTCATGGGATCTATCACTTCCTAGGCAACCACTGGGAATTTGGTTGAACCAGAGAGAGGTAGAGGCAGGACACCAACTCACAGCATCAGCCCATCGGTTTGTTGGGTCTCCCCCATCAAACATACTCTTCTCACAACTCCCATGCAGTTTAGGGACCAACCTACATTCTAGCTGAACCACCAAAGCTAGTGCAAATAGGGAGATAATGGGAAAGAAAGCAAGGGCATATTGTAGTAGTGAGAAAAAGTGGTAGTAAATTGCAAATAGCCTTCAGTGCACGTCAATACTTACCCGCCTGTTGGTGAACAAAGTGTAAAACTCTTTTATGAAGATGGTTTTAATCAGGTCGGTATCCATGATGGAGAGAATGGGCAGCCGCCCATCATAAAGCCTAAAGGAAGACACACAAGTGTTAGAAAGAGAATTGGGGCCTCAGAAAGAGTCTAGTGTCTGACTGGGGGAGTGGCCTGTGCAAACCCCACTAATCCAGACTTACTGCAACAACTTTGGGGTCCTCTTGACGACCAGGTCTTCGCCACGGCAATAATATCACACTAGTATTTGTCGACATTTCCTTACTTTATGTCATGGCCAATGTCTCAAATTGCAGTATATAATCCAGGCTGCAGTAACACTACAACCAGATCAGTGGGAAGCAGCTTTGCTTCACGTTGGCATTACTGCCACAGCACAAGTGCAGCTTTAATCAGGAGCTCAGGACCAATTGATCCCAGAATGAAGGAGAGAGAGAGAGAGAGAGAGCTCTGCTTCAGTTCAGACCCTCACACCCAATTTACAATCCACAAGTTTAGGGTTAGTGCAAAGCCAAAATTGCGCTGGTTGGATTTATAGGGGTGAACACCACTTGGAAGAAGCACTGAGGGTAGCCAGGGCATAGAATGTACTCTGGGTGGGGGACTTCATGTCCATCACCAACAGTGGCTTGGTAGCACCACTACTGACCGAGCTGGCCGTGTCCTGCAGGACATAGCTGCCAGACTAGGACTGTGGCAGATGGGGAAGAGAACCGACACGAGCGAGAAACGTATTTGACCTCGTCCTCACCAATCTACCAGTCGCAGATGCATCTGTCCATGACAACATTGGTAGCAGTGACCACCGCACAGTCCTTGTGGAGACGAAATCTCGTCTTCACACTGAGGACACCCTCCATCGTGTTGTGTGGCACTACCACCGTGCTAGATGGGATAGATTCAGAACAGATCTAGCAGCTCAAAACTGGGCATCCATGAGGCACTGTGGGCCATCAGCAGCAGCAGAATTGTATTCCACCACAATCTGTAACCTCATGGCCCAGCATATCCCTCACTCTACTATTACCATCAAGCCAGGGGACCAACCCTGGTTCAATGAGGAGTGCAGAAGAGCATGCCAGGAGCAGAACCAGGCGTATCTAAAAATGGAGGTGCCAACCTGGGGTAACTGCAACACAGGACTACATGCATGCTAAACAGTGGAAGCAGCATGCAATAGACAGAGCCAAGTGATCCCACAATCAACGGATCCGACAATCAACGGATCAGATCAAAGCTCTGCAGTCCTGCCACATCCAGTTGTGAATGGTGGTGGACAATTAAACAACTAACGGGAGGAGAAGGCTCCATGAATATCCCCATCCTCAGTGATTGCGGTGCCCAGCAGTCGAGTGCAAAAGACAAGGCTGAAGCGTTTGCAACCATCTTTAGCCAGAAGTGCCGAGTGGATGATGCATTTCGGCCTCCTCCAGAGGTCCCCACCATCACAGAAGCCAGTTTTCAGCCGATTCAATACACTCCACGTGATATCAAGAAATGGCTGAGTGCACTGGATACAGCAAAGGCTATGGGCCACGACAAAATCCCAGCTGTCATGCTGAAGACTTCTGCTCCAGAACTAGCCGCACTTCTAGCCAAGCTGTTCCAGTACAGCTACAACATTGGCATCTACCCGACAATGTGGAAAACTGCCCAGGTCTGTCCTGTCGACAAAAAGCAGGACATATCTAATCCGGACAATTAGCGCCCCATCGGTCTACTCTCAATCATCAGCAAAGTGATGGAAGGTGTCGTCGACAGTGCTATCAAGTGCCACTTACTCACCAATAACCTGCTCACCGATGCTCAGTTTGGGTTCCGCCAGGACCACTCGGCTCCAGACCTCATTACAGCCTTGGTCCAAACATGGACAAAAGAGCTGAATTCCAGAGGTGAGGTGAGAGTGACTGCCCTTGAATCAAGGCAGCATTTGACCAAGTGTGGCATCAAGGAGCCCTAGTAAAATTGAAGTCAATGTGAATCAGGGGGAAAACTCTCCACTGGCTGGAGTCATACCAAGCTGAAAGGAAGATGGCTGTAGTTGTTGGCGGTCCATGCCCGAATGCAGCAAGACCTGGATGACATTCAGGGTTGATCTGATAAGTGGCAGGTAACATTTGCGCGACACAAGTGCCAGGCAATGACTATCTCCAACAAGCCACAGTCTAACCACCACTCCTTGACATTCAACGGTATTACCATCAGCGAATCCACCACCAGCAACATCCTGGGGGTCACCATTGACCAGAAACTTAACTGGACCATCCACATCAGTACTGTGGCTACAAGAGTAAGTCAGAGGCTGGGTATTCTGCGGCGAGTGTGTCACCTCCTGACTCCCCAAAACCTTTCCACCATCTACAAGGCACCAGTCAGGAGTGTGATGGAATACTCTCCACTTGCCTGGATGAGTGCAGCTCCAACAACACTCAAGAAGCTCGACACCATCCAGGACAAAGCAGCCCACTTGATTGGCACCCCGTCCACCACCTTAAACATTCACTCCCTCCACCACCGGCGTACCGTGGCTGCAGTGTGTACCATCTACAAGATGCACTGCAGCAACTTGCCAAGGCTTATTCAGCAGAACCTACAATTCTACCACCTAGAAGGACAAGAGCAGCAGGCGCATGGGAACACCATCACTTGCAAGTTCCCATCAAGTTACACACCATCCTGACTTGGAAATATATCGCCGTCCCTTCAGTGTAGCTTTGTCAAAATCCTGCAACTCCCTCTCTAACAGCACTGTGGGAGTACCTTCACCACAAGGACTGCAGCGGTTCAAGAAGGCGGCTCACCACCACCTCTTCAAGGGCAATTAGGGGGCATGGACAGGTGATTCAGCCATCCCTCCAGCCCGCCGCCAGAATTCCTTGCAACGGTGAAAATGGGCAGAGTCCCAGCAGAACCAGGCGTCACCCCAATATTTCAGTCCCTTCAATGGAGAACTGCCCCACCTGTGTCTTGGCCCAAACAGTGTGAATTTCAGGCTCATAGTATAATGCACCATTGGAGACACTTCCTCAGTTTGAATGTTTGCAAAAGAACCAGGGGGTAAAAATTCACTTGGTTGCGCCACCCGTTAGCGCCTTAAGAGGGCGCTAATGGGGCGCAAAGCCGCTAACGCCCGGGCGCAGCGATGTTTGCGCCGCTCGAGAACTTAGAGATTGTGCGGCGGCGCTAAAACGTACCGCTGCGACCACCTGCGCGCGCAGATTGTGACGTCATTCCATGGTGCAACGTCCTTGTGGCGCCCAGTAGCGGAAATTGAGTGGCGCCCCCTGCCTTACCGCCTGGCGCTTCCAACGACCAGAAGACTGGAACGCCATCAATCGCTGTGGGGCTGGGGGGGGCGCTATTTAAAGGGGGCCTCTTCCTGTCTTTTATTGTTGGTGGCATTTTTGAACTACGCATTCTGAGAGAGAGAGAGGGAGAGACTTCTGGACAGATTCAACGTTGTGTGAAGGAGTTTTGGGTACTGAGCAGCACTTTGCAGGTTCATTTTGATTTGCCATTCCTTGTATCGATTTAGCAGAGACTGTGGGAGCTGCACTCTGAGCTCTTTGCCTGGTACGCTCGATTGTTCTTTCCAGCACATTTGATGTGCAAGTCTCTCCAACTCGAGATTCAAGGCAGCAATGAACAGGATGTGGATGGAAAGCAAGATTAACCATCCCCTTTAAGAACTGGCCCGTGCCATTGTGTGTGTGTTCCATTGCTGACTGACATTACATGAGCTGCGCCAGCGCTCCGAGTTAGCGCCTCACTGCTCGGCCTTTGCGCCTTAAGAGAGGTGTGCAGCGCCTGCTTTAGCGCTCCACTCACCTCCCGGGGCGGTAAAAGTGAAGTTTCCTGTCAGTGTCGATAATTAGCGCCAGGCGCTAATATTTGCGTCCGGACGATATTTGCGCCCCAAATGGGGCGCGACCTAATTTCTACCCCCAGATGTATTATGGTTGAAAAAACACTCCCAAAAACAGCACAACTCAATGTAAATGTAGCATTGGTTTGAGTGCAATGATAAAAATGAAGGTACCCATGACAACAGTGTATGTCAATGTAAATGTAGGATCCTTCGAAGTGCAATAATTGAATGCATCAATGCCAACACTACTTGGAATGATCTGTGCCTTTAAGCTGAGCTTATGATATGTACAGTACTTTTGGACTACATTTTGCATTGCTGGAGTGAAATGTATTTTTGAAAAGGAATAAGACCCACACCTTCATATTCATTACTGGCTGATTAAATGCACTCACCCCCAGATCTTTCCATACTTCTTGTAGCATTCTGTATCAAAGTTAAACATACCCTGGTCAGGAAGAAAACAAAATCATCAGCAGAAGTATTCACATAATACAAAGGTGGAACGGTAACGACTTAATCTGTGTATGGGGACACTCGGAGGGAAAATTGTATTGTTGTGAAGGTAAGGAACAAGGAACATCAATACTAAAACTGGTTGTTTTCCCCTCGACATCCCACCACACAAACATATTTCAAGACAGACCGCACCTTGCAAGTGTGCATTCATGTGAAATCAAAAGAACCAAATCACAGCAGACAGTTTTAAGGCACTTGGATAGAAACAGGCCATTCAGCCCTACTGGTCGATGCCAGTGTTTATGCTCCACACAATTCTCCTCCCATCCTATTAGCATAACTTTCTGTTCCTTTTTGCCTCATGTACTTACCGAGCTACCCCTTAAATGCATCTTTGCTATTCGCCTCAGCCACTCATTGTGGTACGAGTTCTACATGCTGGAGGAGGGCTGCTGGCGTTAGATGTACAGCTCTCCCACTGTTGGCTGCAGCGGCAAATAGAAACAACTCAACCAGCAGAGAGCGGAGGGCACCGTAAACCCACAACTGCACTCCCACTACACTACCCGAGCTACCCTCCCCACTGTCCCCACCCCACCCCAAATGTGGACAAGACCACAGGTATGCATCCTTGCCCAGCCCACACAGAACCTTGCTCGTCCAGCCAGTAGGAGAGATAAGGACATGGAGAAGCAGGGCCACATCCGATCTACATTTCAGGTGATCAGATAGGAGGTGCTGCTTGACTGGGTAAATACAGTGTCAAAGAAGTAGGTGTTAAGACAGGTCTTAAAAGGTGCAGAGGCAGACAGGTTTAGGGAGGGAATTCCAGAGCTTAGGAGGTAGACCTTTAAAGGCATGGCTGCCAAAGGCGAGGTGAAAGAAGTGGAGGATGAACAGGAGGCCAAAGTTGGAGGAACACTGAGTTCTCAGAGGGTTGTAAGAGGTTACAAAGATTGGGAAAGGTGAGGCCATGGAGGAATTTGAACACTAGGATGCGAATTTTTAAAAAAGTGAGGCATTCAAGGACTTGGAACCAATGTAAGTTGGTTAGCACAGGGGTGACAGTTGAACAGGACTTGGTATGAATTAGGACACAGGTAGCAGAGTTTTGGATGAGCTTCAATTTATGGACGGTGGGAGGCCGGACAGGAGAGCATTGGAATAGTCAAGTCTGGAGGTCCCAAAAGGCATGGATGAGGGTTTCAGCAGCAGATGGGATGAGGTGGGGCAGACACGAGCTAAACTTTCTGCTCCTGCCCTTCACTCTGGTCTTACTGGGTGAGTCACCAGCTGTGGCGAACAGGGCACTGAGTAACTGGATCTCAGCTGGCTGCTAGAAGCGCCACAGGACCATTTCTCTCTCCATTCCCTCCTACAGACAAGGCATCCAGCCTGCAGGGCGGCCAAGATGGGGAACTCGCCCGAAAGAACAAAATAAACCCTGCAAGTATAAAAGTGTTTCAATGCTCAGTGACCACAAGGGTTAAATCAGTTGAGATATCTTTTCCAACTGCACCTTTGTAATGCCACAAAAACCACAGAACACATCTACCACAACCACAATTTGCCCCCTTAAAGTTTTCAAATCAGTGTTTCCCAATACACACTTGGTTCAATTATCCGAGTCCCTGTAGAATCCAAACCTCCCAAGCTGACAGCCATGGCAGGAAACATTGACTCAGCTGCTGCCCAGCAAGGGATGACTAAATATTTCAAGCTGGCATTAACCACAGACTTCCCCAGCTGAGTGTTCAGCAGACATTCGGCTTACATCAAGAGTCGCTACTACACACTTTCCGTTTTACTTTTAATAATAAGCATCACGGGGTAGAGTTTCAGCTTTGGGCGCAATCGGGAATGCGCTGGTTAGTTTACAGTTCAAGTTTCCGCTAAAATTCATTTGCATAATCATAAACATAAAATCTTCCATGGACCAGCGCAATAAAACAATCGTTTATTTTTCTTTCCATTAAATAAGTATTCCTTGATTTATTTAAACCTGGTGCAGTTTTATTAATACAGCTGATATGTAAGGGTTTTGACCGTCTCTCAGCCTGTGAGATTCGTGTGGCTCTGTGCAGCCCGGGTGCTAGTGCGGGTTTAGGCCTTGTTGCCTGTTCTGGTCTCCAGCCAGTCTGGGAGCACTAGACACACCTGTGAGTGGTTCGACCCACTCGCCCTTACGGTTCTAGACACTGGACTTAGATTAGAGAGCAGTAATGGAGATAAAACTCAGGTAGACTCGGTTGAATGGTACGAAATGGAAAATCTTTATTGCATAGTACTTAAGATTACGAAATACATGTCATACGCACAGATTAATGACAGTACAATCTTGCACGCAGTTATGTAATTAATTTCAGGGAAACGAGGAACGAACGACACATCGTAAATGGGGGCACACATTACAATTATCCTTAATACTTGAAACCCTCCCCTATCAATATCTGTCCTAAGCTAGATTCGTAGGATTCGAGACTCATGCTCACCACTCGTGATAACTCGGAGAATTCCGAAACCTCTGATCGGATGTTATTCACCGCAGCACCCACGTGTCGATCAGGGGGTCTCCTGGCCCCACTTGTTTACTCGTTTCTGCTCCGGCTAGCAGGCTGGAACGTCTGCTGTCATGAAGATCTGTGTTGTCCTCGGAGTTCCGACTCTACTCAAAAAAGAGTCTTCCTGTGCCCTTGCACTGATGCGATAAAATTCAAAGAAGAGTCTTCCTGTGTCAGTTCTGTAAAGTTCGAAGAAGTCTTCCTGGCAAGGAAAATGTCTATTCGACCTACAGGCGCGGTCGGGGCTTACTGACCGTGGCGATAAGTATGGTCTTCTTCTCTTCTCATCTCATCTCATCTCATCTCATCTCGGGCCTTCGGTTCCGACACCGTTTACTGACTTATCGGAATGGTGCGCCCGCTTCAAGGCTTCAGAGCCCAGTTCTACACAGGTCTTCGCGACACGACACGAGGTAGATCCGAGCGGATCATAAAGTTCAACAGTCTTTTGAAAAGAGACACGAGGCAAGCAGGAACAAGACGGCGAGTCAAGAGCACAGGAGCAGCCACGAGGATGAACACCAGCAAGATAAGAGAAAGATGGACGGTTGGAGCTTGTAATTATAGTGCAAAATCTTCCGTTTCCCGCCCAACCTTAATGTCTTTTCTTTTGTTAGGGTTTGGCGCTCAAATGTCTTGTATAGGGTGATCTTCGTTTTAATGGGTTTCGGGGCTACTCGTAATTGTCTGAGTACCTGTTAATATTTCTCCCATTGTTTAATCGGTCGGTGTTCTCCCTGGAGGGGTTTTGGGGCTTCCAAGTGTTTTCTGTAACTACCCACTAACGGCTCTCTCATCGTAGAGTCGTTGGGATTTTACATATTAATGTCTTTGGATGGGCTCTTGATTACTTGGTACAATAGCTCTCATTCGTACCTGGGAGACCGATTTCAGTATTTATGTGTATACTGTAAACCCATGATGTCTCGTGTATTATCTTCAATGTGCTGAGTCTTAATCGATCTTGCGCAAATGTTTATTGGAACGCCATCTTGTCTGCCTGTTGAAAAGTCTAGAATGTTCCGCCATGAAGTGCGGCGGCCATTTTACAAGCTGCTTGTGTCCACTTTGAAAACCTGACAGCATTCCGCTGAAATAAAAGCTGTTTGAACGAAACTATGTGTTTTTCTCCTTATTAATAAAATCGCGATATATTGCGAATTCTACAGATATGGGTTTAATCGACAAAAAATAAGCATTTTTTTTTAAATAAGGTTGTGCAGTCTGAGTAAACCGATTTCAAATTACTGAAAATAACTTAAAAATGATACTGAACCATTTAATAGTTTCACTGGTGTACACTCGTCAGTTTCTTAGTAAATTAAATATTTTTCGACATGAAAACCTTTAAAACATGCCATTGCCGACTAGTGCCTGTGCACTTAAGAAAATGGAGCACAATTTGAAGAGCCTTCCCAAACCAGTGCAATCGGCGGAATCTCGCAATTTTGACCAGGGGGCGGTGCCAGTTTTGTGGGCGGGGCCTGATTCGGACCAATGGGATCTTGAACCAGCGGTAAACACGAACGCAAGTGGTTTTGGGCACAACTCACATTTAAAAGTTCCCGATCTTAGCGTCGGTTTAGCAGATTCCGCTTATATTACTGGCGTAATCTCTACCCCCACTAGTGCAGAATTAAAGGCCTTGCCAAAATCTCCATTCACAGTTTCATAAACCACATGGCTAGACTAAAGCATTGCAGCAACACCATCCCAAGTAGGGGCAACATTTAGAGTCGTGCTTCCTGCCCCGATCACCACAGTATTGTTAATCTCGGTCCGGTCACGAGGAGAGGTGCTGACTGGAGAGGAAGAGAAACACCAAAAGGAGTGGGTGTTACCCTAACTCACCCTCGGCCTCTCTCATGCACCCCCTAGCAACCAGTTCAAGAAATCGCCAGAAGCCTGCAAGTAGGTCACCTGCGAATCCACTTGGGTTAGGAAAGGGCTCTACTGGGGGTGGGGACAAAAGAAGTTCAAATGTATTCATGCTATCATTTGAAAAGACAAGCAATTTTATTTTTTTTTATTTAAAAACTAGCTGAACAGTTATAGGACAACCAGAAAACATTTTGTTCCACCCTATACACAAATTAATGGCAATAAAAATATTTGCCTTTCTAACCACTACAAAAATCAATGCATTCCTTAGTCAAGCTGTTAAATGAATTCTTTTGTAGCACTGCAGTCACTCCAGTGATAAAGCACTGGCACTGCCAATCACAGGGGCAGGAGTTCAAATACTAGGCCCTACGGACACTGGGCGAGATTGTCCTTCTGGAGAGTTTCTCCAGCTTTTGGCTGGTTCACTAACTGAAGCACTTACACTGCAGCATGGAGAGAGACAGTCAGCACCAGCCCTGCTCTGCCACGAGTCTCCTCTCCAAATATACAACACTATTAGCAGGAGCTTCGGAGAAGTCTCGCTCAGTTCTCGGTTAAAGGAAGCAACAGTGCAATGGCAGAACGGTTCAATAACAGACGAAGCACTAACAGGAGTTATTGACATGGTCAAGAAAGAGGAGAAAGAAAAAAAATCATACCTTTCTGTACTCCAGAAACGTTCCAATGAATGGCAGGGGCCTTGGCCCTGGAACTCCAAGCCGTTTAAAAAGCCCATATGGTGAAACGCTGTACCTGCAAATTGAATTTAAATGGTTACAATCTTTATAAACAACAAAGCCTATATTGGTTAGTATGAGCTACATCAAATATATCCATGTACTGTGTTCCCATACATAAATCCCTCAAAATAATCCCTCATTCAAACAGCAATCTCTCATCTAACTGATATCTTCACTTAAAAAGCTGTTCAATATTATTTACTTTTAAGACAAGGTTCAGGATTCAGAGACTTCAGGACAGGATTGCGCATTGCTTTAGTCACTGCATCAGCAGAAACCCAGCAACATTCAAGTCTGGTATAGAACCAAATAATAGCCCATGGATATCGTAAAACCCTTTGTGCTGTGGAACCACAGACAGCGAGCATTACTAAAGCTGATGGTTCCTGGCCTCTGCAAGGGCAGCATTACTTGCAAAATATATTGTGCCAGTCTGAAACCCAATCCAACTATGGGAGGTGTATCCAGGTACTGGCTTTATCTCACCGCCCCAAATACAAAATACTGGCCATCAGAACAAGGTCAGTTAATCATCCATTCAACCATCCATTCAACCAATAACAAGCTCGATTCTTTAGTGAGTGATATTAGTTCGATCTTAATTAGTATGCTGTCTAACCCAAGTGCAGCAACAGCTAACCCCTCCTTTGATCTTCTGGAATTTAATAAAAATGAACAGGTGCTAGTCAAAGAGACAGATACAAAACCCCCTCTACGTTAAAAAGATGAACAAGCTGCAGATCCACACGGATATTCCGTGTTGTTTAAGACCAAATGCCTGGGTGTGTAGTCGCTTCCTACCATAGAAACATAGAAGATAGGAGCAGGAGCAGGCCATTCAGCCCCTCGAGCCTGCTCCGCCATTCAATGAGATCATGGCTGATCATCCAAATTCAGTACCCTGTCCCTGCCTTCTTCCCATATCCCTTGATCCCTTTAGCTTTAAGAAATATATCTAACTCCTTCTTGAATATATTTAATGAATTGGCCTCTACTGCCTTCTGTGGTAGAGAATTCCACAGGTTCACCACTCTTTGGGTGAAGAAATTCCTCCTCATCTCAGTCCTAAATGGCTTACCCCTTATCCTTAGACTGTGACCCCTGGTTCTGGACTCCCCGGCCATCGGGAACATCTTCCTGCATCTAGTCTGTCTAGTCCTGTTAGAATTTTATAAGTTTCAATGAGATCCCCTCTCATTCTTCTAAACTCCAGCGAATATAAGGCCAATCGACCCAATCTCTCTTCATACGTCATTCCTGCCATCCCAGGTATCAGCCTGGTGAATCTTCGCTGCACTCCCTCCATGGCAAGAACATCCTTCCTCAGATAAGGCGACCAAAACTGCACACAATACTCAAGGTGTGGTCTCACCAAGGCCCTGTACAACTGCAGCAAGACATCCTTGTTCCTGTACTCGAACCCTTTCGCTACGAAGGCCAACATACCATTTGCCTTCTTAACCGCCTGCTGCACCTGCATGCTTACCTTCAGCGACTGGTGCACAAGGACACCCAGGTCTCGTTGCACTTCCCCTTCTCCCAATCTATTGCCATTCAGATAATAATCTGCCTTCCTGTTTTTGATACCAAAGTGGATAACCTCGCATTTATCCACATTATTGCATCTGCCATGCTTCTGCCCAATCACCCAACCTGTCCAAATCATACTGGAGTTTCTCGGCATCCTCCTCACGGCACACACTCCCACCCAGCTTTGTGTCGTCTGCAAACTTGGAGATATTACATCCAATTCCCTCGTCTAGATCATTAATATATATTGTGAATAGCTGGGGTCCTAGGACGGATCCCTGCGGTACCCCACTAGTCACTGCCTGCCACTCGGAAAAAGACCCGTTTATTCCAACTCTTTGCTTTCTGTCTGCCAACCAGCTCTCTATCCAAGTCAATACCTTGCCCCCAATCCCATGTGCCTTAACTTTACACGCTAATCTCTTATGTGGGACCTTATCGAAAGCCTTCTGAAAGTCCAAATACACCACATCCAGTGGTTCTCCCTTATCTATTTTACCAGTTACATCCTCAAAAAATTCCAGTAGATTAGTCAAGCACGATTTACCTTTTGTAAATCCATGTTGACTTTGTCCAATCCTGTCACTGTTTTCCAAGTGTTCTGCTATTACCTCTTTTATAATGGACTCTAGCATTTTCCCCACTACCGATGTCAGGCTTACCGGTCTATAATTCCCCGTTTTCTCTCTACCACCTTTTTTGAATAGTGGGGTAATATTAGCTACCCTCCAATCCATGGGTACTGTTCCAGAGTCTATAGAATTTTGGAAGATGACCAGCAATGCATCTACTATTTCTAGGGCCACTTCCTTACGTACCCTAGGATGTAGATTATCAGGCCCTCGGGATTTATCGGCCTTCAATCCCATCAATTTCCCTAACACTATTTCCCTACAAATACTGATTTCTTTCAGTTCCTCCCTCTCATGAGACCCTATGTTCCCCGACATCTCTGGGAGGTTATTTGTGACCTCCTTTGTGAAGACAGAACCAAAGTATGTATTTCATTGATCTGCCATTTCTTTGTTCCCCATTATAAATTGCCCTGATTCTGACTGCAAATGACCTGCGCTTGACTTCACCAATCTTTTTCTCTTCACATATCTATAAAAGCTTTTACAGTCAGTTTTTATGTTCCCTGCAAGCTTACTCTCATACTCTGTTTTCCCCCTCTTAATTAATCCCGTTGTCCTTCATTGCTGAATCCTATACTGCTCCCAATCCTCAGGTTTTCTGCTTATCTGGCCAATTTATATGTCCTCTCCTTGGATCTTCTGCTATACCTAATTTCCTTTGTTAGCCACAGTTGAGTCACCTTTTTTGTTTTATTTTTATGCCAAACTGCAATGAACAAATTCTGTAGTTCATTCATGCGATCTTTGATTGTTTGCCATTGCCTATCCACCGTCAACCCTTTGAGTGACATTCCCCAATCAATCCTACCCAACTCGCACCTCATACCATCGTAATTTCCTTTATTTAAATTCAGGACCCGAGTCTCTGAGTCAACTACTTCACTCTCCATCTTAATGAAGAATTCTATTATATTATGATCGCACCGACCCAAGGGGCCTCGCACAACAAGATTGCTAATTAATCCTTTCTCATTACAGAATACCCAGTCTAAGATGGCCTGATCTCTAATTGGTTCCTCGACATATTGGTCCAGGAAACCATCCCGTATACACTCCAGGAATTCCTCTTCCACAGTATTGTTACTAATTTGGTTAGCCCAATCTATATGTAGATTAAAGTCACCCATGATAACTGCTGTGTTCTTATTGCACGCTTCTCTAATTTCCCTTTTAATGCCATCCCCAACCTCCATATTACTGTTTGTGGGTCTATACACCACTCCCACTAGCGTTTTCTGCCCCTTGGTATTTCTCAGTTCTACCCATACAGATTCCACATCATCAGAGCTAATATCCTTCCTTACAATTGTGTTAATCCCCTCTTTAACCAGCAATGCTACCCCACTTCCTTGTCCTTTTTGCCTATCTTTCCTGAATATTGAATACCACTGTATGTTGAGTTCCCAGCCTTGGTCACCCTGGAGCCATGTTTCCGTAATCCCAATCATGTCATATTCGTTTACCTCTATTTGCGCAGCTAATTCATCCATCTTATTACGAATGCTCCTCGCATTAAGACACAAAGCCTGCAGGCTTGTTTTTTTAAAGCTCTTCGACCTTTTAGAATTATTATTTACTGTGGCCACGTTTGATTTAAACCCTTGATTTCTCTGACTGACACCTTTGTTTTTATCCTTCCTGAATTTTGCTTTTACCATAGATACATAGATACATAGAAGATAGGAGCAGGAGTAGGCCATCCGGCCCTTCGAGCCTGCTCCGCCATTTAATGAGATCATGGCTGATCCTCCAATTCAGTATCCCGTCCCCGCCTTCTCTCCGTAACCCTTAACCCCTTTTGCCTGTAGAAATATATCTAATTCCCTCTTAAATATATTTAATGAGCTGGCGTACACTGCCCTCTGTGGCAATGAGTTCCACAGGTTCACCACCCTCTGAGTGAAGAAATTCCCCCTCATTTCTGTCCTAAATGGTTTAGCCCTTATCCTTAAATTATGTCCTCTAGTTCTGTTCTCACCCGCCAAGGGAAACATTCCTTCTGCATCTAGCCTGTCTAGACCTGTCAGAATTTTATACACTTCTATGAGGTCCCCTCTCAATCTTCTAAACTCCAGTGTGTACATCCCTAAACTACATAGTCTCTCCTCATAGGTCAATCCCGCCATTCCTGGTATCAGCCTGGTGAATCGCCGCTGCACCCCCTCCATGGCAAGAACATCTTTCCTCAGATGAGGCGACCAAAACTGTACACAGTACTCGAGGTGTGGTCTCACCAGTGCCCTGTACAGCTGCAGCAAGGTATCCCTGTTCCTGTATTCCAACCCTTTTGCTATGAAGGCCAGCATACCGTTTGCCTTCTTGACCGCCTGTTGCACCTGCATGCTCGCCTTCAGTGACTGGTGTACAAGAACACCCAGGTCTCTCTGTACTTCCCCCTCTCCCAATTTATTGCCATTTAAATAATAATTTGCCCTCCCGTTCCTGCACCCAAGGTGGATAACTTCGCACTTGTCCACATTATAGTGCATCTGCCATTTATCCGCCCAATCACCCAGTCTGTCCAAATCGCTCTGGAGCTTCCTGGTCTCCTCCTCTGAGCCCACCCCCCCTCCTAGTTTAGTGTCGTCTGCAAATTTGGAAATGCTGCATCCGACTCCCTGATCCAGGTCATTAATGTAAATTGTGAACAGCTGGGGACCCAGGACAGATCCCTGTGGTACCCCACTTGTTACTGCCTGCCATTCAGAAAATGAGCCGTTTATTCCAACTCTCTGTTTTCTATCTGACAGCCAGTTCTCTATCCACGTCAATACTTTCCCCTTTATCCCATGAGCTTCAATTTTCCCTGCTAATCTTTTATGTGGGACCTTATCGAAGGCCTTTTGGAAGTCCAGGTACACCACATCTACTGGCTCTCCCCCATCTATTTTACCAGTTACTCCCTCAAAAAATTCCAATAGATTAGTCAAGCACGATTTACCCTTTGTAAATCCATGTTGACTCTGTCCTATCCTGTCCCCATTTGCTAAGTGCTCCGCTATTTCATCCTTAATGATGGACTCCAGCATTTTGCCCACAACTGATGTAAGGCTTACAGGTCTGTAATTACCTGCTTTTTCCCTACCCCCCTTTTTGAATAGTGGGGTAACGTTAGCTACCCTCCAATCCATGGGCACTGTTCCCGAGTCTAATGAATTCTGAAAAATCATACTTAGTGCATCCGCTATCTCTAGGGCCACCTCCTTCAGCACCCTAGGATGCATGTTATCAGGCCCTGGGGATTTGTCCGCCTTCAATCCCTTTAGCTTCCTTAACACCATATCCTTAGAGATATTGATTTGCGTCAGTTCCTCCTTTGCAAATGTCCCTATTTTTCCCGATATCCCAGGGAGGTTTTTTGTGTCTTCCTTCGTAAAGACTGACCCAAAGTATGCATTTAGTTGGTCTGCCATTTCCTTATTTCCCGTTATATATTCCCCCGTATCTGACTGCAATGGGCCAACTTTGGTTTTCACCAGTCTTTTCCTCTTGATATACTTATAAAAGCTTTTGGAGTTAGTTTTTATATTTTCCGCCAGCTTGCTTTCGTAAGCTATTTTGCCCCTCTTGATAAAGCCCTTTGTCCTCCTTTGCTCTATCTTAAACTGTTCCCAATCTTCCGCTCTGGCGCTTTTTTTGGCTATTTTATACGCCCTATCTTTGGATTTTATGCTGTCTCTAATTTCCCCTGTTATCCACGGTTGAGTCACCTTTTTAGATTTCCTTTTATGCCAGATTGGTATAAACAATTTTTGCAATTTTGTCATTCTATCTTTAAATGCTTGCCATTGTTTATCTACCTCCAGTCCTCCCAGGAACGTTGTCCAATCAGACCTACTCAGTTCCCGTCTAATGGCATCATAATTCCCCTTGTTTAAATTCAGGACCTTAGTATCTGAGTCAATTTCTTCGCTCTCCATTTCGAGTGAGAAATCGATCATGTTATGATCGCTCTGACCCAAGGGTCCCCGTACAACAAGATTACTAATTAGTCCCTTCTCATTGCACAGTACCCAGTCCAATATAGCCTGTTCCCGAGTTGGTTCCTCGACATATTGATCCAGATAACCATCCCTTAAACACTCAAGGAATTCCTCCTCCTCATTATTTTTACTGATTTGGCTATTCCAATCTATATGTAAGTTAAAGTCACCTATGATGACAGCTGTGCTCTTATTGCACGCTTCTCTAATTTCCCTCGTGATGCCCTCCCCAACCTCTATTTTACTATTTGGAGGCCTATATACCACTCCTATTAATGTTTTTCGCCCCTCGCTATTTCTTAGCTCCACCCATATAGATTCTGTATTAACTGAGTTAATATCCTTCCTTTCAATTGCATTTATCCCTTCTTTTACCAGCAATGCTACCCCTCCTCCCTTTCTTTTTTGTCGATCCTTCCTAAATACTGAATACCCCTGTATGTTAAGCTCCCAGCCCTGCTCACCCTGCAACCATGTTTCCGTAATCCCAATTAGATCATAATTATTAACCTCTATTTCCACAGCTAATTCATCTACCTTGTTCCTGATGCTTCTCGCATTAAGGTATAAAACCCTCAGGCTTTTTTTATGCTCACATTTTTTATGAATTAGTTTGGCCCTTTGTTTTTTGTTCCTCACCCTTTTACCATTTATTTCTGTCTGCCTTTCACTTTCCTCTATTTCACTACATAGGTTTCTAGCCCCCTGCCATACTAGTTTAAATGCTCCCGAACTGCTTTATCAAAAATTACCCCGAGAACATCAGTTCCATCTTTGCACAGGTGTAGACCGTCCCTTTTGTATAGGTCACACCTACCACAAAACTGGTTCCAATGCCTCAAAAATTTAAAACCCTCCCTCTTACACCACTGCTCAAGCCACGTATTTAGCCTAACTATCCTGTTCTCTGTACTCTTACTAGCACGTGGCACTGGTAGTAATCCAGAGATTACTACCTTCGAGGTCCTACTTTTTAGCTTGGCATGACACTAATCCATGCAGTTCTCCAAGGGGTGATTGTTTCTCCCCCACCCGCCCCCTTCTCTTTGAAGGTACGGACTACTTGGTGAGATATAGCTCCTTGAATATCATTCAGTTACTAGTACCACATCCAAGTGACCAGTATCCAATTGTGGGCCTAGACGGTGAGCATTGGCAGACTATTCCATTGTGGGGGGGGGGGGGGGCGTGCCCTGTAGGACATGCGGAATTACCCCTCGCCCCGTCCAACAGGTTAGAGAGTTCGGACTTGAGACTTATGAGAAATTACACCAGACACACGGGTTTGGACTTGAACCTTTTATTGTTCCGAAGACAGATTCAAAACCCCAACCACTATTCGAGCAGTACACCAATAATGTTACAAGAAATTATACATACAACCACCCACAGATGATCAGTCCAGCATTGATTATATGCCACTTCCTTTCAACTGCAGTACCGATATTTTAGTCACTGTTTTTTTATTCAGTTTTCCTTGCCCTTTTCAGTAAATCAATCATTCAGAGATTGTGAGATGTTCCTTTAATGTTTGACCGAAGTTGTTTGAACTGTCAAACGTTCACACTCACACCTCCTGTGTGGTTAACCGTTTGCTGCCTTTATCAAGGCCCAAAATTGTTCATTCACTCATAAAAGTTAACAGAAGTGGCAGTAAACCACTTGGTCACATTTCACGTGTTACGTTGCATCCTGTATTTCAGACCTCTCAAGGGTTGACTCCTCCCCTTTAGCCACCAAAAGTAATTCTCCAACATTGTGGCCTGTTTTGTTGCAGACACGAAGTCTGTGAATCTAAGGGGGTTTGTTTATCTGTTCTCTATGACTACCCCCTGCAGTCACAACCATTTGTTCTATCAGTATCTGCTATCCGACACCCAGCTCTCGAAATATCTCCATCACAAAGCAGCTTTCAAATCCAACAACAACAGAAAATGCTGGAAAAACTCAGCAGGCCAGGCAACATCCGTGGAGAGAGAAACAGAGTTACCGTTTCAGGTCGAAAGCCTTCGTCAGAACTGAGAAAAAAGCAGGAAATGAAACAGATAAAAAAGCAAGGGGGAGGCTGGGGGGAGGAATAAAAGAACAAAAGGGGTGGTCTATGGTAAGTAGAGACATTAAGAGATGCTCAAGGCAAGACGAGATGGTAATAGGACAGGTTAAGAAACAAAAGGTGGCTCAGAAGTGTGAAGTGTGAAATGCTGGCAGAACAACAGTTCCTTTTGAAAGCACATTTGCTCACCAAATGTTTGATGCCTTTTAGTGAAGCACATCAAAGCACATTCCATGTCCACTTATCAGTGAAAGACAGACTGTTACAACTCTATTTCACTTCGAAAAAACCTTTTGGCCTGGCAAGACATTTGAATAGACTCCAAAATTAAAAATTCAGGATCTGTGTATACTAACAGCCACCCGCATCACGACATAGTCTGATCTTCTCCACAGCCAAGGTTGCCAGAGAATGATTAGGAGCAGAAACCCTGCCCAGTTTCCCCTGGCCCAGAGGCATTGAGTTCAATGGTAACACTTTCAATCCGAGCTGTAACTCAGTAAAGACAAAGGATCTGTAGGGCTCAGCAACTCGCTGAGTGAATTCACTGAGCAAATCAGGAAAGCCCAGGTGTTTATATAGTAGGCCTGAATGTGCTGAAAACTCGCGCCACAGTAATGGCGTATCTACAGCGTACGCCTTTATTACGGTGAAGAAATTTGAGGAAGCTACGGCACGAGTGACTGAGGCCATTACTTACGCCATGCCATAAGTTGATGGGACATTTTGCGCTGCTCCAGAGACCCTCACCGCAAAAGTTGAACAGCTAATTATCATAGCTCCGCCCACCCCTTAAAATCAACACTGATTGCAAATTTGCTGCATTTAAGCCAACGTTCGCACCGCTGCCACTTAAGACTGAAAAATAATAGCTTGGGAGAGCTGGCAGCCATGTGATTCATGTGTTTATTTAAAATGGTTGCTTATCATTATCCATACTTGGTGCACACAAGATCAATACGAAGATTATCCCAGACCCATTCTCACATCAAATTCAAAGTGCTACAAGACGCTTCTGAGACACTCAATAAAAAGGTGCTAAACAAACAAGTCTTTATTCGTGTTATAAAATTTTATAAATGGCCACCCCACATGAATTTTTAAAAATGATATGTAATAACGTTGGCAAGAATTTAATTATACATGCAGAGAAGATGAAGGAGACACACCCTCGGTAAACTAACACACCAGATGCAATTAGAAAGTAACGTTAGCTGCATTCGCTTTTAGGATTTGTACAATTTTAAATGTTTCTGCCACTTTCAAAATTGTGATTAAATGTCGGAGAATTGAAAATGAGCTTTTAGCACTAGTAGAAAAGTCAATAACCACAAGCAACTGGCAACGTTTCATGAGACACAATACATATAATCATAGAATGAATAATATAGCACAGGAGGCCGCCATTTGGCCCATTGTGCCAGCTCTTTGAAAGAGCTATCCAGTTACTTCCACTCCCCTGCTCTTTCCCATAGCCTTGCAAAGTTTACCTTTTCAAGTATTTATCCAATTCCCTTTTGAAAGTCATTACTGAATCTGCTTTCACCACCCTTTCAGGCAGTGCCTTCCAGGTCATAACAACTCACAGTGGAAAAAGAAGTTTCCTCACATTGCCTCTGGCTCTTTTACCAATTATCTTCATTCTGTGTCCTCTGGTTACTGACCCTTCTGCCACTGGAAACAGTTCCTCCATATTTACTCTTATCAAAACCATTCATGATTTTGAACACCTCTATCAAATCTCCTCTTAACCTTCTCCACTCTAAAAGGAGAACAACCACAGCTTCTCCAGTCTCTATGTAGCTGAAGTCTTTTATCACTGGTACCATTCTAGTAAATCACCTCTGCACCCTCCAAGGCTTTGACATCCTTCCAAAAGTGTGGTGCCCCAAATTGGCCACAAAACTCCAACTAGAGCCCAACCAGTGATTTATAACGGTTTGCATGACTTCTTTGCTTTTGTACTCCATGCCTCTTATGTATTAAGCCAAAAATCCTGTATGCCTTTTTCAGCCTTCTTAACTTGTTCTGCCACCTTCAGAGACTTTTGTACATACACCACCAAGTCTCTGCTCCTGCGCCCCTTTTAAAATTGTACAATTTAGTTTGTATTGCCTCTCCCTCATTCTTCCTACCAAAAAAATCACTTCACACTTCTCGGTGTGAAATTTCATCTGCCATGTGTCTTTCCATTTCACCAGTCTGTCTAAGTCCTTGAAGTCTATTACTATCCTCCTCATTGTTTGCTACAATTCTGAGTTTCGAGTCACTGGAAACTTTGAAATTATGCTCTGTATACTAAAGTCCAGGTCATTAATACATATCAAAAAGAACAGTAGTTCCAACACCGACCCCTGGGGGACACCACAGCACATTTCCCTCCAGTCTGAAAAACAGCCGTTCATCACTACTCTCTGCTTTCTGTCTCTTAACCAATTTTGTATCCACGCAGCTGCAGTCCCGTTAATCCCATGGGTTTCAATTTTGTTAACGAGTCATTTATGCAGTACTTTATCAAATATCAGTTTCCCCAAATGACCTTTTATAAAAGAGGTCACAATCCCCAGCACCTTGGATCTATAATCGGACATTGGCTGCTCTGCTTCGGAGTCACCTTGGCATATCCTAATCAGTTCTCAAGCAAAGTTAGTGAATTCCGAGCCAATACAAACAAAACTCTGCACAATGGATAACAAACTGGAGAGTAGCTTCTTATTGTGATTGCCCCTGTTTGTACAGAAGTGTGAAATATATCCCTTTTATATAGAGCAGACTTGGGATTTCAAGATAAATAGCCAGAAAACAGAAGGGTTTAATCTCACCCTGTCCTGAGGCTCACCTGGTCCGAGGGTTGAAACTTGAAAAAACAACTAAAATGCTTCAAATTCCGAACTGGATTAAAATCCCATTGGGATCAGCTTCCATCCCATCTCCACCCTGGGATAATCTGCATTAACTGAGAGAGACCCAGTCCCAAAAGGCTGATCTGCTGTGAAGCCGCGGGGAGTGAGGAGGAGGAAGGAGGAAAGCCGGGGATCGGCTCCAATTCTCCAGCACCGTCCGCGGCTCAGGACCCAGGTCCCAGGACCGGTCGGCGGGGATTGCAATAGGGGGGGGGGGGGCGGCAAGCAGAGGCTGAGGAGCTCCCACCGCCCCCCCCCCCCACACACACACACACACACACACACAGAGGGTTCAAAACAAACAAACTAGTGTCAAATGCTGTAAACTTTCCTTGTGCAAACAGTGAGTCCAGCCAAACTTTGTGGGTATTTTCTCACTTGGTTAGAACGAGGACACCCGGTAAATAAATCAATCAGACACTTACCAACCCAGCAGGACCAGGAAAGTGAGGAGAAGGATCCAGGTCTGGTCGGACAGAGCGCTCCGGATCGCCCCCAGAATCTCGAAAGCCATTCCGAGAGGAGTCGAGGTTCGGCTGCGGGAAGCTTGAGCTGGGACTGGATCTATTTAAAGGGAGCGTTGGTCACAAGGCAGGGAGGAGGGGCTGTTTACTGTATTACATAACACCATGAAAGACAGTAAGGCCCAGGGTATCTGGAATTTGCAATGATGCAAGGTGTTGAAACCCTGAGTGTGGACAAGGTGCCTCTTTTAATCTGCCCCAGTGTCATCACACCAAAAAAAATCTAACAAAAGTGCCCCCTTTTTATCTCATCTATATGCTGGCCCTTGGCGACTTCATCCGAAAACACGCCGTCAGTTTCCACATGTACGCTGACGACACCCAGCTCTACTTCACCACCACTTCTCTCCACCCCTCCAGTCTCCAAATTGACACACTGCTTCTCCGACATCCAGTACTGGATGAACAGAAAATTTCTCCAATTAAATATTGGGAAGATCGAAGCCATTGTCTTCGGGCCCCGCCACAAACTCCGTTCCCTAGCCACCGACTCCATCCCTCTCCCTAACATCTGTCTGAGGCTGAACCACACTGTTCGCAACCTTGGCGTCATATTTGACTCTGAAATGAGCTTCCGAGCACATATCTGTGGCATAACTAAGACCGTCTATTTCCACCTGCATAACGTTGCCCGTCTCCGCCCCTGCCTCAGCTCATCTGCTGCTGAAACCTTCATCCTTGCCTTTGTTACCTCTAGACTGGACTATTCCAACGCACTCCTGGCTGGCCTCCCACATTCTACCCTACGTAAACTTGAGGTCATCCAAAACTTGGCTGCCCGTGTCCTAACTCGCACCAAGTTCCGTTCACCCATCACCCCTGTGCTCGCTGACCTACATTGGCTCCTGGTTAAGCAATGCATTGATTTCAAAATTCTCATCCTTGTTTTCAAATCACTCCATGGCCTCGCCCTTCCCTATCTCTGTAATCTCCTTCAGCCCCACAAGCTCCCGAGACATCTGCGCTCCTCAAATTCTGCCCTCTTGAGCATCCCTGATTATAATCACTCAACCATCGGTGGCCGTGCCTTCAGCTGCCTAGACCCTAAGCTCTGGAACTCCCTCCCTAACCCTCTCCGCCTCGCTACCTCTCTTTCCTCTTTTAAGAAGCTCCTTAAAACCTACCTCTTTGACCAAGCTTTTGGTCATCTGCCCTAATTTCTTATGTGGCTTGGTGTCACTATAACAATCCTGTGAAGCGCCCTGGGATGTTTTATTACGTTAAAGGCGCTATATAAATACAAATTGTTGTTGTTCTTTTAGAGTGGCATAAAACCCAAATCATACAAATGGAAGGATGGCCCGCCTTCGTGCGAGGGTAAGGCCTCCCCGCGATCTCTCACTCCGCGTTGGCTTTTTCAGTTCCAGCTCGCACGAACTTGATGTTCTGGACAGCAGCTGGGCAGTGCTTGCGTATCCCACCGGCGTAGTTAATTCGTGCGAGCTGTGGGATCACGTGACTCAGTTAGAGCCAATGGCAGCACACCATCTTCCATTCATAACTTTCACATAAGTGCTGTGAAAGTTATGAATACTATAGCCCCCCAAAAGAACCGCTAAACCTCAATTAAATTTAAAAAAAACCATGACATTAATAAAATAACTATAGTTAAATAAATTAACCATTTTAAATAAAAAATTAAATTTTTGAAAAAATTTAAAATCTTTTAAAAAGTTATAAAAATAAACTTACCTGTCTTTAAAGTCTCTAAAAAAGATATACCTGTTAAAAAAAATTCAAAATAATACTTAATTCACTACTTACCTTGTTAAAAGTGGGTCTTACTCCTCCTTTTTTTATGTGTAGAATCTTCCGTACTTACCTACGCGTTGAAACCACTCAGTGCACAGCGTGCGCGCAGCCTGTAGCACGTACGCGGTTCACCTGGGACCCGCCCCTTTTTTCATTCACCAAGTGCCGGTTTTCAGCGCATGCGCAGTGCATGCAGAAAACCGGCAATTGGAGACAGAATACAAGAGAGTACGCAGTGCGTACTCTCGCGTAGCGGCACTAATTTTTGGGCCATTATAAATTCAAATAATATTATTCCCTGTGACGACTACAGCCTCCAGTCCCTGCGGTGACCACCGTTTGAGGAAGGTCTCAAGCGTATTGGCGGACACCGCGTGCTCCTTCTCCAGGGCCCCCCGGGCGCGAAAAATCCGCGGAAGAGAGGCAGGCAGCCAGAGTGCCCACTCCCCACGGGCCACGTCCAACCTGGACCTGTGAATGGCCGCCTTGGCCAGGCCCAGGACCAGACCCACGAGGAGGTCCTCCGACCTGCCCACCGCGCCCCCCCTAATCAGCCCCACCCCACCCTGTGGCCAAAGATCAGGAGCGTGGAGACTGAGGTGGAGCCAGAAATGGTGGATCAGCCCCTTCAACTAGTGGGCGAGGTGTAATCGCCTGATACACTCGTACCTAGGATTTGTGCTCAAGGTGTTGCTCCCACCTCACCCTGGGCTATGTCTGGGTTAAAGCAACTTATTTCAACAGGAAATGAGCACGTTTCCACGCGAGTAATGTTTATTCATTGCATCATCAGTTTCTTGTGATTGCGTGACTCTCTTAACAATAAAGAAAAGATAAAGCTTACATTTATATAACGTCTTTTCATGACCTCAGGACGTCCCAAAGCACTTTCCAGCCAAAGGAGTACTTTTGAAGTGCAGTCACTGTTGTAATGTAGGAAACGCGGCAGCCAATTTGTGCACAGCAAGATCCCACAAACAACAATGTGGTAATGGCCAGATAATCTGGTTTTTTTAAGTGATGTTGATTCAGGGATAAATATTTTCCAGGACACTGGGGAGAACTTCCCTGCTCCTCCTCGAAATAGAGCCATAGGATCTTTTACGTCCACCTGAGAGAGCATATGGTTTAACGTCTCATCCGAAAGACGGCACCTCCAACAGTGCAGCGCTCCCTCACTGGAAGTATTAGAAACAAAGACTTGCATTTATATAGCGCCTTTCACGACCACCAGGCGTCTCAAAGCGCTTTACAGCCAATGAAGTACTTTTAGAGTGCAATCACTGTTGTAATGTGGGATACACGGCAGCCAATTTGCACACAGCAAGCTCCCACAAACAGCAATGTGATAATGACCAGATAATCTGTTTTTGTTGTGTTGATTGAGGGATAAATATTGGCCAGAGCATCGGGGATAACACCCCTGCTCTTCTTCGAAATAGTACCATGGGGCTCTTTTACATCCACCTGAGAGATCAGACGGGGCCTCGGTTTAACGTCTCATCCGAAAGACGGCACCTCTGACAGTGCAGCACTCCCTCAGCACTGCACTGGAGTGTCAGCCTAGATTTATGTGCTCAAGTCCCTGGAGTGGGACTTGAACCCACAACCTATGACTCGGAGGCGAGAGTGCTACCCACTGAGCCACAGCTGACACTACTTAACCCAGATTTTGTGCTCAAGCAGCTGCATTAAACACTCAGCAAAGATCTCGATTATGTCTCAAACATTTAACAGCAACGTGATTATCAATGGGACACACTGTAATATTCTGAGCTGTTGGATCTGGTAATTCAACCCAAGCTACATTTCCACCTTGTCAACTGCAGACACCCAGTACTCCTGCCGATGGTGGCACTCTTTAATCTCAGGCGCTTGTTTAGTTCGGATAGTGGGAGAATGGCATCCATCTGCCAGCTGCCTGCATTTACACTGGTAAAAAAACAGCTCCAATGCACCAGCAGTGCAATGGTAAGTGGCATTTTGTGGATCTCCAGTATCCCTCCCTTTTACAATGGGAAGTGTGGGTCTCCCAGGCTTGACTCCGAATGGTAGCAGGATGAAAAGTGACTTGGGGAGAGTGGTGCATGAAGTTGACATAAGACATCAGACGTAGGACCAGGAGTAGATCATTTGGCCCCTCGAGCCTGCTCCGCTATTCAATAAGATCATGGCTGATCTGATCTTGGCCTCAACTCCACTTCCCTGCCTGCTCCCCATAACCCTTGACTCCCTTACCATTCAAAAATCTGTCTATCTCCATCTTAAATATATTTAATGAGCCAGCCTCCACAGCTCTCTGGGGAAGAGAATTCCAAAGATTCACGACCCTCTGAGAGAAGAAATTCCTCCTCATTTCTATTTTAAATGGGTGCCCCCTTATTTTGAAATTATGCCCCCTTGTTCTAGATGCCCCCACGAGGGGAAACATCCTCTCTGCATCCACACTGTCAAACCCCTTCAGAATCTTATATGTTTCAATCAGATCCCCTCTCATTCTTCTAAACTCCAATCAGTATAGGCCCAACCTGCTCAACCTTTCTTCATAAGACAACCCCTTCATCTCCGGAATCAACCTCGTGAACCTTCTCTGAACTGCCTCCAATGGAAGTATATCCTTCCTTAAATAAGGAGACCAAAACTGTACGCAGTACTCCAGGTGTGGTCTCACCATCGCCCTGTACAGTTGTAACAGGACTTCCCTACCTTTATACTCCATTCCCTTTGCAATAAAGGCCAACATTCCATTTGCCTTCCTAATTACTTGCTGTACCTACATGCTAACTTTTTGTGATTCATGTACAAGGACCCCCAGATCCGTCTATACCTCAGCATTTTGTAATCTCTCCCCATTTAAATAATAATTTGCTTTTTCATTATTCCTACCAAAGTGGATAACCTCGCATTTTCCCACATTATACTCCATCTGCCAGATTTTTGCCCACTCACTTAGCCTATCTATATCCCTTTGGAGATTCTTTGCGTCTTCCACAACTATCATCAGCAAATGTGGCTACATTACACTCGGTCCCTAATCCAAGTCATTTATATAGATTGTAAATAGCTGAGTCCCCAGCACTGATCCCTGCGGCATCCCACTAGTTACAGTTTGCCAACCGGAAAATGACCCATTTATCCCGACTCTGTTTTCTATTCGTTAGCCAATCCTCTATCCATGCTAATATATCACCCCGAACCCCATGAGCTCTTATCTTGTGCAGTAACATTTTCATAGAATCATAGAATCATAGAAGATAGGAGCAGGAGTAGGCCATTCGGCCCCTCTAGCCTGCTCCGCCATTCAATGAGATCATGGCTGATCATCCAAATTCAGTACCCTGTCACTGCTTTCTCCCCATATCCCTTGATCCCTTTAGCTTTAAGAAATATATCCAACTCCTTCTTGAATCTATTTAATGAATTGGCCTCAACTGCCTTCTGTGGCAGAGAATTCCACAGGTTCACCACTCTCTGGGTGAAGAAATTCCTCCTCATCTCAGTCCGAAATGGCTTACCCCTTATCCTTAGACTGTGACCCCTGGTTCTGGACTCTCCGACCATCGGGAACATCCTTCCTGCATCTAGTTTGTCCTGTCCTGTCAGAATTTTATAAGTTTCAATGAGATTCCCTCTCATTCTTCTAAACTCCAGCGAGTATAAGCCCAATCGACCCAATCTCTCTTCATACGTCATTCCTGCCATCCCAGGTATCAGCCTTGCGAATCTTCGCTGAACTCCTTCCATGGCAAAAACATCCTTCCTCAGATAAGGCGACCAAAACTGCACACAGTACTCAAGGTGTGGTCTCACCAAGGCCCTGTACAACTGCAGCAAGACATCCTTGTTCCTGTACTCAAACCCTCTCGCTATGAAGGCCAACATACCATTTGCCTTCTTAACCGCCTGCTGCACCTGCATGCTTACCTTCAGCGACTGGTGCACAAGGACACCCAGGTCTCGTTGCACTTCCCCTTCTCCCAATCTATTGCCATTCAGATAATAATCTGCCTTCGTGTTTTTGACACCAAAGTGGATAACCTCGCATTTATCCACGTTATATTGCATCTGCCACGCTTCTGCCCAATCACCCAACCTGTCCAAATCATCCTGGAGTTTCTCAGCATCCTCCTCACAGCACTCACGCCCACCCAGTTTTGTGTCGTCTGCAAACTTGGAGATATTACATCTAGTTCCCGTGTCTAGTTCATTAATATATATTGTGAATAGCTGGGGTCCAAGGACCGATCCCTGCGGTACCCCACTAGTCACTGCCTGCCACTCGGAAAAAGACCCGTTTATTCCAACTCTTTGCTTTCTGTCTGCCAACCAGTTCTCTATCCAAGTCAATACCTTGCCCCCAATCCCATGTGCCTTAACTTTACACGCTAATCTCTTATGCGGGACTTTATCAAAAGACTTTTGGAAGTCCAAATACACCACATCCACTGGTTCTCCCTTATCTATTTTATCAGTTACATCCTCAAAAAATTCCAGTAGATTAGTCAAGCATGATTTACCTTTTGTAAATCCATGTTGACTTTGTCCGATCCTGTCACTGTTTTCCAAGTGCTCAGCTATTACATCTTTTACAATGGACTCTAGCATTTTCCCCACTACCGATGTCAGCCTTACCGGTCTGTAATTCCCCGTTTTCTCTCTACCACTCTTTTTGAATAGTGGGGTAACATTAGCTACCCTCCAATCCATGGGTACTGTTCCAGATTCCATCGAATGTTAGAAGATGATCAGCAATGCATCTACTATTTCTAGGGCCACTTCCTTACGTACCCTAGGATGTAGATTATCAGGCCCTCGGGATTTATCGGCCTTCAATCCCTTCAATTTCCCTAACACCATTTCCCTACAAATACTGATTTCTTTCAGTTCCTCCCTTTCATCAGACCCTATGTTCCCCAACATCTCTGGCAGGTTATTTGTGTCCTCCTTTGTGAAGACAGAACCAAAATATGTATTTAATTGGTCTGACATTTCTTTGTTCCACATTATAAGTTCCCCTGATTCTGACTGCAAGGGACCTATGCTTGGTTTCACTAATCTTTTTCCCTTCACATATCTATAAAAGCTTTTACAGTCAGTTTTTATGTTCCCTTCAAGCTTACTCTCGTATTCTAATTTCCCCTTCCTAATTAATCCCTTTGTCCTCTTTTGTTGAATCTTAAACTGCTCCCAATCCTCAGGGTTACTGCTTTTTCTGGCCAATTTATATGTCCTCCCTTGAATCTTATGCTATCCCTAATTTCCCTTGTTAGCCACGGTTGAGTCACCCTTTTTGTTTTATTCTTATGCTAAACTGGGATGAACAAATTCTGTAGTTCGTCCATGCGGTCTTTGAATGTTTGCCATTGCCTATCCACCGTCAACCCTTTGAGTGACATTCCCCAATCAATCCTACCCAACTCGCACCTCATACCATCGTAGTTTCCTTTATTTAAATTCAGGACCCTAGTCTCTGATTCAACTACTTCACTCTCCATCCTAATGAAGAATTGTATCATATTATGATCGCTCCGACCCAAGGGGCCTCGCACAACAAGATTGCTAATTAATCATTTCTCATTGCATAATACCCAGTCTAAGATGGCCTAATCTCTGGTTGGTTCCTCGACATATTGGTCCAGGAAACCATCCCGTAAACACTCCAGGAATTCCTCCTCCATAGTATTGTTACTAATTTGGTTTGCCCAATCTATATGTAGATTAAATTCACCCATGATGACTGCTGTGCCCTTATTGCACGCTTCTCTAATTTCCCTTTTAATGCCATCCCCAACCTCCGCATTACTGTTTGGAGGTCTATATATCACTCCCACTAACGTTTTCTGCCCCTTGTTATTTCTCAGTTCAACCCATACAGATTCCACGTCATCAGAGCTAATATCCTTCCTTTCAATTGTCTTAATCCCCTCTTTAACCAGCAATGCTACCCCACCTCCCTTTCCTTTTTGCCTATATTTCCTGAACATTGAGTATCCCTGGATGTTGAGTTCCCAGCCTTGGCCACCCTGGAGCCATGTTTCGGTAATCCCAATCAAATCATATTCGTTTACCTCTATTTGCGCAGCTAATTCATCCACCTTGTTCCAAATACTCCTTGCATTTAGACACGAAGCCTTCAGGCTTGTTTTTTTAACGCTCTTAGACCTATTAGAATTAGTATTTACTGTGGCCATGTTAGATTTAAACCGTTGTTTTCTCTGACTGCCACTTTTGTTTTTCTCCTTCCTATCTTTTGCTTTTATCCTTGTTTCCCTTTCCTCTGTCTCCCTGCTCAGGTTCCCCACCCCCTGCCATTTTAGTTTAAAACCTCCCCCAGAGCACTAGCAAACACTCCCCCTAGGACATCGGTCCCGGCCCTGCCCAGGTGTAGACCGTCCGGTTTGTACTGATTCCACCTTCCCCAGAACCGGTTCCAATGCCCCAGGAATTTGAATCCCTCCCCCTTGCACCATTCCTCTAGCCACGTATTCATTTGAAATATCCTTCTATTTCTACTCTGACTGGCACGTAGCACTGGTAGCAATCCTGAGATTACTACCTTTGAGGTCCTATTTTTTAATTTAACTCCTAACTCCCTATATTCTGCTTTTAGGACCTCATCCCATTTTTTACCTTTATCGTTGGTACCTATATGCACCACGACAGCTGGCTGTTCACCCTCCCCTTCCAAAATGCTCTGTAGCCGATCTGAGACATCCTTGACCCTTGCACCAGGGAGGCAACATACCATCCTGGAGTCTCGTTTGCAGCCGCAGCAACGCCTATCTATTCCCCTTACAATAGAATCCCCTATCACTATAGCTCTCCCACTCTTTTTCCTCCCATCCTGTGCAGCAGAACCACCTACGGTGCTAGGAAGTTGGCTGCTGCTGTCTTCCCCTGATAAGCCATCTCCCTCAACAATATCCAAAGCGGTATATCTGTTTGAGAGGGGGATGGCCACAGGGGACCCCTGCACTACCTGCCTGCGCCTATTACTCTGCCTAGTGGTCACCCATTCCCTTCCTGCCTGTACATCCTTTACCTGCGGTGGACCAACTCCCTAAACATGCTATCCACGATGTCCTCAGCATCGTGAATGCTCCAGTATGCATCCATCCGCAGCTCCAGCGCCACAATGCGGTCTGTCAGTAGCTGCAGCTGGATACACCTCCCGCACACATGGTTGTCCGGGACACAGGAAGTGTCCCTGATTTCCCACAAATTGCAGGAAGAGCATGTCACAGCACCGATCTGTCCTGCCGTGACTTACCCTTTAATTAATTAATTCATTAAAATTAAATTAAAATTAAATGGATCCCACCAATTACACTGGAATTAAGTGATATACTCAAGGGCCCTTGCTTAACAGTAGTCCCCGCTACACAAAGAGACTGTAGAAACCACAAAATTTAAGTTTAGAAAAATTGAGGAAGAAAACACTCACCAACCAATCACTTACCTGCTTTTTGGTGACATCACACTGCGAATACCTTTTGCTTCCCTCTCCCGGAACCTGGATTTGTAAGCCGCCTCGGGGCTCACCTTAAGTACCGTCGCTCGCCGCCTCTGTTCCCTCACATTTTATGTGGCACCTTATCGAATGCCTTCTGGAAATCCAAATACACGACATCTACTGGTTCCCCTTTATCCACCCTGCTTGTTACATCCTCAAAGAACTCCAGCAAATTTGTCAAACATGATTTCCCTTTCATAAAACCATGCTGACTCTGCTTGACTATATAATGATTTTCTAAATGTCCTGCTACCACTTCCTTAATGATGCACTCCAGCATTTTCCCAATGACAAATGTTAGGGTTGTGAAGCAATAAGCCATATAACCTATTCAGAAAAATACACTATATTATGAAAGAATTCTGGCCTTATTAAAATACAGGAAATCTTTATTAACCGGCACCGACGGGACCGGCATGGTGCCGGTTAATCAAAAAGTCCGGATAATGGAGAGTTATATCTCCCAACGTACGAGAGCCCCGTGCACACTGACATGCGCCTGCATTCGGAGCTCCGTCTCCCCGGGGACCGCCAGCTGACCATCTGTCGTGTCCGCTGCCTACCCGGGCTGCACATTCCCCTCCCAATCTACATGCTCCGATTAAAAAAAACCCCGAGGCGTTTGCCTTTTAAGTTATTTTTAAAGGAGAGATGAAGGAAAACCCCGGTTGCCTACTCAAGAATTTTGCCGGTTAAGAGAGATTTCCGGTTATTTGGGTGCCGGTTAAAAGAGAGTTTCCTGTATGACAAACTGGGCTTGGAAATCTGGAAACCTAACTTTGAAATAGCTATGAAAGCATTCTGGCTATTGAGATAAGATAGTTGTTGACACTGAATCATTAACCTTATTGAAACAGAAGGTTAAAGGCTCCTGACATGCTGACCTCTGGGAACGAAACAATGGTTCACCCTGGATAAGGTGTTCTAATTTACACCTTGTAAAGAAGCACAAACATCTGCCTTCATAAAAATGACATCAAGTAAAAAACACACCTGCTGTCACACCGTTTTTTATGGTAAACTTAGAACACCAAGAGAGGAGACATAATTCTGTAATGCTACCAGCTGAGGTGACTGTAAGAATTGCAGGAGTCAGCAGAAAAATGACTAGAGCGGAGGCAGCCCGAGGAGCGGCGAGCAGCGGTATTAAGGTGAGCCCCGAGGCGTGGTAGGCCAAGAGCAGCGGAGGCAGCCCAAGAAGCGGTGGTATAACGGTGAGCTAGGGGGATTTTCCCTAATCCAGGTCCGGGAGAGGGAAGCAAAAAACAATCGAACTGTGACGTCACCAAGAAGCAGGTAAGTGATTGTTTGGTGAGTATTTTCCTTCTAAATTTTTCTAAACTTAAAATTTTGCGGTTTCTAGGGTCTCTGTTGTGTAGCGGGGACTACTGTTAAGAAAGGGCCCTTGAGTATATCATTTAATTGAAGCGAAATTGGTGGGATTCATTTAATTTGATTTTAATTAATTAATCAAAGGGTAAGTCATGGCAGGAGAGCTCTGCCCCGTGATATGCTCCTCCTGCTATATGTGGGAAATCAGGGACACTTCCTGTGTCCCTGATGACCATGTGTGTGGGAAGTGTATCCAGCTGCAGCGACTGATAGATCACATTGCGGCTCTGGAGCTGCGGATGGATGCATATTGGAGCATTCGCGATGCTGAGAACATCGTGGATAGCACGTTTAGTGAGTCGGTCACACCGCAGGTAAAGGGTGTACAGGCAGGAAGTGAATGGGTGACCACCAGGCAGAGTAAGAGGCGCAGGCAGGTAGTGCAAGGGTCCCCTGTGGCCATCCCCCTCTGAAACAGATATACCACTTTGGATACTGTTGGGGGGGATGACTTATCAGGGGAAGGCAGCAGCAGCCAACGTCCTGGCACCATGGGTGGCTTTGCTGCACAGGCTGGGAGCAAAAAGTGTGGAAGAGCTATAGTGATAGGGGACTCAATTGTAAGGGGAATAGATAGGCGTTTCTACGGCCGCAAACGAGACTCCAGGATGGTGTGTTGCCTCCCTGGTGCAAGGGTCAAGGATGTCTCAGAGCGGCTACAGAACATTTTGGAGCGGGAGGGCGAACAGCCAGTTGTCGTGGTGAGGTCCTAAAAGCAGAATATAGGGAGTTAGGAGGTAAATTAAAAAATAGGACCTCAAAGGTAGTAATCTCAGGATTGCTACCAGTGCCACGTGCTAGTCAGAGTAGAAATAGAAGGATATTTCAAATGAATACGTGGCTAGAGGAATGGTGCAAGGGGGAGGGATTCAAATTCCTTGGACATTGGAACCGGTTCTGGGGGAGGTGGGACCAGTACAATCGGGACGGTCTGCACCTGGGCAGGGCTGGGACCGATGTCCCAGGGGGAGTGTTTGCTAGTGCTGTTGGGGAGGGTTTAAACTAAAGTGGCAGGGGGTTGGGAACCTGAGCAGGGAGACAGAGGAAAGGGAAACAAGGATAAAAGCAAAAGACAGGAAGGAGAAAAACAAAAGTAGAAGGCAAAGAACTCAATGGTTTAAATCTAACATGGTCACAGTAGATAATAATTCATATAGGTCTGAGAACGTTAAAAAAACAAGCCTGAAGGCTTTGGGGTAAAAATTGAGTCGCGCCCCATTTGGGGCGCTAACCTCGCCGGGGCGCGACTTTTAGCGCCCCGAAAAAATTAGCGGCCCCGCGCCGGAACTTCAGTGGTTGCGCCCCAAGAGGGAAGCGGGGCGCAACTGGAAGCACCCCGCATCCCTCTTGGGGCGCTGCGAGTGAATATCCTGGTGCTACGTGCCGCAGTATTGCAGGCCTTCCTCCCCTTCTTAAAGGGGAGGGACCCTGCGCAGCGCGAACCGGGGCCCAGCTGGGCCCCCAGGGATCGGGAGTGCCGGCAAAAGAGCCCGGCACTCAAGAGAAGTGCCGGGCTCTTGGAGCGCAGCCGGCACTTCACGGTGGGGGGGCTTCACGGGGGCCGGGGACAGGTGCTGGCAGGCGGCCAGCAACAAAAATGGCCGCCTGCCACCTCCGCTTTAAATATCGCCGCCCCGGCCGCACGTACGCCTCCCTGAACCCATCGGACATAGCGTCTGGCGGTAAATCAGGGGGCGCGACTGAAGATCACGGCCGGGGCGCGAGCGGGGTGCTGCGCACGGCGATGACGTCATCGCCGGCGGCGCAGCGCCACAGGGCGCTACCGGCTGCCGCCGCCGCTAACCTCCCACTAAATTTTTCGGGAGGCGTGGGCGGCGCTGCGCCCGGGCGTTAGCTGCTTTACGCCCCATTAGCGCCCTCTTAAGGCGCTAACGGGAGGCGCAAGCAGCTGAATTTTTCCCCCTTTGTGTCTTAATGCAAGGAGCATTCGGAACAAGGTGGATGACTTAACTGCGCAAATAGAGGTAAATGAATACGATTTGATTGGGATTACCGAAACATGGCTCCAGGGTGGCCAAGGCTGGGAACTCAACATCCAGGGGTATTCAATATTTAGGAAAGATAGGCAAAAAAGAAAGGGAGGTGGCGTAGCATTGCTGGTTAAAGAGGGGATTAAGACAATTGAAAGGAAGGATATTAGCTCTGATGATGCGGAATCTGTATGGGTTGAACTGAGAAATAACAAGGGGCAGAAAACGGTAGTGGGAGTGGTATATAGACCTCCAAACAGTAATACGGTGGTTGGGGACGGCATTAAAAGGGAAATTAGAGAAGCATGCAGTAAGGGCACAGCAGTCATCATGGGTGACTTTAATTTACATACAGATTGGGCTAACCAAATTAGTAAAAATACTGTGGAGGAGGAATTCCTAGAATGTTTAAGGGATGGTTTTATGGAACAATATGTCAAGGAACCAACCAGAGATCAGGCCATCTTAGACTGGGTATTATGTAACGAGAAAGGATTAATTAGCAATCTTGTTGTACGAGGCCCCTTGATAGAATTCTTCATTAGGATGGAGAGTGAAGTAGTTGAATATGAGACTAGGGTCCTGAATTTAAATAAAGGAAACTACGATGGTATGAGGCGCGAATTGGGTAGGATTGATTGGGGAATGTCACTCAAAGGGTTGACGGTGGATAGGCAATGGCAAACATTCAATGATTGCATGGATGAACTACAGAATTTGTTCATCCCAGTGTGGATTAAGAATAAAACAAAAAGGATGACTCAACCGTGGCTAACAAGGGAAATTAGGGATAGCATAAGATCCAAGGAGAGGGCATATAAATTGGCCAGAAAAAGGGATAACCTTAGGATTGGGAGCAGTTTAGGATTCAACAAAGGAGGACAAAGGGATTAATTAAGAAAATAGAATATGAAAGTAAGCTTTCAGGGAACATAAAAACTGACTGTAAGAGCTTTTATAGATATGTCAAGAGAAAAAGATTTGTGAAATGAAGTGTAGGTCCCTTGCAGTCAGAAGCGGAGGAAGTTATAATGGGGAACAAAGAAATGACAGACCAATTAAATGCATATTTTGGTTCTGTCTTCACAAAGGAGGACACAAATAACCTCCCAGAGATGTTGGAGAACATAGGGTCTGATGAAAGGGAGGAACTGAAAGAAATCAGTATTTGCAGAGAAATGGTGTTAGGGAAATTGACGGTATTGAAGGCCAATAAATCCCCAGGGCCTGATAATCTACATCCTAGGGCACTTAAGGAAGTGGCCCTAGAAATAGTAGATGCATTGCTGATCATCTTCCAACATTTGATGGAATCTGGAACACTACCCATGGATTGGAGGGTAGCTAATGTTACCCCACTATTCAAAAAGGGTGGTAGAGAGAAAGCAGGGAATTACAGACCGTAAACCTGACATCGGTAGTGGGGAAAATGCTAGAGTCCATTATAAAGGATGTAATAGCTGAGCACTTGAAAAACAGTGACAGGATCGGACAAAGTCAACATGGATTTACAAAAGGTAAATCGTGCTTGACTAATCTACTGGAACTTTTTGAGGATGTAACTTGGAAAATAGATAAGGGAGGACCAGTAGATGTGGTGTATTTGGACTTTCAAAAGGCTTTCGATAAGGTCCCGCATAAGAGATTAGCATGTAAAGTTAAGGCACATGGGATTGGGGGCAAGGTACTGACTTGGATAGAGAACTGGTTGGCGGACAGAAAGCAGAGAGTAGGAATTAATGAATCTTTTTCCGAGTGGCATGCAGTGACTAGTGGGGTACCGCAGGGATCGGTCCTTGGACCCCAGCTATTCACAATATACATTAATGATCTAGATAAGGAAAGTAAATGTAATATCTCCAAGTTTGCAGATGACACAAAGCTTGGTGGGCGTGTGTGCTGCGAGGATGATACCGAGAAACTCCAGGATGATTTGGACAGGTTGGGTGGGTGGGCAGAAGCGTGGCAGATGCAATATAACGTGGATAAATGCGAGGTTATCCACTTTGGTGTCAAAAACAGAAAGGCAGACTATTATCTGAATGGCAATAGATTGGGAGAAGGGGAAGTGCAACGAGACCTGGGTGTCCTTGTGCACCAGTCGCTGATAGTAAGCATGCAGGTGCAGCAGGCGGTGAAGAAGGCAAATGGTATGTTGGCGTTCATTGCAAAAGGGTTTGAGTACAGGAACAGGGATGTCCTGCTGCAGTTGTACAGGGCCTTGGTGAGACCACACCTTGAGTACTGTGTCCAGTTGTGGTCACCTTATCTGAGGAAGGATGTTCTTGCCATGGAAGGAGTTCAGCGAAGATTCTCAAGGTTGATACTTGGGATGGCAGGAATGGCATTTCAGGAGCGATTGGGTCGATTGGGCTTATACTCGCTGGAGTATAGAAGAATGAGAGGGGATCTCATCGAAACATATAAAATTCTGACAGCTCTGGACAAACTAAATGCAGGAAGAATGTTCCCGATGGTCGGAGAATCCAGAACCAGGGGTCATAATCTAAGGAAATGGGATATTAGACTCGCATTAATCGGGCAAAGCGATTCTCGGCTTGAGAGGCGGCTCTGTAAGTCTCCAACTCTTTGTACCTCGGGGATCAAAGGTATTTGATTTTGGTGGATATCCTGTGGAACACTAAGAACTGTAAAACTGTAGCGAAGTTAAGATTTGAAAGTAAGGGTCTCTGATAATAAGATTGTAAGCTTTCTTTTTTTGGAATTGTTAATGTTGCGATTGACTCACCAACTGTAAGTTACATGTCGGTTCTTTAATAAATCTATATATTTTTAGAACTGTCTCACATAAGACTTCTGTATCAAAAACTTGTGAACTCAATCTCTGTACATTCTTTGGTGAGGAGTTGCAGAATTCTGGGGGAGTTTTCCGGACCCTCATAATATCCGGAACGTTACAGTCTAGCTAAACTTATTAAAAGTGCTATCTGGAGGACGGTAACATTTTCAGGTTGTTGAGTGTTTTGCACATGATCTCCAGGTTGTGAGAACCAGTTATGGTAATGACTGTTTTTTTGTGTTTATTTGTATGAGTTTGTCATGAAGAAATGACACACACAGAGTTTGTAAAATAAATAAGTTTTGGTACTCAAAATATACATGTTTGGTGTTTGGAATCATTGGTGCCTTGGCCGGCTTAGGGGTTGCGTGTTGGGTTCATTCATGCTGTTCTCAATGGCAGAAGCCATTTCCACAGCAGGGGCCTAGAAGCGGCTTGCTATCAGCCGCTGACGGACGGCCCTTGCAGTTTCACCATTGTGGGCCGCCCTCACGCCTTGGTGCTGCTGCTGATCATCCTCCTCCTCCTCTTCCTCCTCTTCCTCCTCCTCCTCTGGTGGTGCTCCAAGGCCTGGTGGCATTGGCTGGGTCCTGAGGATTGCCATGTTATGCAGCATGCAGCACACAACTACGATGTTGGAAACTCGCTCAGGCGAGTACTGCAGGGCTCCTCCAGAATGGTCGAGACAGTGGAACCGTTGCTTGAGCATGCCGATTGTGTGCTCCACGATGTTCCTGGTAGCTTGATGGCTCTCGTTGTACCGCAGCTCAGCAGGGGTTTTGGGCGTACGGAGCGGTGTCATCAGCCAGGTGCTCAGTGGATACCCCTTGTCCCCGAGAAGCCAACCAACTGGCTGATGCGGTGCCTCGAAAAGTTCTGCCACAGTAGTCTGGCGCAGGATGAAAGCATCGTGGCAGCTGCCAGGATAGTGGGCATTGACAGCGAGTATCAGCTGTCTGTGGTCACAGACCAACTGAACATTCAAGGAATGGAACCCCTTTCTGTTCCGGAAATCCTCGGCATTCTCATGCGGAGCACGCAAAGCCACATGCGTGCAGTCAATGGCGCCCTGCACCATGGGGAAGCCCGCTATCCTCGCAAAGCCCAGAGCGCATTCTTGCTGCTTGTCTGGGGTCATGGGGAAAGAGATGAACTCTCGTCTCCTTTTAAAGAGGGCATTTGTGACCTTCCTGATGCAGCAATGCACCGCGAACTGGGAGATATTGGCGATGTCCCCAACAGCAGATTGAAATGAGCCAGTAGCATAAAAGTTCAGAGCCACTGTGACCTTCACTGCCACCGACAGAGACGTCCTGGACCTCAGTTGAGGCTGCAGATCTGGCTGCAGCAGGTGGCAGAGCTCAGTGACCACCTCCTTGCTGAAGCGCAGCCTTCGCAGACACTGCTCATCAGACATATGAATGTAGGAGAGCTGTTCACGATATACCCTGGGAGGGTAAGCTCTCCTGTACAGACGCCTGTTGGCCCTCCTCCGTCTGGCCATCATTGCCACTCTCTCTCTGCGTCTCTGTCTCCTTCGATTCAGCTGGCGCAGGACGACGCCCCCCATCAGTGCAGCCCCCATATCTCTTAGCAAGCAAAGTTATGAAGGCCAGAAACCAAAGTACCAGCGAAGTTAGGATGAGTAGCCAAAACTACCTCACACAGCGTTGACTCAATGCAGAAGTCTCTCTTTCTCTCTCTCCGAATCTCTCTCTCTCTCTCAGAACGAGTGGTGCAAAAATGTCAACCACAGAGAAAGACAGGAAGAGGCCCCCTTTAAATAGCGCGCCCCCCAGCCCCACAGCGATTGTTAGCGTTCCACTCTTCCGGTCGTTGGATGCGCCAGGCGGTAAGGATGGGGGCGCCACTGAAATTCTGCTCCGGGGCGCCACAAGGGCGTTGCACTCTCGTATGACGTCACAATCTGCGCGCGCAGGAGATCGCGGCGATAAAGTTTAGCGCCGCCGCAAAATGTCTAGTTAAGTTCGGGAGCGGCGCAAACATCGCTGCACCCGGGCGCTAGCTGCTTTGCGCCCCATTAGCGCCCTCTTAAGGCGCCACCGGGAGGCGCAACCAACTGAATTTCTCCCCCTTAGTTTTTAATCCTGGCTCTTAATTTAAACCAATGCCCAAGAAAAAGAGAGAAATACTGACCAACTGTTGCTGGTCTGTTGAAATGCCGGTCCCCTAGGACCACTCTATGTAACATACACTGTTGAGTCTGTGGGAGTTTTGGCCTTGAATTTTCTGCATGAGCGCATCCTGGAAGTTAGAGCCGAACATGCTCCCATTCTCGTGCCCATTCTCCCGATCTCAAGATATGTCGGATTTCCTTGCCAATCTAATTAGCATACACCTGAATGTAAAAATGGGCGTAAATCAGTGTAAACAACCGGGAACCCACACCATATATTCCTTCTTTAAGTATGAAAATTTAATTTCAAGTCATTCAACCATCGTTCAGGCACAAGTTTAATGATCTGCAATCGGGGCAGTTTTTCCCTTTTTAAAGTGACTTGTGGCATAAAAATGCATTAAAAGAAACAGAAAATACAGAGCAAGTCGCAATGAGGACAAATTTTCAGAAACGCTCAAAAAAGTGCAATAAAACATCAGAAAAGTGACTTTGATTCCTGTTGTCCCTGAAAGTCCAGTCGTAATTTGAAGAGAGCCTCTGAGCAAAGTGCGATTGCAGGAAACCTGCGTACAAGGCCCTGTAACTTGGGTGTTTTATGGGAGGAGATGCGTTCGGGTGGAATGTAGGAATGGGCAGGGAAGGGGAAGAACCTAAGGAAACTGTTTATACAGATATCTGTCAACCAGAAAACATTTTGTTCCATCCTATACATCGGTTAAAATTAGCCAGTGTTCTCATTTGCAATTCAATAGATTTAAAAAATCAATATATTCTTTAGCCAAGCTGTCAAATGAATATTTTATGTTACTCTGATCACTCTAGTGATAAAGCATTGGCAGTGCCAGTTATGGGGGTGTGGGTTAGAACATTGGGCTCGCATGTGCCCGCCCTCCTGGGTGAGTTTCTCCAGTCCTTGGCTGGTTCACTAACTGAGCACTTACACTGCAGCACAAAGAGAGACAGCCAGCATCAGCCCTGCTCCAGAGTCCCCCCTCACCCAAGTCCTCAGTCCTGTCGGTTCCATCTTCAGGTTAAAGGAAGAAAGAAAAGAAAGAACTTGCATTGATGAAGCCGCCTTTCACGGCCTCAGGACGTCCCAAAGCGCTTCACAGCCAATGAAGTACTTTTTGAAGTGTAGTCACTGTTGTAATGTAGGAAACGCGGCAGCCAATTTATGCACAGCAAGATCCCACAAACAGCAATAGTTAAAGGAAGAAACAGTGCAGTGCAGTGGGTGGGGAAAGAAGATTCATTGGATACTTGTGGGGAACTATCTTCAAATCATTGGGAATTAATTTTATTTTGTTTTCAAAACATACATTTTATTTCACTGTTACTATCTGGAAACATTATTCCTTGTCATTTTTAAACACAATTATAAAATCAGGGAAACATATGGAACAAAGTGAAAATGGTAACATGTTAAAACAATTACACCATTCCCTCTTTGTTTTTCCCATAATAATTTCACCTCTGTCAATTGGGATATGAGGCAGAAGTAATGCTGACAAGGAAAGCATTTACTGTGGGGAAAGGCAGCTAAATGGGTTATTGACCGTAGTACTCTGCACCAAGAATCAACAGAACATCCACCAATTTGTTTGTAGATTTTGTTTAATCAACCTGTGTCTGGAACCCCATAAGCATGCTTAACATTCCTCAAACCAGGCTACAGAGAAACTCATACGGGTGGAGATATTTTTGCCTGATATGGAGTCCAGGCTCTTACTTATACAGACAGCCCTCAATTACCCAAATCCAGAGACATAATGCACCGATTGCCAATAGCTAAAGGCGTAGGAATCCCAACGTTTGTAAAAGGGGCACTGCTGGAGTTTAACCAGCTAAAGCTACATAATTTATCAACAGCGTATTGCTTGTCCAACTAGGTGGACCCAAACCGTTAGGGCACTGGCTTGCAGAGGTATCAGGAGCTGAGTGGGAAGAATCCCAGACCTCAGTGACAGGTCTACCCCTCCAGGTCCATTAATGAGCCAGGCCTGTTGGTCAATTGCAACAGCACCATGGATAATTGTGGATTACCGAATCTGCCACAAAGGGTTCACTTGGTTCCATATTTCCAAGGGCGCGTAGGGCATCTTGGAGCCAACCTAACCGAAAAGGAACCCTGCTTATCTCTGCTCTCTACAATGAGAAGAATAGTTGCTCCTTGATCATTAGACAACTGAATAGTGTGGCTTTGAGGCCTGAGTGGACAGCAGATACCAGGAACTCCTCATGAGGTACGAGGTGAGCAGCACAACATGCCATAAACTATCAGAGTGAATTGTCGCCATCCCTTTGACTACAGTATGGACACATACCATGCCCCATCGAACGGTACTTCCATCATAGAATCCTAGAAATTTACGGCACAGATGGAGGCCATTCGGCCCATTGCGTCCATGCTGGCCGAAAAAGAGCTATTCAGCCTAATCCCACTTACCAGCTCTTGGTCTGTAGCCTTGTAGATTAAATGTGATGAGGGTTTCTGCCTCGACCATCCTTTCAGGCAGTAAGTTGCAGACTCCCACCACCCTCTGGTGGAGAAGTGGAGAAGTGGAGGTACAACAACTTGCATTCGTACAGTTCCTTTAACATAGTAAAACGTCCCAGGCATTTCACAGGAGTGTTATCAAACAAAATTTGACACTGAGCCACATAAGGAAATATTAGGACAGATGACCAAAAGCTTGGTCAAAGAGGTAGGTTTTACCCAGGGTCTTAAAGGAGTAGAGAGAGCCGGAGAGGCTTAGGGAGGGAATTCTAGAGCTTGGGGCTAATGCAGCTGAAGGCACGGCCGCCAATGGTGGAGTCATTGAAATCGGGGATGCCCAAGAGGACTGCAGAGATCTCGGAGAGTTGTAGGGCTGGAGGAGGTTACAGAGATAGGGAGGGGCAAGGCCATGGAGGGATTTGAAAACAAGGATGAGAATTTTAAAACTGAGGTGTTGCTGGACCGGGAGCCAATGTAGGTCAGTGAGCACAGGGGTGATGGGTGAACGGGACTTGGTGCGAATTAGGGTACGGGCAGCTTAGTTTTGGATGAGTTCAAATTTATGGAGGGTGGAAGATGAGAAGCCAGCCAGGAGTGTGTTGGAATAGTCAAGTCTAGAGGTAACAAAGGCATGGATGAGGGTTTCAGCAGCAAATGAGCTGAGGCAGGGGCGAAGACGGGCGATGTTACGGAGGTAGAAGTAGGCAGTCTTAGTGATGAAGCGGATATATGGTCAGAAGCTCATTTCAGGGTCAAATAGGATGCCAAGGTTGCGAATGGTCTGCTTCAGCCTCAGACAGTGACCAGGGAGAGGGATGAAGTTGGTGGCTAAGGAACGGAGTTTGTGGCGGGGACCAAAGACAATAGCTTTGGTCTTCCCAATGTTTAGTTGGAGAAAATTTCTGCTCATCCAGGACTGGATGTCAGACAAACAACGTGACAAATTAGAGACCGTGGAGGGGTCAGGAGAGGTGGTGGTGAAGTAGAGCTAGCTGTCGTTAGCGTACATGTGGAACCTTACATTGTGATTTCGGATGATGTCGCCAAGGGGCAGTATATAGAAATAGGAGGTGGCCAAGGATAGATCCTTGGGGGACTTCAGAGGTAATGGTGCGGGAGCGGGAAGTGAAGCCATTGTAGGTGATTCTCTGACTATGACTGGATAAACAAGGATGGAACCAGGCGAGGACAGTCCCACCTAGCTGGACGACGGAGGAGAGTCGTTGGTGGAGGAAGGTGTGGTCAACCGTGTCAAAGGCTGCAGATAGGTCGAGATGGATGAGGAGGGATAGTTTACCACAGTCACAGTCACATAGAATGTCATTTGTGATTTTGATAATGGCCGTTTCAGTGCTATGGTAAGCGCGGAAACCTTATTGGAGGGGTTCAAACATGGAGTTGTGGAAAAGATGGGCATGGATTTGGGAGGTGACAACACGTTCAAAGACTTTGAAGAGGAAAGGGCGATTGGAGATGGGGTGGTGGTTTGCAAGGACGGAGGGGTCAACGGTGGGCTTTTTGAGGAGGGGGGTGATGACGGCAGATTTGAAGTGGGGGGGACAGTACCTGAGGAGAGGGAACCGTTAGCAATATCAGCTAACATAGGGGCCAGGAAGGGAAGTTTGGTGGTCAGCAGTTTGATGGGAATAGGGGCGAGGAATCAGGAGTTGGGTCTCATGGACAAGATGAGCTCGGAGAGGGCATGAGGGGAGATCGGAGAGAAACTAGAGAAAGGTGCGAGTTGAGGGCTAGGGCGGGGGCGCGGGAACCTTAGGGGAAGTTTGGCTTGGTGGGCGAGGGGAAGGGAGGGAAGCAGCAGAGGCAGCTGAACAATATTACATTGCACATGCATTTTTAACAATAAAGGTATCAATAAATGTAACCGGTAATATCTGTCAAAATCAGGTACAAAAATCAGTTATATTATCTTATAATAATACATGTTGAAACATCTCAGTGGTTCATAAATGAACTGTGAATTTTGTCGTGTGGACAAATGCAGCAGCCTTTCTGTGCCTCAATATCCCATAAACAAGCATGAATTTAATCACAAACGGAGGGGTGTAGTGGTTTAGATATTTAAGAAAAGAACTATGGTGTAAGATGATGAAACATTGCTTGTGAACTTTCACTCATATAAGAGATTGCATCATAATTATCACATGATGCTGATTGCATGAGTATTCTGGATGCAGAAAATTGTGAGCCCTTACTCAATCAATTTTCACAAACATTACAAAGTACAGTGAAGGGAGAACCATCTAGCTCATTCTTCCATACGCACCTCTCCCTCACCCCTTTATTATAACAGCCTTTTAGTGCAGGGGTTCCCTTCTATTTGCTTCTGAGGCACCCCTCCCGTGTGATAAAAATTCCATGGACCCCCTGTAACACAAGTACTTTTTCTGTATAAAATTTCTCTCAGCGCTGCTCCCACTCACCATGTTACTGCTGCTGCTGCTATCCTGGCACTGCAGAAAATACTGGCCCCCACGCACATCCCACTCCTTCTTTCCCTCCACATGAGCCCCAATCACTTGGCCCCCAGTCTCCCTCTTTCCCCACAACACCCGACTCCCTCACCGACTGTTCCTGGCACATCAGCCGGTCCCAGTTCTCCGCTTGATTGTCAGTCAAACAGCCTTTTTCCGGGATCTCCAATATTTTCATAACTAACAAACAAAAATGTACAATGAAAATGAAAAAACACAATTCTTTTTAAGGCCCGTATGATTTTTCTCCCAAACTGCAGCACAGTCCAGATTAATGTTTTATTCCTGCCGACTCCAGGTCAATCCTGGAAGGTTGAAATCCTAGCTGGAGATCAAAATTGGGTGTGAACAATCAGGTCTGCCTGTGACGCCCTCTCTGTAGAGCAGGACTGCTAGCACTCAAGGTATCGGCTCAAAGCTGACAAATGAATGAGGTTAGGCACCAAAGGGCAGCCAGCACCCTTGTAACTATACTACAGTGTGAGTCAGCACTCTTGCTAAAATCTATCGGCTAACCGATAGAGTTTCTGATATTGCGCAGAATAAGTTCAGGGTGCAGTTGGACGTTTTTGGTCGTGAGTCTAGATGTTGAATCGGTTGGACACCGAGGTGGTTCCGGCAGTGCTCTGCCGGTTGTACTGCTACTGTTCGGCCAGCAGGCCCGTCCGCCCGTATATACAGCGGGACCTGGCGAGAGGAGAGCGGAGGACGGAGAGCTTGAGCTGGGGGATCTGCGCTCAGCAACCACCATCTCTCTCCCTTCTCAGCGAGCGGGGGCCTAGGCTCAGCGGCAACCGCCGCTGTCATCGTACAGACACTCGGGAGGGGGAAGCAGAGGTTCATGTCAGGGCTGGAGCCTCCAATTTGCTCAGCTCGATCCCGCCTTTACGTGATGGAGTTTTTTTTTAAATTTCCTGGAGGTTATTTATGGCGGACCCCCTGAAACCCTCTCGTGAACCCCTATGGGGCCACGGACCCCCGGTTGAGAAACCCTGTTTTAGTGTATAGATGTATGTGTAGGGAACGGTAACATGGACCACTCAGCTCCAGACCTCATTAGAGCCTTGGTCCAAACATGGACAAAAGAGCTGAATTCCAGAGGTGAGGTGCGAGTGACTGCCCTCGAGATCAAGGCAGTATTTGACAAAGTGTGGCAGCAAGGAGCCCTTGTAAAACTGAAGTTAATGGGAATCAGGGGGTCATACCTAGCACAAAAGAAGATGGTTGTGATTGTTGGAGGCCAATCATCTCAGCCCCAGGATATCGCTGCAGGAGTTTCTCAGGGCAGTGTCTTCAGCTGCTTCATCAATAACATTCATTCCATCATAAGGTCAGAAGTGGGGATGTTTGCTGATGATTGCACAGTGTTCAGTCCCATTCGCAATTCCTCAGATAATGAAGCACTCCATGCCCACATGCAGCAAGACCTGGACAACATCCAGGGTTGGGCTGATAACTGGCAAGTAACATTCGCGCCACACAAGTGCCAGGCAATTACCATATCCAACAAGAGAGTCTAACCACCACCGCATGACATTCAATGGCATTAGCCTCATCAAATCTCCCTCCATCATTGACCAGAAACCTAACTGGACCACATCAATTTTTTTTTATTCATTCACAGGACGTGGGCGTCACTGACAAGGCCAGCATTCATTGGCCATCCCTAGAATACTGTGGCTACAAGAACAGGTCAGAGGCTGGGTATTCTACAGCCAATGACTCACCTCCTGACTCCCAAAGCCTTTCCAGCACCTACAAGACACAAATCAGGAGTGTGATGGAATACTCCCCACTTGCCTCGATGAGTGCAACTCCAACAACACAAGAAGCTCCACACCATCCAGGACAAAGCAATCTGCTTGATCAGAACCCCATCTACCACCTTAAACATTCACTCCCTCCACCACCGGCGTACCATGGCTGCAGTGTGTACCATCTACAAGATGCACTGCAGCAACTCGCCCAAGCTTCTTCGACAGCACCTCCCAAACCCACGGCCTCTACCACCTAGAAGGACAAGGGCAGCAGGTGCATGGCAACACCACCACCTCCAAGTTCTCCTCCAAGTCACACACCACCCTGTCTTGGAAATATATCGCCGTTCATTCATCATCGCTGGGTCAAATTCCTGGAACTCCGTGCCTAACAGCACTATGGGAGTACCCTCACCACACAGACTGCTGTGGTTCAAGAAGGCAGCTCACAACCACCTTCTCAAAGGCAATTAGGAATTAGTACTAACTACTGTCCTTACCCACATCCCATGAATTAATAATTTTTTTTTTTGAAGTATCCAACTGCCTCTTAATTGTCTCCAGAGTTTTTGCCTCTACTACCTTACCCGTAGACCACTCCATGTATTGGTCACTCTATGGGGTAGATCTTGACTTTGTGCGATTGTGTAAAACAGGCAATAGTGAGTCAGCAGCCGTTTATTGAAGTCAATGGAAATTTATTGAAGTCAATAGAAATAAAATCGGGAGAGATGTAAAATGGGCTGCCGACTCACTATGATCCGCTTTACATTATCGCACTAAGTCAAAGATCTACCGCTATTGGTGAAGAAAACCTTCCTGACACCAGTCCTGAACATGCCTTTGTATCTAAATCTCCCTGTGCTACAGCCGTGTTTTGTATTTAACTTTTCTTTTCTGCGAAGAAACTTGTACACCCGTGTAAAGTCCCCTCTTATTCACCTCCTTCCGAGATTTAACATACATGAAGCCATTTTTGTCTTTGTTAGATTATTGTCTTTGTTGGATTCCTTATTGCTGGCCAAAATACACAAATGAGCTTAATAACCGTTATTGATAGCTGCTTTCTGCAAGTTGTATGGGAATTTACTTTACGGTCCGGGTAATACTCACATCTCAGGGCAAGGTAGGGACATGGGTCATTCTGGAAGTCCCTTGGTATGCATAGTTTGATTGTATGCTTTATACCTGGATGGGGACCCCTCTAGCATGCTACACAAAGTGTCTTGCACTGATTAAGGAATCAAACTCTGACCTTCGATTCTAAGTATCCTGGGGTGGTAGTTTGATTGCTAACTGGGTCAGGAGTGAAGAAATGTCGGGCTTGTGAGGGAGCAGGGCTGATGATTCTTTGTGCGACATTTGACAGATAACTCTCAAGAAGCTCGATTTATAGTGGATTCATAGTTGACTATGTTGGTTCTGCTCAGCACTCAATCTGAAGCCAGAAGACAGGCTGAGCTAAATCTAACTCCATGGTAGCATTTCACCATGTAAGAAGTGAGTGGCCGTATTTCAAAGATTATGTTCAGAGGCATCAGATGAGAAACATCTTTGTTGTTTTGGCATTTTAAGGAGGATAGAAAAAAGTTTGCAACTATTGGTCCAACATTACAACAGTGACTGCACTTCAAAAAGTACTTCATTGGCTGTAAAGCGCTTTGGGACGTCCTGAGGTCATGAAAGGCGCTGTGTAAAGAGAAATCTTTCGTTCTTTTTACTGTAAGTTGCTGTTTGTACTGAGTACTGCTCAGTTACCTATATATAGCCTAAGCTTCAGTCTGTTAGAGTGCATAATCATCCACCTACCAAAGATGAGGGCATCACGTGGTACTGCATGATATTTTCCAGTGTGCTAGAATACAGTGGCACAGGCTCTCTGTTCAATCCTGGGACTCGCTGCATTTACCTAGGTATTGAGGAGGTAAAGACACACTGTGGTTCATAGGGGCCCAAGGTCCACAGATGGGAGTAGTCATTGATGTTGCGCCCAAGTAGCACATCTAGTGTAAAAACCCAAGAACGTAACAGACCTCTCTTATTTGTCTCAACAACAACAACAACTTGTATTTATATAGCGGCTTTAACGCAGTAAAACATCCCAGGGTGCTTCACAGGAGTGCCATAAAACAAAATCTGACACCGAACCACATAACGGGAAATTAGGGCAGATTGGTCAAAGAGGTAGGTTTTAAGGAGCGCCTTAAAGGAGGAGAGAGAGGCAGAGACGCAGAGAAGTTTAGGGAGGGAATTCGAGAGTTTCGGGCCGAGGCAGCTGAAGGCACGGCCACCAATGGTTGAGTGATTAAAATCAGGGATGCTCAAGAAGCCAGAATTAGAGGAGCACAGATATGTCGGGGGGTTGTTGGGCTGGAGGAGATTACAGAGATAGGGAGGGTGTAGAGTCCTGCTTTTTCGAGCCTTTCCTCAGAACTCATTCTTTTTCACACTGGGCACACGTGCAACCATCAATGTTTCGCACCTTGTCAATGTTATTGACAAAAATATACACCCAGATTTAAGCTTTGCAGGCTTCCCGAGGTCACCCCAGAGAGCAGGACAGCAAGGCTGTCTAGCCCATACTGGGCCAATGTGATCAACTGGTTCACGGTTGGCTGAATGAATATAAAGCACCGAGTGATAAGGCAGTAAGGGTGTGCAGGCATTTAAGCTTTTTCTTTGCCAATTTTTTTCACCTCTATTTTATAACGATGAGAAGAAGAGTCAGAATGACAGCAGCTACCAGTGAAACTGCTTTAAGAGCAGGCAGGTAAGACAAAATAGGGGAACCAGGGACAGCCATGCAGGCTGTGTTAATTCACTGCTGCAATTTGGCTTGTGGCGTAAGCCAGCATTTACTTTGGCAGGAGGTCCACATTTAGAAGATACAGAATTAAAAATAAGAATTAATTTATGCTGATGACACCCAGCTCTACCTCACGACCACGTCTCTCGACCCCTCCACGTTCTCTAAATTGTCAGACTGCTTGTCCGCCATCCTGTTCCGGATGAGCCGAAATTTTCTCCAATTAAATATTGGGAAGACCGAAGCCATTGTTTTCCGTCCCCGCCAGAAACTCCGTTCCCTAGCCACTGACTCCATCCCTCTCCCTAACATCTGTCTGAGGCTAAACCACACTGTTCGCAACCTTGGTGTCATATTTGACCCGGAAATGAGCTTCCGACCACATATCCGCAGCATAACTAGGAACGCCTATTTCCACCTCCATAACATCACCAGTCTCCGCCCTTGCCTCAGCTCATCCACTGCTGAAACCCTCATCCATGCCTTTGTTACCTCTACACTTGACTATTCCAACGCACTCTTGGCTGGCCTCCCACTTTGTACCCTATGTAAACTTGAGGTGATCCAAAACTTGGCTGCCCGTGTCCTAACTTGCAACTTGTCCTATTCACCTATCACCCCTGTGCTCACTGACCTACATTGGCTCCCGGTTAAGCAATGCCTCGATTTCAAAATTATCATCCTTCTCTTCAAATCCCTCCATGGCCTCACCCCTCCCTATTTCTGTAAAAAGCCTTCAGCCCCACAACCCCCCCCCCCCCCCGAGATATCTGCGCTCCTCCAATTCTGCCCTCTTGAGCATCCCTCATTATAATTGCTCAACCATTGGTGGCCGTGCCTTCTGTTGCCTAGGCCCAAAGCTCTGGAATTCCCTGTCTAAACCTCTCCGCATCTCTACCTTTCTTTCTTTAAGGCGCTCCTTAAAACCTACCTCATTGACCAATCTGCCCTAATTTCTCCTTATGTGGTTTGGTGTCAAATTGTTTGTCTTATAATACTCCTGTGAAGCGCCCTGGGAGGTTTTACTACATTAAACATAGAAACATAGAAACATAGAATCTAGGAGCAGGAGTAGGCCATTCGGCCCGTCGAGCCTGCTCCACCATTCAATACGATCATGGCTGATCATCCAAATCCAGTACCCTGTCCCTGCTTTAATCCCCACAGTACACATATCCCACCCTACCCCCGTAATCCCACGTATTTAATTCCCTCTAACATATCCCATCCTATCCCCATAACCCCACATATTTAATCCCCCCCTAACACTAAGGGTCAATTTATCATAGCCAAATCAACCTAACCCGCACATTTTTGGACTATTAAAGGCGCTATATAAATACAAGATGTTGTTGTTGTGTGATCGAAACTTAGAATCTTTGTCAGCTGTAGCTCAGTGGGTAACACTCTCGCCTCTATCAGAATGTTGTGGGTTCAAGTTCCACTGCAGGCCACCTGCTGTAAAACCTGTACAGCAGGTTAAAGTAGAAGCTTCAGGCCTCATTATAATATTTAAATTGTCAACCTGCTTCTTGCCAGCGGATTGGCAGCCCGCCCACCCATCCCGCCGGAGTGAAAGGTGAAAGTGGGCGGGTTGGAGGCGGGTAGGATTTTACATTTTTACAACTTTCACTTCCCCCCCACGCCTCAAATCCACCCGCTCTTACCTCAGAAAATTCCAGCCATTGTTTCCCCTGGCTGGAGAGTCTAGAACTAGGGGGCACAGCCTCAGGATAAGCGGCCGGCCTTTTAAGACTGAGATGAGGAGGAATTTCTTCACCAGATGGTTATGAATCTTTGGAATTCTCTGCCCCAAAGGGCTGTGGATGTTCAGTTGTTGAGTATAATCAGGCCTGAGATAGATTCTAGGGGAATCAAGGGATATGGGGATCGGGCGTGAAAGTGGAGTTGAGGTCAAAGATCTTGTTGAACAGCAGAGCAGGCGCGATGGGCCATATGGCCTACTCCTGCTCCTAATTCTTATGTTTGATCTCCCCAGTGTAGAGGAGACCACACTGCGAGCAGTTAACACGATATAATTGATCAGAGGAAGTACACGTAATTTGCTGTCTCACATGGAAGGAATGTTTGGGGCCTTGGACAATGGAGTGGGAAGAGGTGAAAGGGCAGGTGTGGCAACGACAAGTGGGGAAGAGTGCAACAAGGCCCAGTTTCTTCACAGTAGTTTCAAAAGGACAACATTTGAAAGCGGAGAGCTTTGGCTAGCATCCTCTTCTGAACAATTTCACTGGAAGGTAAAAATGGTGAACGTGTGTGGGTAGAAGGAATAATAAAGAAAAATCTGTATATTGCAGAGCAGATGGAAATGGATCTGTGAGGGACAAGAATGCAGAGTAAAAGCAACATTTTGTAGGATTTTTCTCTTAATCAAGATGCAAATTTAATTCCGAAACGGTGAGATTTTTGGCTTCAACAGTTTAATTGAGTAGCCCGACTTTTCTGGGAAGTTATATAGCACAGCTTCAAACAATCGTCTCAGCACAGCCCAGCTGGTCTATGAAGATCACCAATGTAATAAGGGGAGAGCGCCAGATGGAGATGATTCTCCTGACACAGGATTTAGGAAGAACAGCAACGTAAAGGCACTGTAATGTGTTAAGCGTTAGAAACACTCAAAGCTCAACCAGATGTTTACCTCCTCTTCCTCCTCCATCCAAACACAATGAACATCATTGAATCGATGGACATGGGGGGTGGGGTCAGCCAACGTATGAAAGGACATTGCAGGGTTTTCTCGGAGTATCATTATGAAATGGGCCTGCGTCTCACTGGGAAAACAGGCTTGAAACAGAGAGACTGTTATTGCATCTGGCAGACTTGCTGGAATCCAAACAGAAAAAGATCACAAATAAAAAAAGCAAATTACTGCGAATGCTGGCAACTTGAAGCAAACGGGAAAAAGTCCCAAACACGCAGCAGGTCAGCCAGAGAACGGACAGTCGGCAGTCCGGGCTCGTGTCCATTCTTCAACACTGGAAAAAAAAGGGATAAAAAGCATATTAAACAAATCAGAAAAAAGGAGGGGAGGAGGGTGCAAGAGCCCACCACCAGGGGACCCGGCCGTCAGATAAGTGCTTAGGAGTGAGGTCAAGACACGCCCTTTGACCCTTTAATGACTTAATGTTTCTGTTCATTACTTGGCTGAGGTTATATCATTCCACTCACCACTCTGGGCTTGTCTGTTTTTTCAATACGTGCTTTCCCCTCCTCCCTTTATCCAATTGTATTAATACGCTTGTCCGCCTCTTATTTTTCAGTTTTGAAGAAGGATTCAGGGCCCAAAAAATGAACTTGTCTGTTGTCTCCACAGATCATGACTGACTCGTTGTGTTTCTCCAGCGTTTTCTGGTTTTTTGCTTCTGATTTCCAGCATCTGCAGTGCCTTTGCTTTTCACTAACTCGTTGCTGTTTGTTAAGCACAAGAGCAGTTTAATCCAAAAACTTTCTGGCACATTACAGAACATCAGAGGAAGGAGTTAGAGTACGCACTCAGATATTAATGAGCCTGTGGTCTCACCCAGTCAAACCTCGCTCCAAAGAATGGAGCTAGTTGACAGTTGACGGGATGAATAACAACCCCAGTCCCAATGGACACCATTTTCTACGGAAAACAATCAGCTGCTGGCTAAACTTCCAACATCTGATGGTTTTGTTGTGATTAAAACGGGCACAATGCGTTATCTTTTAATATACGTAGAGAATTTCTAATCGCCTTTACTTCATACTCAGTCTCGCAGAACATGGGCTTTTACTGCAGTTGACTAGACAGTTGGGCAAGCTATCAGGATCATTGCCCTTTCCTGGGGGCGGGGGAATGCTCGCTGGTATAGTTTTTGATCAGAGAACAAAAGATCAGGGGAAGGGTTAGATGAATGGACTTGATTATCTACCCTGCGTGAGAATGACTTTGGAAACCCACTGAATGGTCATCCACTAAAACTTCAAACTATTCTGAAATACTAAAGAGGAGCCAACAATGTGTTTACACTTGGCTTGCAGCCACTTTACGACCGAATGCGCGCTAAAATATAGCTGTGCACAGGGTCTCGGCTGGATAAGGACAAGGATAAGGTAATCAAAAAAACTTAAATCTCATCACGAATGTCACACGTTTTCACTGGGTGCGTGACGGTGTGGAGGAATAATTGCTGGGTACCCAATAGCCACAGATGCCAATAATTGCTAGGTATCCAATAGTCACCGAACTTCCTGAGAATTTATGTTCATGAGTGGAATATGTTCCGCTTTTCTCTGTGCTCCCACTCCAGGTGTACAGGGAGCACAAAAGCAGAATGTGATAGAGATAACATCCATCCTGTCCATCCTGCCAATTGTTTTGTTGGTGCCGCTGGCAAGGCCGGCATTTATTGCCCATATGTGGTTTATTACTATGGAAGAGAGTGTGGTCGGACTGAGTTCACTGAAAATTAAAAAAATCAATGCCATGTTTTGTGTTGGTTGCCATGACTGCGAATGCTAATCTTTGTTTTGTATGGTCTCAATTTAACTATTGCAGTCATGGTTTAATACGCGAGCTCCTGTATTTCTGTGTTGGAAGATCTCCAGTGGGGGAAATATCACAGTGTGAAACTAGAGCAATGAGAGGAGACTCAGTAAAACATCTCTGGCTTGGAATCCAGAGAGTTTGTCTAAATTCGCCAAAAGTCACAATGCTTTTTTAATGCAGCTATTGTAAAGTCACTCTAATTGGCTGTTAGGAGGTAGGTGCAAGCAATCTGGAATGAGCACAGCCCCCCGCTCCCTCCCCTCCTCTCACCACTCAGGCTCCTATCCCATATTTGATGCCTTCTCCTGACTCCACAGCCAAGAGCAAAAACTCCATGAGGGGTGAAATTAGTCTTGGCTGGTAGCACAAAACTGGCAATAGCAAATTGGTGACCCAGTTTACTCTCCGCCCAATTTCGTTTGGGCGAGGGAGCGAGAAAGAAATTAGCCAGTTGTCAACAAGTTTAACAGCCAACCCAAATTTGCACTGCCCAAATTTATCAGTTGGTTGAGACACTTGGGGGCAATTTTGCCAGCCCTGGGGAGGCGGGACTGCCGGGAAAATGGCAGAATTTGGGGGCGATGCCCAACCCGCCCCCATGCCATCTTCCTGGGAGGCGGGTAGCCGTCCCGCGCCGGGTCTCATCTCTTTGGAGGCGGGAAGGGATTAAAGCCTGTCAACAGGCAGAAAATAGGATTAGCCCCTTTTTGCCCTCACAAGTGCGGGCTTCCTGAAGGCTCCGAAACCCGCCAGCTCAGCTCAGCGAGTAGGGGGTCTGCAGGGGTGCAAAAGTGTGCTGTGAAGGTAAGTGATAGGTGCAAGAGTGTAGAGGTGAGTATCTGAGGTAAGTGCAAAGTGTTATTAAAAGTGCACTTGCCTTAGTTTCTTCCTGCAGACTTCAGTCGGTGTGTATGCGGAGAGTCTCGGACCTCCGCGTTGGGATTGACGGGTGGCCGTTGCATTCTCAGATGCAACTACCATCCTGATTTCTGTAAAAGAAAGAAGTTTGATGGGGTCTTGAAGAACCCATCAAACTACAGAGAATGTCAGTGTTTGACAGCTTCACAGAGCTGTCAAACGATGACAATTCATCTGTCAAATATTTGACAGAGGAAACATCATACGTTGACATTCTCTGCAACCGGCTTTCCCTTAATTGGCCTGCTAAGCCCGCTGGGCAGGCTTAACAAGGTCAATCAAGGGAAAATAGCGTGGGTTGGCCAGAAGTTGTTGGAGGCGGGACTGAAACCCGACAAGTGGGAGTCCCGCCTCCAAAAAGCTTCCCATTGGCAAAATCACCCCCAAGTAGCCGAAACAGGACTCCCTGTACGCAATGATTTTAAATTTATTTGAATTTTGTTAAGACAGGCAATGTTGCTTAAAAAGCTATATATAAAATTAGTTTAAGAAATCATTTACAGATACATTTTCTATAGAAAACATTTAGTACTATTTAGTACTTTGGAATGATGGAATATCTATAGTCAAACAGTTTTGTAATCACAGATGAATCATTTCAATATCCAAGGTTTAAAAACATACATTATTTTGCAACATTCTATTGATTATCACAGATTATCTGGTCATTATCACATTGCTGTTTGTGGGAGCTTGCTGTGCGCAAATTGGCTGCCGCGTTTCCCACATTACAACAGACTCCACTTCAAATAGTACTTCATTGGCTGTAAAGCGCTTTGAGACGTCCAGTGGTCGTGAAAGGCGCTATATAAATGCAAGTCTTTCTTACTGTCTAAAAGAAAGGGTCAGTTGGCAGATTTTTTCCTATTGAACAATCACTATTAATAGTATGCCTGTAGAACACGAGGTGACTCTCTCAACATTCAGACAGTCTTAGCAACTGGAGATAGATCATGGATGCTTATTACTGTATCCTTATTGTTTCCCAAGTCTTAATGCAGGATCCTATATATTTTTATTGAGTTTCCATGTATTTTCATTTACTGAGCTGTGCAAGATCCTAATTTTCTTTATTTTGAGATGTACACGCTCCTGTATATTTTCACAGCTCCGGATGGTCCATGTGCTTTATTCCTTTGAATCAGCATTCCCCCGCGGCACAAATTTCAGAATTATGGGTTTTTTAGGATGCATGAATCCTTTCTCATCCAGTTCTAATGGGATCTGGAATAGAAAGAGCAATGGTGATATTCAACCAACAGGAAGGTTCGACTGGAGAGATGGATGGTTCCATTCCATCTCATTATCTATCCATCAGCTATCATTCCATAATTCCCTTCCCACTGTATTCACTTCAAAAACAAAAATCTCAATGACACTTCACAACATTTAATCACACCTTCAAATAATTCCTATATTCCAGAATTCTCACCGGTGTCTCCTTGCACGGCACAAGAGTCATGTGTTGCAAGAGTGAAGCTAGCGCCATCTTCATCACAAGTTGTGCAAATCGCATCCCAATGCAGTTCCGAGGGCCCATCCCGAATGGCAGGTAGACACAAGGATTCCGAGACTCCCTTTCCTCTTTACTGAACCTAATTATATTGGCAGAGGCAAAACAAGTGAAGTAGATCATTGTCAAATTCGGTTAGATATAGTATGCATTTATCAGGGAGATGGATGGAGAATACAACACTTTGAAACTGTAATCATGTTTTTTGTTCCAGCCACTCCTTCACTAATGTTTCTTGCGGTGTCGTTCCACAGCCACTGGGGACAATCTTGATGTGTGAGCCCAGACCATGGAGTGTTGGCAGGCTCATCAACTGTGGAGAGCAGCAGCACAGCCAAGGTTGATCCTGTCCTCAGTTGACATCCAATTGTGTGCAGATCGATCATAAAACGGCAAACTGGGTGCTTTGCATGTCATAAGACCGCAACTTGCACATTAAAAGAGGCCGACCACCTGAACAGGCCGGTGTTTCAGCCGCCCAGCGGTGAGCCCCTCTGAAAGTGGCAGCAGCCCGATTGTTGTCGTAAACGGGGCGTTAAGTCTACCGAACCCATTACTGCCCCATTCATACTGATCATTAGGGATGAGAAAGGCCATTTGCCCCATCCCAATCTATCTACTCAGTAAGATCCTAATGTACCTCCCATTGCAGATTCCAATTGTTTCTTAATATGGTCCAGGGTGATTGTCTCTACTATTCCAAGATTTCTATCCTATACATTGATCACTTTGTGTAAAAAAGAATTCAACATTAATCCTAAATTTGCCACTTACTCATTTGAATCTGTGTTCTCCTCTAATGAATTAAAGTAACACTCGGGGTTTACGTTTTCAATTCCCTTAACTATCTCATGTACCTCTAGAAGATCGCCTCTCATCAAGGCTGAAGTGGCCAAGTTTCTCCAGTTTCTCATCATAACTCAGACACCAGAATCAGCCTTGTTGTGACTCTTGTCTGCATTTCCTCCAGTACTTGGTCTCCCTTGTGTCTCAGCAACCAGAATTGGACAGTACTCAAGGAAGGGCCTGATCAAAGCACAGTACTCTAGGTCACAACTTCCTCAAACTTTTATTCTAATTTTTTTTTGGCTGCATAGTTCAACACTATTGGCTTTGCTAATTGCTGCTCTGCCATGGCTGGACACCTTGGGCTCGAATTTCCAAGCCCCGTGGAGGCGGGAAAATAGCAGATTCAGGGGGCACGTACCCATCCCGCCCCCAACCCGCCTCCATGCCAATGTCCCAGGAGGCGGGTATCCGACTTGTGCTGGGTGCATGAGTGCAGAGGTAAGTGTGTTTGGTGTGTGTATATAAAGTGTTTTAATAAGTTTTACTTACCTTTACTTTCTCCTCCAGGCTTCCTCCCTTCAGTTCTCGGGAGTCCCTCAGCTCACCGGCACAGAAAGCAGAATGGCCGCTGAGCTGTCAAAAGCTGCAGCCTCTGCTTTCTGGTCTGGACAGCTCTCTAACTGAGTCTGAGTAGAAGGACTCAAGTTAGAAGACAGATTGTCAGTGTTTGACAGCTTCACAGAGCTGTCAAACGCTGATATTTCATCTGTCAGATGAAATGTCAAATCGCTGACATCAACAGTATCCAGGTGTCCCTTAATTGGCCTGCTGGGCGGGTTTAAAAGGTCAATCATGGGACAGTAGCGTGGGTTGGCCACAAATCGATGAGGCGGGACTACAACCCAAAAAGTGGGAGTCCCGCCTCCATCACGTCCCCATCGACAAAAATCGAGCCCCTGGAGTCTACGAAGACAGCTCGCTCTTGTTCGGCTTCATCATTAGCTTTTCCTGAAGTTCATGTGTCGCTCATTTTTTTCTTCCTATGTGCAGCATTTCACGTTTGTCTGCATCAAATTTAATCTGCCATTTTATCGGCCAACTTGCATAATTTATCCAAATCATTCTGTAATTTGAGCTGCATCCTCCAGTTCCACCGCCCCTGCGAACATGTTGCTGGGCTTCAAGACATTCGCGAGGTTGGTCAGTTTTAGCCATTGTTTGTATGAATATTACTGTCATTACAGGATGGTGACATCTCTAACTAACTGAAGCTGTCTCAACTGGCTCTTTCTAGATGGTAGGTCAGCTCAGGGGTCAGGCGGCCCTTCCAAATCAGGGAGAAATACACAGCTTCCAGCATCGCCAACATGCTTCTGCACATTGACAGGTGATAAGAAAACAGACGGCACATGGTCAATTAAAACAACCCAAAAGGCTCTTGATGGTTCAGTTGGTTAATGCGCTAAACAGTAAAGTCCAAAATGTGATGTCTGCTCATTGCTGAGGTAGTTGACCTCAGTCAGGGTGGTGATAGCAGTGCTATATTTAACCTCAGTAGCCCAAGGTCTGTGGAATGCAAAGAAGAGAAACATGCCTGGTGTCTGCTCCTGATCACTAGACTTGCTGGAAAGTAGGTGTGTATGTTGGTATTCAAGGAGGACATTCTCTGCCCAGTGGGGGCTGGTGACCCTTTGACAGGTGAGGCACACACGGCGCCTGCATAACCAAGCTGGCTTTTTAACCATAGTAACGGGACCTTCACTCAAGCGCTTATACCCCGTGCCACAGTCCAGGACACAAGCCGGTAATCTGTGACATTTTCAACTAGTTTCACCATGAAATGACCAAACAAACAAACATCCAACTGCATCGGAAGCTGCTTGACCATCAAAAGGCAAAACCGTCCGGAATCCGAGACACTACAACTTCCGTGCTCTGTTTCTGTGCTGTATATTCTATGTACTGGAAGTCTAGGCGAGGCAGTGCAAGCGCCTCTGCTGAAGGCCCCAGCAGTTGAATAGCCCACCAACACACAGGCTTATACTTAAACAATGGCCGCCTGGACAAGGCAGCAGAAGTGGCAGGTGCCCTGTAAGAAGTCAAGACTTGTGCAGAGTGTGGTGATGGCACGGCACTTCAGTAAACTACAGATTTGACGCAGGTCAGAGACCTGTGCTGGGCTAGTTAAAATTCCCTATAGATAGGAAGTTTCCGTGCAAATACAGAAAGGTTTACAATAAACCCCAACTCGTAGCAACAGAGGCCATGAACGGTTGGCGGGGTGGGGATGGGGAAAAATAAAACACACAAATCCCAGGCTACGTACCTTTCAGGTCTGAACTCCTCAGGCTCCGGCCAGTATGCTGGATCACGGTGCAGGACATAGGCAGGCACCATGACAACGGTCCCCTTTGGAATGGTCAGCCCATTGAGCTGGACATCTTTCTTGCACACTCTGTCTATACGGGGTGCAGGAGGGTACAGTCGCAGGGTTTCAGATATCACCATTTCCAAGTACTCCAACTGCATCACCGCTTCATATGTGGGAGGAGCCTTCACACAGAAACACACTTTTAGCAACTGAACTGACACATGGAGGCAGAGGGCATGGCTGAGGTACTAAATGAGTACTTTGAATCTGTCTTCACCAAGGAAGAAGATGCTGCCAAAGTCATAGTGAAAGAGGAGGTAGTGGAGATACTGGATGAGATAAAAATTGATAAAGAAGAGGTACTAGAAAGGCTGGCTGAACTTAAAGTTGCTAAGTCACCAGGACTGGATGGGATGCACCCTAGGACACTGAGGGAGGTTCAGTAGAAAATCGCAGAGGTACTCGCCATAATCTTCCAATCTCTCTTAGATACAGGGATGGTGCCAGAGGACTGGAGAATTGCAAATGTTACACCCTTTTTTTGAACAAGGGTGTAAGGATAAACCCAGCAACTACAGGCCAGTCAGTTTAACCTCGGTAGTGGGGAAGCTTTTAGAAACGATAAATCAGGACAAAATTAACAGTCACTTAGACAAGTGTGGATTAATTAAGGAAAGCCAGCACGGATTTGTTAAAAGCAAATCATGTTTAACTAACTTGATCGAGTTTTTTGATGAGGTAACAGAGGGTTGATGAGGGTAATGCGGTTGATGTGGTGTACATGGACTTCCAAAAGGCATTTGATAAAATGCCACATAATAGGCTTGTCAGCAAAGTTGAAGCCCATGGAATAACAGACAGTGGCAGCATGGATACAATTTTTGGCTAAGTGACAGGAAACAGAGTAGTGGTGAATGGCTGTTTTTCAGACTGCAGGAAGGTAAATAATGGTGTTCCCCAGGGGTCAGGACCACGATCACTGCTTTTCTTGATATATATTATTCGTTTATGGGATGTGGGAGTCACTGGCAAGGACAGCATTTATTGCCCATCCCTAATTGCCCGCGAGAAGGTGGTGGTGAGCCGCCTTCTTGAACTGCTGCAGTCCGTGTGGTGAAGGTACTCCCAGTGCTGTTAGGTAGGGAGTTCCAGGATTTTGACCCAGCAACGATGAAGGATTGGCGATATACTTCTAAGTCAGGATGGTGTGTGACTTGGGTGGGGAACTTGGAGGTGGTGTTCACATGCATCTGCTGCCCTTGTCCTTCTAGTGGAAGAGGTCGCGGGTTTGGGAGGTGCTGTGGAAGAAGCCTTGGCGAGTTGCTGCAGTGCATCTTGTAGATGGTACACACTGCAGTCATGGTATGCCGGTGGTGGAGGGAGTGAATGTTTAAGGTTGTAGATGGGGTGCCAATCAAGCGAGCTGCTTTATCCTGGATGGTGTCAAGCTTCTCGAGCGTTGTTGGAGCTGCATTCATCCAGACAAGGAGAGTATTCCATCACACTCCTTACTTGTACGTTGTAGATGGTGGAGAGGCTTTGGGGAGTCAGGAGGTGAGACACTTGCTGCAGAAAACCTAGCCTGTCACCTGCTCTTGTTGCCACTGTATTTATGTGGCTGGTCCAGTTAAGTTTAATCATGTTGATGGTGGGGGATTCGGCGATGGTAATGCTGTTGAATGGACTTGGTTGTACAGTGCACAATTTCAAAATTTGCAGATGACACAAAACTTGGAACTTGCACGAAAAGTGAGGAGGATAGTGATAGACTTCAAGACAGACAGGCTGGTGAAATGGGCGGACATGTGGCAGATGAAATTTAATGCAGAAAATGAGAAAAGTGATACATTTTGGTCGGAAAAACAAGGAGGCAACATAAACGAAAGGGTACAATCCTAAGTGGGGTGCATGAACGGACAGACCTGGGAGTATATGTACACAATTCGTTGAAGGTGGCAGGGCAGGTTGAGAAAGCAGTTAAAAAAGCATACGGGATCCTGTGCTTCATAAATAGAGGCATAGAGTACAAAAGCAAGGAAGTTATGAACAACCTTTATAAAACACTGGTTCGGCCTTAACTGGAGTATTGTGTCCAATTCTGGGCACCGCACTTTAGGAAGGAAGTGAAGACTTGAGGGTGCAGAAAGGATTTACGAGAATGAATCCAGGGATGAGGGGGAGAATGATCCCAGGGATGAGGGACTTCAGTTACGTTGATAGACTGGAGAAGCTGGGGTTGTACGCCTTAGAGCAGAGAAGGTTGAGAGGAGATTTGATAGGTGTTCAAAATCATGCGGGGTCTAGACAGAGTAGATAGAGAGAAACTGTTCCCATTGGTGGAAGAGTCGAGAACCAGAGGACGCAGATTCAAGGTGATTGGCAAAAAAAACAAAGGTGACACGAGGAAAAACTTTATGCAGCGAGTGGTTATGATCTGGAATGTACTGCCTGAAAGGGTGGTGGAGGCAAACTCAATCATGGCTTTCAAAAGGGAATTGGAGTAGTACCTGAAGGAAAGAAAATGTGCAGGGCTAGGGGGAAAGGGCGGGGGAGTGGGACTAGCTGAAGTGCTCTTGCAGAGAGCCGGCACGGGCTCGACAGGCTGAATGGCCTCCTTCTGTACTGTAACCATTCTATAATTCGAGTAAAAGCTGGGAGTAGGGGGGGGGGTGCAAACTAGAACATTATGTTTTATTACAGGCCAGGAGAAATATTCTGTTTTTGTGTATTGGTGGAGAAGATCTTTCCACTGTGGGGAAGACATGAACTAGGGGCCCTAAATACAAGATCTTCACTAATAAATCCAATAGGGAATTCAGGAGAAAATCCTTATCCAGAGAGTGGTTAGAATGTGGAATTTGCTACCACATGGAGTGGTTGAGGCCAATAGGACAGATACATTTAAGAATAAGCTGGGTAAGCACATGAGGGTGAAAGGAATAGAAGGATATGTTGACAGGGTTAGATGAAGAAGGGTGGGAGGAGGCTCATGTGGAGCATGGAGCTGTTGGGATGACTGGCCTGTTCCTGTGCTGTAAATACTACGTAATATAAGTCGTGAGCACAAAACAGATCAAACACCACTCAGTGCTTTATATTTGTAATGAATATACTAGTCAATTGTAGAGCAATGCAGAAAGCCAGAGAGCAGATTGTCTATTTGCTATCTGTTAGGGGTGAAGAAGATCTAATTAAGGATGATGGGGGTAGAAAAGTACAAAATAACAACTCAATAAGAGGGGGGGGTTACCTGCTGGTACAAAAAAGCAGGATGAAATGAAGAGGATCCAGGGATGATGGCCACCACTGTCCAGCATGGAATGCAATGTAAATGAGGTCATTCACATCACGTGAGCTTATCATCATCATCATCAACAGGATCGAAATAACATACAGCTCTCCTGGCTGTTCCCTCCCTCCTCACAAACAAAAGTTTTGCTGAACAATTGTTCCTCGAAGACCTGTAAAGGACTTGATGTCAAAGCACACTAAACTCAGCACATTGTGGACATTTGAAGGTCACAGGAAAGTAGAGCAGCTGCTGGTGATCGAACACCACAGGAAATGAACCCCATTCATTGTCTTGGCCACGAAAGCCCCTGGGGGCAATTCTCTGAACACACGCCAGTAGCGTTGAAGTCAAAGGATGGAAAATCACAAGCAGCACACCCATTATTTCCCCAATAGCTGCTCCCACCCAGCAGGTGCGGTTCCCATCGCCAGCGTGCACTCAGGAAATGATCCCTATCGGTAAACCCCAGCTCTCTCGCCATCAGCCTTGGCTCACCTGGTAGCACTTTCACCTCAGTCAGAAGGCTGTGGTTTCAAGTCCCACACCCGGGACTTGCGCACACACTTATCCAGGCTGACACTCCAGTGCAGTACTGAGGGAGTGCTGCACTGGCGGAGGTGCCGTCTTTCAGTTGAGACATTAAACAGAGGCCCCTCTCAGGTGGATGTAAAACATCCCATGGCACAATTTTGAAATTCAAGGGAGTTCTCCCTGGCCAATATTTCTCTGATCATTATCACATCGCTGTTTGTGGAACCTTGCTGTGCGCAAATTGGCTGCCGCGTTTCCTACATCACAACATTGACTGCACTTCAAAAGTACTTCATTGGCTGGAAAGGGGGTTGGGATGTCCTGAAAGGCACCATTTAAATGCAAGTTTTTTCTCAAGGACTCACTTTGTTGGGAAAAGCCTCATCTATTTCCTGCTGCAGTTTCTTCTGTACGTCCGGGTGCGTAGCCAGATTGTACGCCACATATGACAACGTAGTGCTGGAGGTCTCGTACCCGGCAACAATAAAGATAAGGGCCTGTGCCAGAATCTCTGTGTCACTCAGAGCTGCAGAGAATCGGAAGAATCAGAATTTGCACTGCAAACTTCACCTTATAAAATAGAAGCTTAAAATGTTGGGTTTTCAATGCAAATATTTCAGAAAACTTGTATTATTATGACAGCTACTTAAAAATGCAATGTCACAGATAATTCAACGCTTCCAATAACCGTGCCTGGAATATTAAGTTAGGCATGTACTAAAAACTATGAATATATACCTAGCACAATAGGCAGAATAGATTACAAACTAGAGTTTACTAAGAGGACACAAGTGAAACGGCAGTTAAAATCCACTTTCTGATGCTTGAGTAAATCACTACTTTTATGTTATTGTAAGATAGAAAATATGAACATTTCTAAAAGCAACAAGGGACAGTCAGCATTGAAAGGGTTAATGTGCCGGTAGTGCTCACTGGAACTCCAGTGCACAGCCACACAAGGGTGATTAATGTGTGTCTGCGATTTCCCTGCACTACCCAGTTCCCAATCTCAAACCCATGACTGTGGGGAATCACTGGCCAGAAACCAGGCAATTCCCAGTAGGGCGAGAGTGGAAACAAATCCCAGCAGGAGTTAGGCCTCCCCAGACTGTTCTCACAGAACCCCCTCACTGTTAGTTTTAGAACAGGTCACGTGTCCAAACTGTCAGCCAGGTAGGGTATGGGGAGACCAGAGAGATAAACAGGGAGCATTAACTTCAGGGACAGAAAGAAACAAGGATGAGGGAAGGAGAGGTTTTCCACTGATGGTACCTTTGTATGTCGAATTGCTGACTCCATTCTGCTTCTCGGAGCTCATGTCGGTCGTTTGAGAATCAACCATCAGCTGCAGAAAATCCACCCGATCCTGAGAGTTAAACAAGAACCAGGTGAGGACTCGGCTCCGATGGCACAGAAACCAAATTTTTAGGATTAAAGATCCTGAAATTCCCAAGGGGTGGAAAGGAGGAAGTAGAACATATTGCCTCCAGAGGGGCCAGAATCAGAATCCACCCCGATCTCTAGTCGGGGAAGAGCGGTCGAGTCTTCCACCCATTCATACATGCTCAAAGACTGCTCTGGGGAGTGTCAGAGGGAGTTACTGATCTACACCGGGCATTCTGCCCATTACATTTTCCCTCGGCCCAATGGAATTCACGTCAGCCAATTATGCACCTAGTAAAGGCCCCGAGACTCGCTGAGAGAAAGGTAATCAATACCACAGGGCTCGCCATTCTATCCCCGTGGGGAGAAGACAAAATCTAAGAACCTTAAATCTTTGGCCTTCAAGGTTTGCCTGCTCCCCCGACTGGAGCAGCAGAGCCTGTAGTCAGGCAGAGCCACGCATGGTGACTGTGTAAATTACTCCATCCCCTACAATGGGACAGGGTCATCACTGATGGCCGTGGCTGGCCAGTGGGAGTCCCCACTACTCCACTCTGCTGGTGGTGGAGTAGGGACCCTGGAATTCCACGACAAAAGATCACTCAGCTCAGCACAGCTGCATTGGCTCTCAGACCTATCCATTTAGTCCCATCCCCAATAGCCTTTTAAAATTCTAGTTTCAAATATTTATCCACTTCCCTATTAGAAGCGGTTATGGATTCTGCTTCTGGTCAGGCTTTCTGCGTCCTATCAATCTTCTGCATAAAAATAATTTTGCCTAATTGCTCACATGGTTTGCGATTTATGCCCTCAAGTTACCAACTCACCAACCAGTGGAAAAGTTTTCCCCCAGTTTACCTCAACAAAATTGAACCTGATCTCCTCTGAACTGTCTGTATTCCAGTGAAAAAGACCCACTTTCTTGTGTCTCTCCTCATAGCTAAAACCTCTCATCCCCGATTTATCTTCCTCGTGAAGCTCTCCTGTACCCTCGCCATAGTCAGTTAAACAAGTCAAGGACACAGTTATTCCATATTGGGCAGGCTGCAATAAATGGAGATTCTTGCTCTTGGATCAATTTAACCAACTTTACTTTGAATACAAGATGCTCAACATGACAAACCACCTCCAGTAATGCTGCTCCTCTCCTGCACAATCACTGACAGTCACTTCTCCCAACATTTAATTAGCTACAACTCTGATGTAAAGGCAGCCCCAGTATTGGACGACACCCTCTAATCCAATTTACCTGCAAGAATATCTTTGCCTCATAACAGTCAGTGCTGTCCATCAACTAAATCAATTCCGGTTTTGTTCTGGACATTTAATGGAGCACAATGTACAAACGGGTAGTGCACCACCACGACACCTGGTGTCAAACAGATTACACACCACAGGGGACAATCGTAAAACAACTTGGAAAGGCTATGGAACAGTTAGAGGCCTTCACTTACATACAACACAATAAGATTTCTAATCAACATCGATACAGACCTAGAGAAAAGATCAAGACAGTTTTCATTCACACCAAGAATACTGGTATAGTCTCCTCCTCCTCCTCCTCCCTCCATCCATCTTTAATCAGGTCTTCTATTCACTGGTCATCCAGTACCTCTTTTACTACTCGGTCCCCATTTCTGAAGAAAATACACAGCCTAAAACACCATGGGGTAGAATGTCCGCAGACTTCTCCTGATCACCCACTGTAACCTCAGCCGAAGACTGGTGGAAGCCTGGGATAGACAGCGAATGCAGCCGTCACCCCCGCCGTTTCCACACTACAGCGGGAGATGGGTGAACCCCAGCAGCAATCCCAGGCATGCGACCGTAGGGCTGGCTCCAACCAGATTGAACACTTAAACCGCACGCCTGGCTGGCAAACTTCAACAACTGCAAAAGGACACAATATTCCCCAGGTACCCGTCCCTTCTAATTATACCAATATTGTTATAGCCATTTCCTTTCTAGTTATGAGAATAAGGCGGTGAAGGATAGTCAGTGTTGCGGGAGAGCGGCAGAACAGGTGCAGCAACCTGAACCGTTTCAATGGTTAGTTTAACACTCACGGTGTACACTCCTTTTTGTCTCTTTGCCTTCAAACTCGTCAAAGCACTCATGAAAAAGGCAGCCACATCTCGAGGGAAGAAGCTGAAATCAAGTTTTACCATGATTGGGAGAAAGGCAGGAAAAATCACTGGAAAAAAAAGAAAAAAATCAAAAATCAAACATTGACCAACAGTCGTAGCCCTGCAGACACAGGTTTAGAAAGGAGAGGGTGGGAGACATTTCTATAGCGCCTTTCACAACCTCAGGACGTTCCAAAGCACTTAACAGCCCATTAAATATTTTTGAAATGTAACCACTGATGTGATGAAGGAAACATGACATAAATACGGTGTCTCACCTCCTGACTCCCCAAAGCCTTTCTACCATCTACAAGGCACAAGTAAGGAGTGTGATGGAATACTCTCCACTTGCCTGGATGAATGCAGCTCCAACAACACTCCAGAAGCTCCACACCATCCAGGGCAAAGCAGCCCGCTTGATTGGCACTCCATCCACCACCTGAAACATTCACTCCCTCCACCACCGGCATACCGTGGCTGCAGTGTGTACCATCTACAAGATGCACTGCAGCAACTCGCCAAGGTTTCTTCGGCAGCACCTCCCGAACCCGCAACCTCTTCCACCTAGAAGGACAAGGGCAGCAGGAGCATGGGAACACCACCATCTCCAAGTTCCCCTCCAAGTCACACACCATCCTGACTTGGAAGTATATCGCCGTTCCTTCATTGTCGCTGGGTCAAAATCCTGGAATCCCTCCCCAACAGCACTATGGGAGTACTTTCACCACACGGACTGCAGCGATTCAAGGCAGCGGCTCACCACCACTTTCTCAAGGGCAACTAGGGATGGGCAATAAATGCAGGCCTTGCCAGCAACGCCCACTTCCCATGAATGAATAAAAAAAGCTAATTTGCGCTCAGCAAGCTCCAACTAAACAGCAATGTGATAATTAACAGAAACTGTTTTAGTGATGTTGGTTGAGGGATAAATATTGGCCTGGAAACTGGGAGGACTCCCGTTTTTCGAAATAGTACCATGGGATCTTTTACATCCACCAAAGAGGGCAGTTTAAGGTTTCATCCGAAAGATGGCAACTCAGTGCAGCGCTCCCTCAGTACTGCATGAAGTGTCTGGATTAAGTGCTCAAACCTCTGGAGTGGGACTTGAACCCACAACCTTCCGACTCAGAGGCAAGCGTGCTACCCACCGAGACCGATTCTGAACTTCTATAGACCTTGCTCCTGAATATTTCCATTTTATTCCCCCTCTTACCAAGCCTTAAAAGTTTACAGCATAGGAGGAGGCCATCCGGCTCATGTCTGTGCCGGCTCTTTGCTAGAGCAATCCAAGACTAATCCCACTACCCTGATCTCTTCCCATGGTCCTGTATCTTCCTCGGCTTCAAATATTTATCCATTTTCTACTTAAAAGGGGTAATGGTCTCTGCTTCAAACCGCCCCTTCACACCCCGTTCTTGTCATGTTCGGGGGGCGGCGGGTAAAAATGGGACTGAAAATTCTCAGTAAGCATTGAGCAAACGGTGAAGAAAAGCCACCTGGCAGTCAAATTGTGGAATTACAGAGGCTCACATAGGCAAAACTCATTGGACCAGATTTTGCTGTAACAGGACATCTAAGGGCATCAGCCGTTAGTTAGCCTTGCTCCTGCATCCTTTAGCTCAAAAAAAAGGTTTTGCTCACAAGTTGCTGGAAGTGCGAGCAGATAACAGCGCAGCGAGGGAAACAGGGCAACTGGGGCCTGAGTGACCTTAACCAAAAAAGACTCAATAAGAAAAAAAAAATCACTACCCTAGCTCAACTAAAAGAAAACAAATATTTTGAATCACTTACAAGCAACGAGAAGTACAGGGTTGAAGAGGCTGAATTTCATAAATTTCTTCATGTTGTTGATAAACGGGTCATTGGGGTTGTTGATGGAGTCGACATCCACGCTGAATGCAGTGCTGGTGATCACATCCATGCCATACGTTCCGAAGATACTGGCGGAAGGGAAATGCGCTCGTTAAGAACTGGTTAACAGCCGACAGCTGAGGCACAGTTAAAGCAATGCAGAGTTTACAGTACAGGAACAGGCCATTCGGCCCAACTGGTCTATGCTAGCGGTTTTGCTCTACACGAGCCTCCTCCCACCCCTCTTCATCTCACCCCATCAGCATATCCTTCTATTCCTTTCTCCCTCATGTGTTTATCTAGCTTCACCTTAAATGTATCTATGCTATTCACCTCAACCACTCCTTGTGTTAGCAAGTTCCACATTCTTACCACGCTTGACAATTCTCCAGAGTTTAAGAACATAAGAACATAAGAACATAAGAAATAGGAGCAGGAGTAGGCCAATCGGCCCCTCGAGCCTGCTCCGCCATTCAATAAGATCATGGCTGATCTGATCCTAACCGCCAATCTACTATCTATCACAGAACCATCTCCTGCATCTAACAGAATTGCGCACACGAAATAGGAGCAGAATCAGGCTACACAGTCCCTGGGCCCGCTCCACTACCCACAGGGCCATGACCGATCCGAACCTAGACTCATGTCCAAATTCCTGCCCGCTCCCCGTAACCCTTAATGCCCTTTACTTCGAGGAAACTGTCTATTTCTGTTTTAAATTTAATTAATGTTGTAGCTTCTACAGCTTTTTGTGGCAGCATATTCCATGGACCTACCACCCTCTGAGTGAAGTAGTTCCTCCTCATCTCAGTTTTGAAAGAGCAGCCCCTTATTCTAAGACTATGTCCCCTAGTTCTCGTCTCACCCGTCATCGGGAACATCCTCCCCGCATCCACCCGATCCAACCCCTTCACAATCTTATATGTTTCAATAAGATCGCCTCTCATTCTTCTGAACTCCAATGAGTAGAGTCCCAATCTACCCAACCTCTCCTCATATGACCACCCCCTCATCCCCGGGATTAACCGAGTGAACCTTTTTTGCACTGCCTCGAGAGCAAGGATGTCTTTCCTTAAGTAAGGACACCAAAACTGTATGCAGTATTCCAGGTGCGGTCTCACCAATACCTTGTACAACTGAAGCAATACCTCCCTATTTTTATATTCTATCCCCCTAGCAATGAAAGCCAACATTCCATTTGCCTTCTTAATCACTTGCTGCACCTGCATACTAACCTTTTGAGTTTCGTGCACCAGGACCCCCAGATCCCTTTGCACTTCAGTACTCTCCAGTTTCTTGCCATTAAGATAATAAATTGCTCTAGGATTTTTCCTGCCAAAGTGCATCACCTCACACTTTCCAGTGTTGTATTCCATCTGCCAAATCTCTGCCCACTTACTTAGCCTGTCTATGTCCCCTTGCAGGTTTTTTATGTCCTCCTCACTCACTACTTTCCCTCCCATCTTTGTATCATCTGCAAATTTTGATATGTTACACTTGGTCCCTTCCTCCAAATCGTTAATATAGATTGTGAAGAGTTGGGGACCCAGCACTGACCCCTGTGGAACACCACTAGTTACTGATTGCCAGTCTGAGAATGAACCATTTATCCCAACTCTTTGCTTTCTGTTAGATAGCCAATCCTCTATCCATGCCAGAATATTACCCCCAATCCCGTGATTTTTTACCTTAAGCAATAATCTTTTGTGTGGCACCTTGTCAAATGCCTTTTGGAAGTCTATTGGAGGCGGGGAGGTTGGATTGCGGTCGGGAAACCTGGAAGAACGAGGTCTCTGATCATGGAGGGGGGGTATTAGTGAGGCATGGACGCTGGATCCAGCAGGTAAGTGGAAAGGCACTCCTGGATCCAGCAGTCCTCGCCTCCATTTAGCTGCCGGGTTACCCAGAGGCCCGGGAAACCTGGCCGCCCAGAGTGAAATTTAAAATGGAGTTTCTAAATGAGGAACGCAGCCTCATTATAATATTTAAAATGCTAACCCGCCTCCTGGGAGCAGGTTGGCTGCCCATCCCCCCCACTGCCTCCGTTAAAACCGGAAGTGGGCGGGTTGGGGTCGGGATTCAGATTTCTAAGACTTTAACCTCCCACCTGACCCAAACCCACCCGCTTTTTGGGGTTAAAATTCCCCCCAATATGTTGGAACATGGAGTAGAACCCAATTGCAGGGGGAGGGGAGAAAAAAATCAGAGGGACCGTCACAATAGGTCATTCCCACAGATCCGCTCAAAGTGACATTGGTGAAATTTAGGGAGCAATTCATCCACCTTCTTGGCCATCGCGGTTACCCAAGGTCGGGGTGGGGGGGGGGGCGCGGGGGGGCAAAACAAATAGAAGGAGTTAAATTCCTCAAGAATAAAATACAAGGGTATATGTGGTTGTCCATTATGGAAGCTGTATGTTTATGAGCTGCAATGAGAAGTTAGTATGTCCCGTCTGAACCAGCCCAGAAGCAGGTATAACTGGCTGACACAGGATGATCTATAAGTTTATGAAGAGTCAGCGAGGGTCACGCTCCTCTCCGAGAACAGTGTGAATTAGAAGGTCCTTGGAGCAAAGTGAAAATGATTTAATGGGATAGGAAAGGTTTGTGGTGGAGGAACGCGAATCCGTAATCAGACAAACAAATTACTCACTCCTTCATGTCGACAGGTTCATTCAGCTTTGCTTTCTTTTCTGCAAATTTCACAAGATTTTCTGAATAGTGCTTGATTATTGGGCACATCTGGGGAGGGAAAAAAGGGCAACCAAAGTAAGGGATGTACTCAAAGCTGGCCTGGACCAAAATATGGTTGTACGTATTCCTGGGGGTTTCATCACATGACCTCTTGTCTCCAACTGCCCCGCCCCCACACTGGCCATTGGTCGCTTGACGTGTCCATCCTCGAGGGGCATCACCTTCCTAGGCCAATCGGAAAGTGAATAGACTCTTCAACTGACAGTGAAGAATATCCAACCTGGGAATGAACAGCAAATTACCCCATGTCCAAATATTGTTATAAACTAGCAAAACAAAGTGTTCAAAGAATTATTTTTTTTTTTTTAAATACACCTTTTTTTTTAAATAAATGAACACCCCTATGATTTTTTCTGTTGGGTTGCTCGCTGCAGTGTCCTGGAAATTAGTCTCGAATTCCTGGAGACTCCAGGGCAATCCTGGAGGGATGGCAACCCTAGACCCAAATGATTTGGAATCACACTGAAATTTAGTGACTTCCATCTTAAAACTCTTGCTTGTACTAAAGTATGTATCCATAGTGGCCACCTCAATGAATTCTTGGTCAGGAGTGGATCTTCTCTCTTAGGGCTGGTCTGCCTGCTTTTGATTCCAGGGTGAGGTCGGCCCTTTTCTATGGTAATGTGGATAGCAGGCGATTAGGCCATTAAGTGCGAATCCTACCAAAGCTGATTATCTCAGCTGCTGCACAGGTTGGAAAACAAGACCTCCGATCTTGTTCCCTGTGCAACATGCTTCTGGTTATCCCCACACAAAGCAGAACTGACAAGGTTAAATGGTTATACGGTGGCCTGTTACCTCCAGACTTGGCTATTCCAATGATCTCTTGGCCAGTCTCCCACCTTCAACTTGCCTTAAGTTTGATTTCATCCTAAACTCTGCCTGTGTGCTAACTCGCACCAGGTCCCATTCATCCATTGCCCTGGTGCTCGCTGAGCTACATTGGCTAACAGTCCAGTAATGCCTCACATTTAAAATTCTCATCCTTCTGTTCAAATCCCTCAATGGTCTCACCCCCTCCCCATCTCCAACCTCCTCTGGCCATACAACCCTCGAATTCTGTCCTCTTGTGCATCACTGATTTTTTTTTGACCCACCATTGGTGGACGTCCCTTCAGCCGCTCTCGCTCTCGCTCTTTATTTGCCAACGCTCCTTTGAAGTCCCTTGGGACATTGTTCTACGTTAAAGGCACTATATAAATTGTTGACGAATGATACCTGCTCTCCTGACCAAGAGTAAAATAAAAACAGGAAAGAAAAATGCATCAACTTAATCTGGCATCAATGATGTCAAAATCAGTCACATTAGATATTTTACACCTGCATATCCACGTGTTGCAGAATGGAAGTCAACACGCTGCTGGTTGCAGAATACGAATCATTTGAGAGCGCGCTTTGGCTGAAGGAATGTGGGCGATTGGACACATTTGGTTTGTGAAATATTTTTTAACCTTCTTTTCGGTATATCTCCAGAGAGACAACAATAGCAAATAACTTGCATTTATATTGCATCTTTAAATGCAGGCACAGGCCCAAACTGTTATCAAAAATAAATTGACGCCAAGCCAAAAGGAGGAACTATTAGGAGAGGTGGCCAAAGGCTCAGTCAAACAGGTGGGATTTAAGGAGGGTCTTAAAAAGGAGGTGGTTGTGGAGAGGCAGAGAAGCTTTAGGCAGTGAATTCCAGCGTGGAGCCTAGGCGGTGGAAAACACGGACACCAATGGTGATGCGAGGGGTGGGGAATGTGAGCAAAAGGCCAGAGTCAGAGGAACAGAGAGTTCAGGGGAGGCTGGAGGAGGTTTCAGAGATGGGGAGGAATGAGGCCATGAAGAGATTTAAACACATGGACAAAAATTTAAATTGGAGAAATGGGTGCGGGAGAGGGCGGGGAGGTGGTGAAGGAGTCGGACTTGGTGCAGGATCTGGGCAGCGGAATTCTGGATGAGCTGACGTAGGGATTTACGGAGGGTGGCAGGGGCTGAAGATGATCGCTTCAGTCTTCCCAATATTCAACTGGAGGAAATTGCAGCTCATCCAAGACCGGATGTCAGATAATCAATCAGTTGGGCAACACAGGAAGTGAAGGGGTTGAGAGGTTGTGGAAGAGCTGGGTGTTGTCAGCATTCACGTGGAAGCTAACCCCATGTCTGCGGACGATGTCGCCAACAGACAGCATTTAGTTGAGGAAGAGGAGGGGGCCATGGTTCGATCTTTGGAGGACCCTAGAGGTAATGCTGCATTTGGTGGGAAGACAAGCCATTCCTGGAGGTGCTCTGGTTACGATTGAATTGGTAAGAGTGGAACCACATAAGGGTAGTCCCACTCAGCTGGACAACAGAGCAGAGGCGTTGGAGGAGGATGCTGCGGTTCACCGTGTCAAAGGCTGGAGAGAGATAGAGGAAGGAAAATGCATCGTGGTCACAGTCACAGAGGATGTCATCTGTGACTTTGAATAGGCCTGTTTCACTGCTGTAGCGGGGCAGAAACCCAAGAGACTCAATCATCAAGTTGTGGGAAAGGAATACCGATTTGGGAAGAGACTACACAATGGAGGACTTGGGATGTTGCAAGGACAGAGGGGTCTAGGGTTGTTTTTTTTTGCCCCTGGAGCAGGTGAATGATGACAGCAGTTTTGGAAGAGGGGGTTGAAAAAAGCATTACCTGAGAAGGAGCAAATTGCAATATCAACTAGCATGGGAGCCAGGAAAGGAAGTGCGAATTGGGGGGGGTCAGCAATTAGTGCTAATTGGGTCAAGGGAGCAGGAGCTGGGCCTCATGGATGAGATGAACTTGGAGAGGACTCAAGGGGAGATGGGAGGGAAACTAGAAACAGACTAGGTTCAGGGCTAGTGTGTGGATGGCGGGGGGCAGGGTGGTGGTGAAGCAGAGGCAGTTAAATGGACGATCTCAATCTTAAGTGACAAAGTAGGCCATGATCGCCTCAGACTTGGAGGGGAGGATAGAGAGGCAGGGGAAAGGGGTTTAAGGAGAAGGGTGGCAGTGGAGAAAGAATCCAGGGGTTATCTTTGTTCTCCAGGATGATTCTGGAGTGGTTTTACGCTCTACACTGGCTGCGTGTCTCAACGCAAAACTCTTATCCACATCTTCAAATCCCGCCATAGCCTCATCCTGCCTTACATCCCTTCCAATAGACCAACTCTGGCCTTCTGTCTATTCCTCCCTCGCTTCACCCACCCAAAGGGAAACAGCCTTTAGCCACCTCAGTTCTACTTCTGGAAGTTTTTTGACCGTCTTTTTGGTCAATCTTTCAGGTACCTCTCCCATCAAGGATTCGCAGCTGATCCTTTTGACTTTTTCCTCAGTAAAGCATCTTAAAATGCTCTATAACAATGCAAGTCTCTGTTAGAGTAATCAGACCGTAGGATCTGCTGAGACTGATAAGATTACCAATATTTAGCTACCCCATCTGAACCTCTCCACTAGTTCACAGTACATGCAAGAGAAGTACTTTTGCAGGCTTCCATAGAAACATAGAAGATAGGAGCAGGAGTAGGCCATTCGGCCCCTCGAGCCTGCTCCGCCATTCAATGTGATCATGGCTGATCATCCAAATTCAGTACCCTGTCCCTGCTTTTTCCCCATATCCCTTGGTCCCTTTAGCCTTAAGAAATATATCTATCTCCTTCTTGAATAAATTTAATGAATTGGCCTCAACTGCCTTCTGTGGTAGAGAATTCCACAGGTTCACCACTCTCTGGGTGAAGAAATTCCTCCTCATCTCAGTCCTAAATGGCTTACCCCTTATCCTTAGACTGTGACCTCTGGTTCCGGACTCCCCCACCATCGGGAACATCCTTCCTACATCTAGTCTGTCTAGTCCTGTTAGAATTTTATAAGTTTCAATGAGATCCCCCCTCATTCTTCTAAACTCTAGCGAATACAAGCCTAACCGACCCAATCTCTCTTCATACGTCACTCCTGCCATCCCAGGTATCAGTCTGGTGAATCTTCGCTGCACTCCCTCCATGGCAAGAACATCCTTTCTCAGATAAGGCGACCAAAACTGCACACAATACTCAAGGATGGTCTCACCAAGGCCCTGTACAACTGCAGCAAGACATCCTGCTCCTGTACTCGAATCCTCTCGCAATGAAGGCCAACATACCATTTGCCTTCTTAACCGCCTGCTGCACCTGCATACTTACCTTCAGCGACTGGTGCACAAGGACACCCAGATCTCGTTGCACTTCCCCTTTTCCCAATCTATTGCCATTCAGATAAACTGTCTTCCTGTTTTTGCCACCAAAGTGGATAACCTCGCATTTATCCACATTATACTGCATCTGCCCAATCACTCAACCTGTCCAAATCATACTGGAGTTTCTCTGCATCCTCCTCACAGCACACACGCCCACCCAGCTTTGTGTCATCTGCAAACTTGGAGATATTACATCTAGTTCCCTCGTCTAGATCATTCATATATATTCTGAATAGCTGGGGTCCTAGCACCGATCCCTGCGGTACCCCACTAGTCACTGCCTGCCACTCGGAAAAAGACCCGTTTATGCCAACTCTTTGCTTCCTGTCTGCCAACCAGTTCTCTATCCAAGTCAGTACCTTACCCCCAATCCATTTTATAATAGGGCTTTCTATATAAACATTGCATCCTTAACAATTGGGCAGCTAAAGATTGAAACCTTGTCTAGTAAAGCCTGTCCTTGGAGCATTCTAAGTAAGGAGGCATTCATTTATTTATGTTATCTTATATTTTATAGGATGGTTTTAGGGAGGCCTGGAGAGTCAGGTACTGTGTTATCTCTAATGAGGTAGAACAGATGTCCGTTAGGCTAAGACAAAGACCACGATTGATGGGAGGCCTTTCAGGGGAATAAGAATAGTTAGGAAAGAGGGTGTCTTTTTAATAAGGAAAACAAAGCCTAGATTGTTAGAACGTTCTCGGAGCAGAACTGGACACGCTCAAGTGAAGGCAAGACAATCAGAGCCTGATCCCCTTGGAACCTTGTAGATGTTAACAGGTTGTATTTCAATGTCTAATTCACTGTTAAACTTTGGGAGCAACTACAATACAAGAAGTTAAAATACAATGTATCAGCATCTACTCCCTCACCCTCATAAGAAGTCAATTATTATTGGATGATTTTGCATCTAACTCACTTGTGATGTGCAAGGTTAGGTATGTGCAGATGTACAAGCACAGACAAAATATATCTTTACCTCTTTCAGTCTCCCGCTGGTGAAGGCGGGCGAAAGCACACTCCGGATTCTCTTCCACTGTTCATCTTGGACAATCGAGATGGCCTCCGCCAGTGGCCCATTCAGACCAAAGTCCTACAAAAAAAAAACTATGAAGACTTAACATCTAGTTTTTTCATTTAATTAGATAGCGGGTTCAATGACTTTACTTCATAAATTGATCTCTTAAAACTGCACAAAGTGTGCTCAGGCTGCATTGAGGCGGGGGGGCGGAGCAATTGGACACACTGTGCCTTTTTGGGGTACAGGGCAAAGGCAAAAAACAAAAATCAACAAGTTCTTGGATGCTGTGTGCCGCACCCCAAGAGCCACTGAAATGTGTCCAACACCATTTTGGGTTGGGCGATATTCAGGAATTCCTGGAGGCCTCCTAAAACAGGTGTTCCATACCTTAGGAGGGGCCTAATTCCCAGTTCAGAACAAATTCCGGGAACTGGCCAATGCTGACTCACATGCACTGGGCCTCAGTTTTTTGGCTCCTTACACAGCCTAGCCAATTAAAAGACTGAGAGCGATAGTTAAGTAAAGGTATCAAGGGATTATGGAGCCAAGGCGTACAAATGGAGTGGAGGTCCAGATGAGCCATGATGTGATTGAATGGTGGAGCAGGCTCAAGGAGCTGAATGGCCTACTCCTGATCCAATGTTCCCGTCTCCCTAATCCATTTCTACCCCTATGTGCCATTGTACAAGAGGTTGCCAGAGTGAGTCACTGGCCATGTAGGGAGGTCAGGTTTGCATATTGAGCTGTCATCCTCCCACCGTGGGTTTCTAGGTTGGTGTGTTTCTTCCATCGATCTACTGTGCACATCAACTGTTCCTTAACCTGTTAATTGCAGAGTTTTGATTTAAGTTATGAAGGCAGACTTGGTTAAAGTGGGCTGGGAAAATATATTATAGGGTAAGACTGTAGTAAAGCAGTGGCAAACATTTAAGGAGATATTTCATAACTCTCAGCAAAGATATATTCCAGTGAGAAAGAAAGACTCGAAGAGAAGGATGAACCATCCATGGCTAACTAAGGAAGTAAAGGATGGTATCAAATTGGAAACAAAAGCATACAATGTTGTGAAGAATAGTGAAAGGCCAGAGGATTGGGAAATTTTTAAAAACCAGCAAAGGACAACTAAAAAAATGATAAAGAGAGAGAAGGTAGCTTATGAGAGTAAGCTAGCAAGAAATATAAAAACAGACAGTAAGAGCTTCTACAGGTATATAAAAAGGAAGAGAGTAGCTAAAGTAAACGTTGGTCCCCCAGAGCATGAGTCTGGGGAATTAGTAATGGGAAACAGGGAAATGGCAGAGACCTTGAACAAATATTTTGTATCGGTCTTCACGGTAGAAGACACTAAAAGCATCCCTATAATGGATAATCAAGGGGCTATTGGGGTGGGGAGGGAGGGAACTTAAGACAATCACTATCACTAGAGAGAAAGTACTAGGCAAACTAATGGAACTAAAGGTGGACAAGTCCCCTGGACCCGATGGCCTGCAGCCTAGAGTCTTAAAAGAGGTGGCTGCAGAGATAGTGGATGCATTGGGAGAAATCCCAGCGGACTGGAAAACCACAAATGTAACGCCCCTGTTTAAGAAAGGAGGGAGACAGAAAGCAGGCAACTATGGACCAGTTAGCCGAACATCTGTCATTGGGAAAATGCTGGAGTCCATCATTAAGGAAGTGGTAGCAGGACATTTAGAATATCATAGTATAGTCAAGCAGAGTCAGCATAGTTTTATGAAAGGGAAATAACGTTTGACAAATTTGCTGGCGTTCTTTGAGGATGTAACGAGCAGGATGGATAAAGGGGAACCAGAAGATGTCGTGTATTTGGATTTCCAGAAGGCATTCGATAAGGTGCCACATAAAAGATTACTACACAAGATAAGAGCTCACGGGGTTGGGGGTAATATATTGGCATGGATAGAGGATTGGCTAACTAATAGAAAACAGAGAGTCAGGATAAATGGGTCATTTTCAGGTTGGCAAACTGTAACTAGTGGGGAGCCGCAGGGATCAATACTGGGGCCCCAACTATTTAACAATCTATATTAATGACTTGGATGAAGGGACGGAGTGTAATGTAGCCACATTTGCTGATGATACAAAGATAGGTGGGAAAGTAAATTGTGTGGAGGACGCAAAGAATCTCCAAAGGGATATAGATAGGCTGAGTGAGTGGGCAAAAATCGGGCAGATGGAGTTTAATGTGGGAAAATGTGAGGTAATCCACTTTGGAAGGAAAAATAAAAAAGCAAATTATTATTTAAATTGGGAGATTACGAAATGCTGAGTTACAGAGGGATCTGGGGGTCCTTGTACATGAATCACAAAAAGTTAGCATGCAGGTACAGCAAGTAATTAGGAAGGCAAATGGAAGGTTGGCCTTTATTTCAAAGGGAATGGAGTACAAAAGTAGGAAAGTCCTGTTACAACTGTACAGGGCATTGGTGAGACCACATCTGGAGTACTGCACACAGTTTTGGTCTCCTTATTTAAGGAAGGATATACTTGCATTGGCAGCAGTTCAGAGAAAGTTCCCGAGGATGATTCCGGAGATGAAGGGGTTGTCTTACGAAGAAAGGTTGAGCATATACTCATTGGAGTTTAGAAGAATGAGGGGGGATCTTATTGAAACATAAAATTCTAAAAGGGGCTTGACAGGGTAGAAGCAGAGAGGATGTTTCCCCTCGTGGGGGAATCTAGAACTAGGGGGCATGATTTCAGAAGAAGGGGAAACACTTTTAAATCGGAAATGAGGAGGAATTTCTTCTCTCAGAGGGTCATGAATCTTTGGAATTCTCTTCCCCAGAGAGCGGTGGAGGCTGGGTCATTGAATATATTTAAGGTGGAGATAGACACATTTTTGAACGATAAGGCAGTCAAGGCTTATGGGGAGCGGGCAGGGAAGTGGAGTTGAGGCCAAGATCAGATCAGCCATGATCTTATTGAATGGCAGAGCAGGCTCGAGGGGCCAAATGACCTACTCCTGCTCCTATGTCTTATGTTCTATGTCCTTATGTTCTTAGAGCTTAATCTCTCCCTTTCCCCTCCACAACTCTCCACATCATAATTTCTCTGGACAGTAGCTGCACGGAGTGTGGAACATTGTTGGTCACAGATTATGCATCAAGTGTGTATATTTAATAATCACTTTACTCTGCTCTTGTCATCTGTACCAAAGTGAACATTTCTTCTTTTTCCCTTAGGCACCAAGGATTCTAGGGGCACAACTTCACATCAAATAATCCCACACTCCACAAAATTATTTAAATCCTATTTTTCTCTTTTATAAAAAAAAATTCCATGCTATAAATGGGATGCTTCACAGTAACCCTGCAATATTTCACATGGCAGAAATATTCAACACTAAACTGCATTCCTCAAATTATCCACATCAATGAAACAGGAGTACAAGGAAGAAGAGAAAGAGACAGAAAGAAGGAGGAGGAGAATTAGGAGGAGTGGGACAATAACGAGGAGGCAAATAACTTGCAGTTGTACAACACACATGGCTGCTCAACTCGTTAGGACTTGTTGCCTATTGGGTTATCGTGGTTTGCAAAGAGCAAATGGAACGTTAGATATACACAAACAAGCTGAAGTATTCCATTTCAGTAGATGATTGCCATTATATGCAACATGTACGAATACAAATCATGAATTAGTATGCACACATCATGAGTTGCACACAACCCTCCAACCCCCACAGTAAAAATAAAATCAACTCGAGTGTTCCTGTATGCATCAAGTTGTTTCACGTCATGGGATCTATCACTTCCTAGGCAACTACTGTGAATTTGGTTGAACCAGAGAGAGGTAGAGGCAGGACACCAACTCACAGCATCAGCCCATCGGTTTGTTGGGTCTCTCCCATCAAACATACTCTTCTCACAACTCCCATGCAGTTTAGGGACCAACCTACATTCTAGCTGAACCACCAAAGCTAGTGCAAATAGGGAGATAATGGGAAAGAAAGCAAGGGCATATTGTAGTAGCGACAAAAAGTAGTAGTAAATTGCAAATAGCCTTCAGTGCACGTCAATACTTACCCGCCTGTTGGTGAACAAAGTGTAAAACTCTTTTATGAAGATGGTTTTAATCAGGTCGGTATCCATGATGGAGAGAATGGGCAGCCGCCCATCATAAAGCCTAAAGGAAGACACACAAGTGTTAGAAGGAGAATTGGGGCCTTAGAAAGAGTCGAGTGTCTGACTGGGGGAGTGGCCTGGGCAAAACCCCACTAATCCAGACTTACTGCAACAACTTTGGGGTCCTCTTGACGACCAGGGTTCGCCACTGCAATAATATCACACTAGTATTTGTAGACATTTCCTTACTTTATGTCATGGGCAATGTCTCAAATTGCAGTATATAATCCAGGCTGCAGTAACGCTACAACCAGATCAGTGGGAAGCAGCTTTGCTTCACATTGGCATTACAGCTGCAGCACAAGTACAGCTTGAATCAGGAGCTCAGGACCAATTGATCCCAGAATGAAGGAGAGAGAGAGAGAGAGAGAGAGAGAGAGAGAGAGAGAGAGAGAGAGAAGGAGAGAGAGAGAGAAGGAGAGAGAGAGAGAGAGAGAGAGAGAGAGAGAGAGAGAGAGAGAGAGAGAGGGGGAGAGAGAGAGAGAGAGAGAGAGAGAGAGAGAGAGAGAGAGAGAGAGGGTGAGAGAGAGAGAGGGGGGGAGAGAGAGAGAGAGGGGGGGGAGAGGGAGAGAGAGGAGAGAGGAGGGGGGAGAGAGAGAGAGGGGGAAGAGAGAGAGAGAGAGGGGGGGAGAGAGAGAGAGAGAGGGGGGAGAGAGGAGAGGAGGGGGGAGAGAGAGAGGGGGGGAGAAGAGAGGGGGAGAGGAGAAGAGAGAGAGGGGGGAGAGAGAGAGAGAGGGGGGAGAGAGAGAGAGAGAGAGGGGGAGAGAGAGAGAGAGGGGGGAGAGAGAGAGAGAGGGAGAGGAGAGAGAGAGGGGGAGAGAGAGAGGGGAGGAGAGAGAGGGAGGAGAGAGAGAGAGAGGGGGAGAGAGAGAGAGAGAGAGAGGGGGAGGGGGAAGAGAGAGAGAGAGGGGGGAAGAGAGAAGAGGGGGAGGAGAGAGGGAGAGAGAGAGAGAGGGGGGAGAGAGAGAGAGAGAGGAGGGGGAGAGGAGAGAGAGAGAGAGAGGGGGAGAGAAGAGAGAGGAGAGGGGGAGAGAGAGAGGAGGGGAGAGGAGAGAGAGAGAGGGGGGAGAGGAGAGAGAGAGAGAGAGGAGAGAGGAGAGGGGAGGAGAGGAGAGAGAAGAGAGAGGGGAGAGAGAGAGAGAAGAGGAGGAGGAGAGAGAGGAGAGGAAGGGGGAGAAGGAGAGAGAGAGAGAGAGGGGAGAGAGAAGAGAGAGGGGGGGGGAGAAGAGAGAGAGAGAGAGGGGGAGAGAGATAGAGAGGCGGGAGAGAGAGAGAAGAGGGGAGAGAGAGAAAAAGCGCTCTGCTTCAGTTCAGACCCTCACACCCAATTTACAATCCACAAGTTATGGGTTAGTGCAAAGCCAAAATTGCGCTGGTTGGATTTATAGGGGTGAACACCACTTGGAAGAAGCACGGAGGGTAGCCAGGGCACAGAATTTACTCTGGGTGGGGGACTTCAATGTCCATCACCAACAGTGGCTTGGTAGCACCACTACTGACCGAGCTGGCCGTGTCCTGAAGGACATAGCTGCCAGACTAGGACTGTGGCAGATGGGGAAGAGAACCAACACGAGCGAGAAACGTATTTGACATCGTCCTCACCAATCTACCAGTCGCAGATGCATCTGTCCATGACAACATTGGTAGCAGTGACCACCGCACAGTCCTTGTGGAGACGAAATCTCGTCTCTACACGGGGGACACCCTCCATCGTGTTGTGTGGCACTACCACCGTGCTAGATGGGATAGATTCAGAACAGATCTAGCAGCTCAAAACTGGGCATCCATGAGGCACTGTGGGCCATCAGCAGCAGCAGAATTGCATTCCACCACAATCTGTAATCTCATGGCCCAGCATATCCCTCACTCTACTATTACCATCAAGCCAGGGCTCCAACCCTGGTTCAATGAGGAGTGCAGAAGAGCATGCCAGGAGCAGAACCAGGCGTATCTAAAAATGAGGTGCCAACCTGGGGTAGCTGCAACACAGGACTACATACATGCTAAACAGTGGAAGCAGCATACTATAGACAGAGCCAAGTGATCCCACAATCAACGGATCAGATCAAAGCTCTGCAGTCCTGCCACATCCAGTTGTGAATGGTGGTGGACAATTAAACAACTAACGGGAGGAGAAGGCTCCATGAATATTCCCATCCTCAGTGATGGCTGAGCCCAGCAGTCGAATGCAAAAGACAAGGCTGAAGCGTTTGCAACCATCTTTAGCCAGAAGTGCCGAGTGGATGATGCATTTCGGCCTCCTCCCGAGGTCCCCACCATCACAGAAGCCAGTTTTCAGCCGATTCAATTCACTCCACGTAATATCAAGAAATAGCTGAGTGCACTGGATACAGCAAAGGCTAGGGGCCACGACAAAATCCCAGCTGTCATGCTGAAGACTTCTGCGCCAGAACTAGCCGCACTTCTAGCCAAGCTGTTCCAGTACAGCTACAACATTGGCATCTACCCGACAATGTGGAAAACTGCCCAGGTATGTCCGGTCGACAAAAAGCAGGACATATCTAATCTGGACAATTAGCGCCCCATCGGTCTACTCTCAATCATCAGCAAAGTGATGGAAGGTGTCGTCGACAGTGCTATCAACTGGCACTTACTCACCAATAACCTGCTCACCGATGCTCAGTTTGGGTTCCGCCAGGACCACTCGGCTCCAGACCTCATTACAGCCTTGGTCCAAACATGGACCAAAGAGCTGAATTCCAGAGGTGAGGTGAGAGTGACTGCCCTTGACATCAAGGCAGCATTTGACCAAGTGTGGCATCAAGGAGCCCCAGTAAAATTGAAGTCAATGTGAATCAGGGGGAAAACTCTCCACTGGCTGGAGCCATACCTAGCCAAAAGGAAGATGGTTGTAGTTGTTGGCGGTCCATGCCCGAATGCAGCAAGACCTGAATCACATTCATGGTTGATCTGATAAGTGGCAGGTAACATTCGCGCGACACAAGTGCCAGGCAATGACTATCTCCAACAAGCCAGAGTCTAACCACCGCCCCTTGACATTCAACGGTATTACCATTACCGAATCCACCACCAGCAACATCCTGGGGGTCACCATTGACCAGAAACTTAACTGGACCATCCACATCAGTACTGTGGCTACAAGAGTAAGTCAGAGGCTGGGTATTCTGCGGCGAGTGTGTCACCTCCTGACTCCCCAAAACCTTTCCACCATCTACAAGGCACCAGTCAGGAGTGTGATGGAATACTCTCCACTTGCCTGGATGAGTGCAGCTCCAACAACACTCAAGAAGCTCGACACCATGCAGGACAAAGCAGCCGGCTTGATTGGTGCCCCATCCACCACCTTAAACATTCACTCCCTCCACCACCGGCGTACCGTGGCTGCAGTGTGTACCATCTACAAGATGCACTGCAGCAACTTGCCAAGGCTTATTCAGCAGCACCTTCCAAACCCACAATTCTACCACCTAGAAGGACAAGAGCAGCAGGCGCATGGGAACACCATCACTTGCAAGTTCCCATCAAGTTACACACCATCCTGACTTGGAAATATATCGCCGTCCCTTCAGTGTAGCTTTGTCAAAATCCTGGAACTCCCTCTCTAACAGCACTGTGGGAGTACCTTCACCACAAGGACTGCAGCGGTTCAAGAAGGCGGCTCACCACCACCTCTTCAAGGGCAATTAGGGGGCATGGACAGGTGATTCAGCCATCCCACCAGCCCGCCGCCAGAATTCCTTGCAACGGTGAAAATGGGCAGAGTCCCAGCAGAATCAGGCGTCACCCCAATATTTCAGTCCCTTCAATGGAGAACTGCCCCACCCGTGTCTTGGCCAAAACAGTGTGAATTTCAGGCTCATAGTGTAATGCACCATTGGAGACACTTCCTCAGTTTGAATGTTTGCAAAAGAACCAGATGTATTAAGGTTGAAAAAACACTCCCAAAAACAGCACAACTCAATGTAAATGTAGCATTGGTTTGAGTGCAATGATACAAAATGAAGGTACCCATGACAAAAGTGTACGTCAATGTAAATGTAGCATCCTTCGAAGTGCAATAATTGAATGCATCAATGCCAACACTACTTGGAATGATCTGTGCCTTTAAGCTGAGCTTATGATATGTACAGTACTTTTGGACTACATTTTGCATTGCTGGAGTGAAATGTATTTTTGAAAAGGAATAAGACCCACACCTTCATATACATTACTGGCTGATTAAATGCACTCACCCCCAGATCTTTCCATACTTCTTGTAGCATTCTGTATCAAAGTTAAACATACCCTGGTCAGGAAGAAAACAAAATCATCAGCAGAAGTATTCGCATAATACAAAGGTGGAACGGTAACGATTTAATCTGTGTATGGGGACACTAGGAGGGAATTCCAGAGCTTAGGAGGTAGACCTTTAAAGGCACGGCTGCCAAAGGTGAGGTGAAAGTGGAGGATGAACAGGAGGCCAAAGTTGGAGGAACATAGAGTTCTCGGAGGGTTGTAAGAGGTTACAAAGGTTGGGAAAGGTGAGGCCATGGAGGAATTTGAACACTAGGATGTGAATTTTTATTTTTTTATATAAAAGTGAGGCATTCAAGGACTTGGAACCAATGTAAGTTGGTTACCACAGGGGTGATGGTTGAACAGGACTTGGTATGAATTAGGACACAGGTAGCAGAGTTTTGGATGAGCTTCAATTTATGGACGGTGGGAGGCCGGACAGGAGAGCATTGGAATAGTCAAGTCTGGAGGTCCCAAAAGGCATGGATGAGGGTTTCAGCAGCAGATGTGATGAGGTGGGTCGGACACAAGCTAAACCTTCTGCTCCTGCCCTTCACTCTGGTCTTACTGGGTGAGTCACCAGCTGTGGTTAACAGGGCACTGAGTAACTAGATCTCAGCTGGTTGCTAGAAGCGCCACAGGACCATTTCTCTCTCCATTCCCTCCTACAGACAAGGCATCCAGCCTGCAGGGCGGCCAAGATGGGGAACTCGCCCGAAAAAACAAAAATAACCCACAAGTATAAAAGTGTTTCAATGCTCAGTGACCACAAGGGTTAAATCAGTTGAGATATCTTTTCCAACTGCACCTTTGTAATGCCACAAAAACCACAGAACACATCTACCACAACCACAATTTGCCCCCTTAAAGTTTTCAAATCAGTGTTTCCCAATACACACTTCGTTCAATTATCCGAGTCCCTGTAGAATCCAAACCTCCCAAGCTGACGGCCATGGCAGGAAACGTTGACTCAGCTGCTGCCCAGCAAGAGATGACTAAATATTTCAAGCTGGCTTAACCACAGACTTCCCCAACTGAGTGTTCAGCAGACATTCGGCTTACATCAAGAATCACTACTACACACTTTCCGTTTTACTTTTAATAATAAACATCACGGGGTAGAGTTTCAGCTTTGGGCGCAATCGGGAATGCGCTGGTTAGTTTACAGTTCAAGTTTCCGCTAAAATTCATTTGCATAATCATAAACATAAAATCTTCCATGGACCAGCGCAATAAAACAATCGTTTATTTAACTTTCCATTAAAAAAGTATTCCTTGATTTATTTAAACCTGGTGCAGTTTTATTAATACAGCTGAAATGGGTTTAATCGGCAAAAAATAAGCATTTCTTTTTTAAATAAGGCTGTGCAGTCTGAGTAAACCGATTTCAAATTACTGAAAATAACTTAAAAACGATACTGAACCATTTAATAGTTTCACTGGTGTACACTCGTCAGTTTCTTAGTAAATTAAATATTTTTCGATATGAAAACCTTTAAAACATGCCATTGCCGACTAGTGCCTGTGCACTTAAGCCAAACCAGTGCAATCGGCGGAATCTCGCAATTTTGACCTGGGGGCGGTGCCAGTTTTGTGGGCGGGGCCTGATTCGGACCAATGGGATCTTGAACCAGTGGTAAACACGAACGCAAGTGGTTTTGGGCACAACTCACGTTTAAAAGTTCCCGATCTTAGCGCCGGTTTAGCAGATTCCGCTGATATTACTGGCGTAATCTCTACCCCGGCTAGTGCAGAATTATAGGCCTTGCCAAAATCTCCATTCACAGTTTCATAAACCACATGGCTAGACTAAAGCATTGCAGCAACACACCATCCCAAGAAGGGGCAACATTTAGCGTCGTGCTTCCTGCCCCGATCACCACAGTATTGTTAATCTCGGTCCGGTCACTAGGAGAGGTGCTGACTGGAGAGGAAGAGAAACACCAAAAGGAGTGGGTCTTACCCTAACTCACCCTCGGCCTCTCTCATGCACCCCCTAGCAACCAGTTCAAGAAATCGCCAGAAGCCTGCAAGTAGGTCACCTGCGAATCCACTTGGGTTAGGAAAGGGCTCTACTGGGGGTGGGGACAAAGGAAGTTCAAATGTATTCATGCTACCATGTGAAAAGACAACCAATTTTATTTTTAATTTAAAAACTAGCTGAACAGTTATAGGACAACCAGAAAACATTTTGTTCCACCCTATACACAAATTAATGGCAATAAAAATATTTTCCTTTCTAACCACTAAAAATCAATGCATTCCTTAGCCAAGCTGTTAAATGAATTCTTTTGTAGCACTGCAGTCACTCCAGTGATAAAGCACTGGCACTGCCAATCACAGGGGCAGGAGTTCAAATACTAGGCCCTACGGACACTGGGCGAGATTGTCCTTCTGGAGAGTTTCTCCAGCTTTTGGCTGGTTCACTAACTGAAGCACTTACACTGCAGCATGGAGAGAGACAGTCAGCACCAGCCCTGCTCTGCCACGAGTCTCCTCTCCAAATATACAACACTATTAGCAGGAGCTTCGGAGAAGTCTCACTCAGTTCTCGGTTAAAGGAAGAAACCGTGCAATGGCAGAACGGTTCAATAACAGACGAAGCACTAACAGGAGTTATTGACATGGTCAAGAAAGAGGAGAAAGAAAAAAAATCATACCTTTCTGTACTCGAGAAACGTTCCAATGAATGGCAGGGGCCTTGGCCCTGGAACTCCAAGCCGTTTAAAAAACCCATATGGTGAAATGCTGTACCTGCAAATTGAATTTAAATGGTTACAATCTTTATAAACAACAAAACCTATATTGGTTAGTATGAGCTACATCAAATATATCCATGTACTGTGTTCCCATACATAAATCCCTCAAAATACTCCCTCGTTCAAACAGCAATCGCTCATCTAACTGATATCTTCACTTAAAAAGCTGTTCAATATTATTTACATTTAAGACAAGGTTCAGGATTTAGAGACTTCAGGACAGGATTGCGCATTGCTTTAGTCACTGCATCAGCAGAAACCCAGCAACATTCAAGTCTGGTATAGAACCAAATAATAGCCCATGGATATCGTAAAACCCTTTGTGCTGTGGAACCACAGACAGCGAGCATTACTAAAGCTGATGGTTCCTGGCCTCTGCAAGGGCAGCATTACTTGCAAAATATATTGTGCCAGTCTGAAACCCAATCCAACTATGGGAGGTGTATCCAGGTACTGGCTTTATCTCACCGCCCCAAATACAAAATACTGGCCATCAGAACTAGGTCAGTTAATCATCCATTCAACCAATAACAAGCGCGATTCTTTAGTGAGTGATATTAGTTCGATCTTAATTAGTATGCTGTCTAACCCAAGTACAGCAACAGCTAACCCCTCCTTTGATCTTCATGGAATTTAATAAAAATGAACAGGTGCTAGTCAAAGAGTCAGATACAAAACCCCCTCTACGTTAAAAAGATGAACAAGCTGCAGATCCACACGGATATTCCGTGTTGTTTCAGACCAAATGCCTGGGTGTGTAGTCGCTTCCTACCATGACACTAATCCACTCAGTTCTCCAAGGGGTGATTGTTTCTCCCCCACCCGCCCCCTTCTCTTTGAAGGTACAGACTAATTGGAGAGATATAGCTCCTTGAATATCATTCAGTTACTAGTACCACATCCAAGTGACCAGTATCCAATTGTGGGCCTAGACGGTGAGCATTGGCAGACTATGCCATTGTGGGGGGCGTGCCCTGTAGGACGTGTGGAATTACCCCTCGCCCCGTCCAACAGGTTATACAGTTTCGACTTGAGACTTATGAAAAATTACAGCAGACACACAGGTTTGGACTTTAACCTTTTATTGTTCCGAAGACAGATTCAAAACCCCAACCACTATTCGAGCAGTACACCAATAATGTTACAAGAAATTATACATACAACCACCCGTTGATGATCAGTCCAGCGTTGATTGTATGCCGCTTCCTTTCGACTGCAGCAGCTCTTCGCCTTTCGACTGCAGTACCGATATTTTAGTCATTGGTTTTTTTTAATACAGTTTTCCTTGCCTTTTTCAGTAAAGCAATCATTCAGAGATTGTGAGATGTTCCTTTAATGTTTGACCCAAGTTGTTTGAACTGTCAAACGTTCACACTCACACCTCCTGTGTGGTTAACCGTTAGCTGCCTTTATCAAGGCCCAAAATTGTTCATTCACTCATAAAAGTTAACAGAAGTGGCAGTAAACCACTTGGTCACATTTCACGTGTTACGTCGCATCCTGTATTTCAGACCTCTCAAGGTTTGACTCCTCCCCTTTAGCCACCAAAAGTCATTCTACAACCTTGTGGCCTGTTTTGTTGTGGACACAAAGTCTGTGAATCTAAGGGGGATTGTTTATCTCTGTTGTCTATGACTACCCCCTGCAGTCACAACCATTTGTTGCATCAGTATCTGCTATCCGACACCCAGCTCTTGAAATATCTCCATCACAAAACAGCTTTCAAATCCAACAGTTCCTTTTGAAAGCACATTTGCTCACCAAATGTTTGCTGCCTTTTAGTAAAGCACATTCGATGTCCACTTATCAGTGAAAGACAGACTGTTACAACTCTATTTCGCTTCGAAAAATGTTTTGCCAGGCCAAAAGGTTTTTAATAGACACCAAAATTAAAAATCTAGTATCTGTGTATACTTACAGCCACCCACATCATGACCTAGTCTGATCTTCTCCACAGCCAAGGTTGCCAGAGAGTGATTAGGAGCAGAAACCCTGCCCAGTTTCCCCTGGCCCAGGGGCACTGAGTTCAATGGTAACACTTTCAATCCGAGCTGTAACTCAGTAAAGACAAAGGATCGAGTCTTAGACAAAGGATCTGTAGGGCTCAGCAACTCGCTGAGTGAATTCACTGAGCAAATCAGGAAAGCCCAGGTGTTTATATAGTAGGCCTGAATGTGCTGAAAACTCGCACCACATTAATGGCGTATCTACAGCGTACGCCTTTATTACGGTGAAGAAATTTGAGGAAGCTACGGCACGAGTGACTGAGGCCATTACTTACGCCATGCCATAAGTTGATGGGACATTTTGCGCTGCTCCAGAGACCCTCACCGCAAAAGTTGAACAGTTAATTATCATAGCTCCGCCCACCCCTTAAAATCAACACTGATTGCAAATTTGCTGCATTTAAGCCAACGTTCGCACCGCTGCCACTTAAGACTGAAAAATAATGGCGTGGGAGAGCTGGCAGCCATGTGATTTATGTGTTTATTTAAAATGGTTGCTGATCATTATCCATACTTGGTGCACACAAGATCAATACGAAGATTATCCCAGACCCATTCTCACATCAAATTCAAAGTGCTACAAGACGCTTCTGAGACAATCAATAAAAAGTGCTAAATAAACAAGTCTTTATTCGTGTTATAAAATTTTATAATTGGCCACCCCACATGAATTTTAAAAAACGATATGTAATAACATTGGCAAGAATTTAATTATACATGCGGAGAAGATGAAGGAGACACACCCTTGGTAAACTAATACACCAGATGCAATTAGAAAGTGACGTTAGCTGCATTCGCTTTTAGGATTTGTACAGTTTTAAATGTTTCTGCCAGTTTCAGAATTGTGATTAAATGTCGGAGAATTGAAAATGAGCTTTTAGCACTAGTAGAAAAAAGTCAATAACCACAAGCAACTGGCAACGTTTCATGAGACACAATACATATAATCATAGAATGAATAATATAGCACAGAAGGAGGCCATTTGGCCCATTGTGCCAGCTCTTTGAAAGAGCTATCCAGTTACTTCCACTCCCCTGCTCTTTCCCATAGCCTTGCAATGTTTACCTTTTCAAAGTATTTATCCAATTCCCTTTTGAAAGTCATTACTGAATCTGCTTTCACCACCCTTTCAGGCAGTGCCTTCCAGGTCATAACAACTCACAGTGGAAAAAGAAGTTTCCTCACATTGCCTCTGGCTCTTTTACCAATTATCTTCATTCTGTGTCCTCTGGTTACTGACCCTTCTGCCACTGGATACAGTTCCTCCATATTTACTCTTATCAAAACCAGTCATGATTTTGAACACTTCTATCAAATCTCCTCTTAACCTTCTCCACTCTAAAAGGAGAACAACCACAGCTTCTCCAGTCTCTATGTAGCTGAAGTCTTTTATCACTGGTACCATTCTAGTAAATCACCTCTGCACCCACCAAGGCTTTGACATCCTTCCTAAAGTGTGGTGCCCCAAATTGGCCACAAAACTCCAACTAGAGCCCAACCAGTGATTTATAACGGTTTGCATGACTTCTTTGCTTTTGTACTCCATGCCTCTTATGTATTAAGCCAAAAATCCTGTATGCCTTTTTCAGCCTTCTTAACTTGTTCTGCCACCTTCAGAGACTTTTGTACATACACCACCAAGTCTCTGCTCCTGCGCCCCTTTTAAAATTGTACAATTTAGTTTGTATTGCCTCTCCCTCATTCTTCCTACCAAAAAAATCACTTCACACTTCTCGGTGTGAAATTTCATCTGCCATGTGTCTTTCCATTTCACCAGTCTGTCTAAGTCCTTGAAGTCTATTACTATCCTCCTCATTGTTTGCTACAATTCAGAGTTTCGAGTCACTGGAAACTTTGAAATTATGCTCTGTATACTAAAGTCCAGGTCATTAATACATATCAAAAAGAACAGTAGTCCCAACACCGACCCCTGGGGGACACCACAGCACATTTCCCTCCAGTCTGAAAAACAGCCGTTCATCACTACTCGCTGCTTTCTGTCTCTTAACCAATTTTGTATCCACGCAGCTGCAGTCCCGTTAATCCCATGGGTTTCAATTTTGTTAACGAGTCATTTATGCGGTACTTTATCAAATATCAGTTTCCCCAAATGACCTTTTATAAAAGAGGTCACAATCCCCAGCACCTTGGATTTATAATCGGACATTGGCTGCTCTGCTTCGGAGTCACCTTGGCATATCCTAATCAGTTCTCAAGCAAAGTTAGTGAATTCCGAGCCAATACAAACAAAACTCTGCACAATGGATAACAAACTGGAGAGTAGCTTCTTATTGTGATTGCCCCTGTTTGTACAGAAGTGTGAAATATATCCCTTTTATATAGAGCAGACTTGGGATTTCAAGATAGCCCAGCTTTGTGTTAATAGCCAGAAAACAGAAGGGTTTAATCTCACCCTGTCCTGAGGCTCACCTGGTCCGAGGGTTGAAACTTGAAAAAACAAGTAAAATGCTTCAAATTCCCAACTGGATTAAAATCCCATTGGGATCAGCTTCCATCCCATCTCCACCCTGGGATAATCTGCATTAACTGAGAGAGACCCAGTCCCAAAAGGCTGATCTGCTGTGAAGCCGCGGGTAGTGAGGAGGAGGAAGGAGGAAAGCCGGGGATCGGCTCCAATTCTCCAGCACCGTCCGCGGCTCAGGACCCAGGTCCCAGGACCGGTCTGCGGGGATTGCAATAGAGGGGAGGGGGGGGGGGGGGGGCAAGCAGAGACTGAGGAGCCCCACACACACCCAACACACACAGAGGGTTCAAAACAAACAAACTAGTGTCAAATGCTGTAAACTTTCCTTGTGCAAACAGTGAGTCCAGCCAAACTTTGTGGGTATTTTCTCACTTGGTTAGAACGAGGACACCCGGTAAATAAATCAATCAGACACTTACCAACCCAGCAGGACCAGGAAAGTGAGGAGAAGGATCCAGGTCTGGTCGGACAGAGCGCTCCGGATCGCCCCCAGAATCTCGAAAGCCATTCCGAGAGGAGTCGAGGTTCGGCTGCGGGAAGCTTGAGCTGGGACTGGATCTATTTAAAGGGAGCGTTGGTCACAAGGCAGGGAGGAGGGGCTGCTTACTGTATTACATAACACCATGAAAGACAGTAAGGCCCAGGGTATCTGGAATTTGCAATGATGCAAGGTGTTGAAACCCTGAGTGCGGACAAGGTGCCTCTTTTAATCTGCCCCAGTGTCATCACACCAAAAAAAATCTAACAAAAGTGGCCCCTTTTTATCTCATCTATATGCTGGCCCTTGGCGACTTCATCCGAAAACACGCCGTCAGTTTCCACATGTACGCTGACGACACCCAGCTCTACTTCACCACCACTTCTCTCCACCCCTCCAGTCTCCAAATTGACACACTGCTTGTCCGACATCCAGTACTGGATGAACAGAAAATTTCTCCAATTAAATATTGGGAAGATCGAAGCCATTGTCTTCGGGCCCCGCCACAAACTCCGTTCCCTAGCCACCGACTCCATCCCTCTCCCTAACATCTGTCTGAGGCTGAACCACACTGTTCGCAACCTTGGCGTCATATTTGACTCTGAAATGAGCTTCCGAGCACATATCTGTGGCATAACTAAGACCGTCTATTTCCACCTGCATAACGTTGCCCGTCTCCGCCCCTGCCTCAGCTCATCTGCTGCTGAAACCTTCATCCTTGCCTTTGTTACCTCTAGACTGGACTATTCCAACGCACTCCTGGCTGGCCTCCCACATTCTACCCTACGTAAACTTGAGGTCATCCAAAACTTGGCTGCCCGTGTCCTAACTCGCACCAAGTTCCGTTCACCCATCACCCCTGTGCTCGCTGACCTACATTGGCTCCTGGTTAAGCAATGCCTTGATTTCAAAATTCTCATCCTTGTTTTCAAATCACTCCATGGCCTCGCCCTTCCCTATCTCTGTAATCTCCTTCAGCCCCACAAGCTCCCGAGACATCTGCGCTCCTCAAATTCTGCCCTCTTGAGCATCCCTGATTATAATCGCTCAACCATCGGTGGCCGTGCCTTCAGCTGCCTAGACCCTAAGCTCTGGAACTCCCTCCCTAACCCTCTCCGCCTCTCTACCTCTCTTTCCTCTTTTAAGAAGCTCCTTAAAACCTACCTCTTTGACCAAGCTTTTGGTCATCTGCCCTAATTTCTTATGTGGCTTGGTGTCACTATAACAATCCTGTGAAGCGCCCTGGGATGTTTTATTACGTTAAAGGCGCTGTATAAATACAAATTGTTGTTGTTCTTTTAGAGTGGCATAAAACCCAAATCATACAAATGGAAGGAGATATAGGCCCAAAAATTCGTGAGGAAGCCTTCGTGCGAGGGTAAGGCCTCCCCGCGATCTCTCACTCCGCGTTGGCTTTTTCAGTTCCAGCTCGCACGAACTTGATGTTCTGGACAGCTGCTGTGCTGGGCTTGCGTATCCCACCGGCGTAGTTAATTCGTGCGAGCTGTGGGATCACGTGACTCAGTTAGAGCCAATGGCAGCACACCATCTTCCATTCATAACTTTCACATAAGTGCTGTGAAAGTTATGAATACTATAGCCCCCCAAGAGAACCGCTAAACCTCAATTAAATTTAATAAAAACCATGACATTAATAAAATAACTATAGTTAAATAAATTAACCATTTTAAATAAAAAATTAAATTTTTGAAAAAATTTAAAATCTTTTAAAAAGTTATAAAAATAAACTTACCTGTCTTTAAAGTCTCTAAAAAAGATATACCTGTTAAAAAAAATTCAAAATAATACTTAATTCACTACTTACCTTGTTAAAAGTGGGTCTTACTCCTCCTTTTTTTATGTGTAGAATCTTCCGTACTTACCTACGCGTTGAAACCACTAAGTGCACAGCGTGCGCGCAGCCTGTAGCGCATACGCGGTTCACCTAGGACCCGCCCCCTTTTCCATTCACCAAGTGCCGGTTTTCAGCGCATGCGCAGTGCATGCAGAAAACCGGCAATTGGAGACAGAATACAAGAGAGTACGCAGTGCGTACTCTCGCGCAGCGGCACTAATTTTTGGGCCATTATAGATTCAAATAATATTATTCCCTACAGCCTCCAGTCCCTGCGGTGACCACCGTTTGAGGAAGGTCTCAAGCGTATTGGCGGACACCACGTGCTCCTTCTCCAGGGCCCCCCGGGCGCGAAAAATCCGCGGAAGAGAGGCAGGCAGCCAGAGTGCCCACTCCCCACGGGCCACGTCCAACCTGGACCTGTGAATGGCCGCCTTGGCCAGGCCCAGGACCAGACCCACGAGGAGGTCCTCCGACCTGCCCACCACGCCCCCCCTAATCCGCCCCACCCCACCCGGTGGCCAAAGATCAGGAGCGTGGAGACTGAGGTGGAGCCAGAAATGGTGGATCAGCCCCTTCAACTAGTGGGCGAGGTGTAATCACCTGATACACTCGAACCTAGGATTTGTGCTCAAGGTGTTGCTCCCACCTCACCCTGGGCTATGTCTGGGTTAAAGCAACTTATTTCAACAGGAAATGAGCACGTTTCCACGCGAGTAATGTTTATTCATTGCATCATCAGTTTCTTGTGATTGCGTGACTCTCTTAACAATAAAGAAAAGATAAAGCTTACATTTATATAACGCCTTTTCATGACCTCAGGACGTCCCAGAGCACTTTCCAGCCAAAGGAGTACTTTGGAAGTGCAGTCACTGTTGTAATGTAGGAAACGTGGATTGCACACAGCAAGATCCCACAAACAACAATGTGGTAATGGCCAGATAATCTGGGTTTTTTAAGTGATGTTGATTCAGGGATAAATATTTTCCAGGACACCGGGGAGAACTTCCCTGCTCCTCCTCGAAATAGTGCCATAGGATCTTTTACGTCCACCTGAGAGAGCAGACGGTTTAACGTCTCATCCGAAAGACGGCACCTCCAACAGTGCAGCGCTCCCTCACTGGAAGTATTAGAAACAAAGACTTGCATTTATATAGCGCCTTTCACGACCACCAGGCGTCTCAAAGCGCTTTACAGCCGACGAAGTATTTTAGAGTGTAATCACTGTTGTAATGTGGGATACACGGCAGCCAATTTGCACACAGCAAGCTCCCACAAACAGCAATGTGATAATGAGCAGATAATCTGTTTTTGTTATGTTGATTGAGGGATAAATATTGGCCAGAGCATCGGCTATAGCTCCCCTGCTCTTCTTCGAAATAGTACCATGGGATCTTTTACATCCACCTGAGAGAGCAGACGGGGCCTCGGTTTAACGTCTCATCCGAAAGACGGCACCTCTGACAGTGCAGCACTCCCTCAGCACTGCACTGGAGTGTCAGCCTAGATGTGCTCAAGTCCCTGGAGTGGGACTTGAACCCACAACCTATGACTCGGAGGCGAGAGTGCTACCCACTGAGCCACAGCTGACACAACTTAGCCCAGATTTTGTGCTCAAGCAGCTGCATTAAACACTCAGCAAAGATCTCGATTATGTCTCAAACATTTAACAGCAATGTAATTACTAATGGGACACACTGTAATATTCTGAGCTGTTGGATCTGGTAATTCAACCCAAGCTACATTTCCACCTTGTCAACTGCAGACACCCAGTACTCCTGCCGATGGTGGCACTCTTTAATCTCAGGCGCTTGTTTAGTTCAGATAGTGGGAGGATGGCATCCATCTGCCAGCTGCCTGCATTTACACTGGTAAAAAAACAGCTCCAATGCACCAGCAGTGCAATGGTAAGTGGCTTTTTGTGGATCTCCAGTATCCCTCCCTTTTACAATGGGAAGTGTGGGTCTCCCAGGCTTGACTCCGAATGGTAGCAGGATGAAAAGTCACTTGGGGAGAGTGGTGCATGAAGTTGACATAAGACATCAGACGTAGGACCAGGAGTAGATCATTTGGCCCCTCGAGCCTGCTCCGCTATTCAATAAGATCATGGCTGATCTGATCTTGGCCTCAACTCCACTTCCCTGCCTGCTCCCCATAACCCTTGACTCCCTTACCATTCAAAAATCTGTCTATCTCCATCTTAAATATATTTAATGAGCCAGCCTCCACAGCTCTCTGGGGAAGAGAATTCCAAAGATTCACGACCCTCTGAGAGAAGAAATTCCTCCTCATTTCTATTTTAAATGGGTGCCCCCTTATTTTGAAATTATGCCCCCTTGTTCTAGATGCCCCCACGAGGGGAAACATCCTCTCTGCATCCACACTGTCAAACCCCTTCAGAATCTTATATGTTTCAATAAGATCCCCTCTCATTCTTCTAAACTCCAATCAGTATAGGCCCAACCTGCTCAACCTTTCTTCATAAGACAACCCCTTCATCTCCGGAATCAACCTCGTGAACCTTTTCTGAACTGCCTCCAATGGAAGTATATCCTTCCTTAAATAAGGAGACCAAAACTGTACGCAGTACTCCAGGTGTGGTCTCACCATCGCCCTCTACAGTTGTAACAGGACTTCCCTACCTTTATACTCCATTCCCTTTGCAATAAAGGCCAACATTCCATTTGCCTTCCTAATTACTTGCTGTACCTACATGCTAACTTTTTGTGATTCATGTACAAGGACCCCCAGATCCGTCTATACCTCAGCATTTTGTAATCTCTCCCCATTTAAATAATAATTTGCTTTTTCATTATTCCTACCAAAGTGGATAACCTCGCATTTTCCCACATTATACTCCATCTGCCAGATTTTTGACCACTCACTTAGCCTATCTATATCCCTTTGGAGATTCTTTGCGTCTTCCACAACTATCATCAGCAAATGTGGCTACATTACACTCGGTCCCTAATCCAAGTCATTTATATAGATTGTAAATAGCTGAGTCCCCAGCACTGATCCCTGCGGCATCCCACTATTTACAGTTTGCCAACCGGAAAATGACCCATTTATCCCGACTCTGTTTTCTATTCGTTAGCCAATCCTCTATCCATGCTAATATATCACCCCGAACCCCATGAGCTCTTATCTTGTGCAGTAACATTTTCATAGAATCATAGAATCATAGAAGATAGGAGCAGGAGTAGGCCATTCGGCCCCTCTAGCCTGCTCCGCCATTCAATGAGATCATGGCTGATCATCCAAATTCAGTACCCTGTCACTGCTTTCTCCCCATATCTCTTGATCCTTTTAGCCTTAAGAAATATATCCAACTCCTTCTTGAATCTATTTAATGAATTGGCCTCAACTGCCTTCTGTGGCAGAGAATTCCACAGGTTCACCACTCTCTGGGTGAAGAAATTCCTCCTCATCTCAGTCCGAAATGGCTTACCCCTTATCCTTAGACTGTGACCCCTGGTTCTGGACTCTCCGACCATCGGGAACATCCTTCCTGCATCTAGTTTGTCCTGTCCTGTCAGAATTTTATAAGTTTCAATGAGATTCCCTCTCATTCTTCTAAACTCCAGCGAGTATAAGCCCAATCGACCCAATCTCTCTTCATACGTCATTCCTGCCATCCCAGGTATCAGCCTTGCGAATCTTCGCTGAACTCCTTCCATGGCAAAAACATCCTTCCTCAGATAAGGCGACCAAAACTGCACACAGTACTCAAGGTGTGGTCTCACCAAGGCCCTGTACAACTGCAGCAAGACATCCTTGTTCCTGTACTCAAACCCTCTCGCTATGAAGGCCAACATACCATTTGCCTTCTTAACCGCCTGCTGCACCTGCATGCTTACCTTCAGCGACTGGTGCACAAGGACACCCAGGTCTCGTTGCACTTCCCCTTCTCCCAATCTATTGCCATTCAGATAATAATCTGCCTTCGTGTTTTTGACACCAAAGTGGATAACCTCGCATTTATCCACGTTATATTGCATCTGCCACGCTTCTGCCCAATCACCCAACCTGTCCAAATCATCCTGGAGTTTCTCAGCATCCTCCTCACAGCACTCACGCCCACCCAGTTTTGTGTCGTCTGCAAACTTGGAGATATTACATCTAGTTCCCGTGTCTAGTTCATTAATATATATTGTGAATAGCTGGGGTCCAAGGACCGATCCCTGCGGTACCCCACAAGTCACTGCCTGCCACTCGGAAAAAGACCCGTTTATTCCAACTCTTTGCTTTCTGTCTGCCAACCAGTTCTCTATCCAAGTCAATACCTTGCCCCCAATCCCATGTGGCTTAACTTTACACGCTAATCTCTTATGCGGGACTTTATCAAAAGACTTTTGGAAGTCCAAATACACCACATCCACTGGTTCTCCCTTATCTATTTTATCAGTTACATCCTCAAAAAATTCCAGTAGATTAGTCAAGCATGATTTACCTTTTGTAAATCCATGTTGACTTTATCCGATCCTGTCACTGTTTTCCAAGTGCTCAGCTATTACATCTTTTATAATGGACTCTAGCATTTTCCCCACTACCGATGTCAGCCTTACCGGTCTGTAATTCCCCGTTTTCTCTCTACCACTCTTTTTGAATAGTGGGGTAACATTAGCTACCCTCCAATCCATGGGTACTGTTCCAGATTCCATCGAATGTTAGAAGATGATCAGCAATGCATCTACTATTTCTAGGGCCACTTCCTTAAGTACCCTAGGATGTAGATTATCAGGCCCTGGGGATTTATCGGCCTTCAATCCCTTCAATTTCCCTAACACCATTTCCCTACAAATACTGATTTCTTTCAGTTCCTCCCTTTCATCAGACCCTATGTTCCCCAACATCTCTGGCAGGTTATTTGTGTCCTCCTTTGTGAAGACAGAACCAAAATATGTATTTAATTGGTCTGACATTTCTTTGTTCCACATTATAAGTTCCCCTGATTCTGACTGTAAGGGACCTATGCTTGGTTTCACTAATCTTTTTCCCTTCACATATCTATAAAAGCTTTTACAGTCAGTTTTTATGTTCCCTTCAAGCTTACTCTCGTATTCTAATTTCCCCTTCCTAATTAATCCCTTTGTCCTCTTTTGTTGAATCTTAAACTGCTCCCAATCCTCAGGGTTACTGCTTTTTCTGGCCAATTTATATGTCCTCCCTTGGATCTTATGCTATCCCTAATTTCCTTTGTTAGCCACGGTTGAGTCACCCTTTTTGTTTTATTCTTATGCCAAACTGGGATGAACAAATTCTGTAGTTCGTCCATGCGGTCTTTGAATGTTTACCATTGCCTATCCACCGTCAACCCTTTGAGTGACATTCCCCAATCAATCCTACCCAACTCGCGCCTCATACCATCGTAGTTTCCTTTATTTAAATTCAGGACCCTAGTCTCTGATTCAACTACTTCACTCTCCATCCTAATGAAGAATTCTATCATATTATGATCGCTCCGACCCAAGGGGCCTCGCACAACAAGAATGCTAATTAATCATTTCTCATTGCATAATACCCAGTCTAAGATTGCCTAATCTCTGGTTGGTTCCTCGACATATTGGTCCAGGAAACCATCCCGTAAACAATCCAGGAATTCCTCCTCCATAGTATTGTTACTAATTTGGTTAGCCCAATCTATATGTAGATTAAATTCACCCATGATGACTGCTGTGCCCTTATTGCACGCTTCTCTAATTTCCCTTTTAATGCCATCCCCAACCTCCGCATTACTGTTTGGAGGTCTATATATCACTCCCACTAACGTTTTCTGCCCCTTGTTATTTCTCAGTTCAACCCATACAGATTCCACGTCATCAGAGCTAATATCCTTCCTTTCAATTGTCTTAATCCCCTCTTTAACCAGCAATGCTACCCCACCTCCCTTTCCTTTTTGCCTATATTTCCTGAACATTGAGTATCCCTGGATGTTGAGTTCCCAGCCTCGGCCACCCTGGAGCCATGTTTCGGTAATCCCAATCAAATCATATTCGTTTACCTCTATTTGCGCAGCTAATTCATCCACCTTGTTCCAAATACTCCTTGCATTTAGACACGAAGCCTTCAGGCTTGTTTTTTTAACGCTCTTAGACCTATTAGAATTAGTATTTACTGTGGCCATGTTAGATTTAAACCGTTGTTTTCTCTGACTGCCACTTTTGTTTTTCTCCTTCCTATCTTTTGCTTTTATCCTTGTTTCCCTTTCCTCTGTCTCTCTGCTCAGGTTCGCCACCCCCTGCCATTTTAGTTTAAAACCTCCCCCAGAGCACTAGCAAACACTCCCCCTAGGACATCGGTCCCGGCCCTGCCCAGGTGTAGACCGTCCGGTTTGTACTGATTCCACCTCCCCCAGAACCGGTTCCAATGCCCCAGGAATTTGAATCCCTCCCCCTTGCACCATTCCTCTAGCCACGTATTCATTTGAAATATCCTTCTATTTCTACTCTGACTGGCACGTAGCACTGGTAGCAATCCTGAGATTACTACCTTTGAGGTCCTATTTTTTAATTTAACTCCTAACTCCCTATATTCTGCTTTTAGGACCTCATCCCATTTTTTACCTTTATCGTTGGTACCTATATGCACCACGACAGCTGGCTGTTCACCCTCCCCTTCCAAAATGCTCTGTAGCCGATCTGAGACATCCTTGACCCTTGCACCAGGGAGGCAACATACCATCCTGGAGTCTCGTTTGCAGCCGCAGCAACGCCTATCTATTCCCCTTACAATAGAATCCCCTATCACTATAGCTCTCCCACTCTTTTTCCTCCCATCCTGTGCAGCAGAACCACCTACGGTGCTAGGAGGTTGGCTGCTGCTGTCTTCCCCTGATAAGCCATCTCCCTCAACAATATCCAAAGCGGTATATCTGTTTGAGAGGGGGATGGCCACAGGGGACCCCTGCACTACCTGCCTGCGCCTATTACTCTGCCTAGTGGTCACCCATTCCCTTCCTGCCTGTACATCCTTTACCTGCGGTGGACCAACTCCCTAAACATGCTATCCACGATGTCCTCAGCATCGTGAATGCTCCAGTATGCATCCATCCGCAGCTCCAGCGCCACAATGCGGTCTGTCAGTAGCTGCAGCTGGATACACCTCCCGCACACATGGTTGTCCGGGACACAGGAAGTGTCCCTGATTTCCCACAAATTGCAGGAAGAGCATGTCACAGCACCGATCTGTCCTGCCGTGACTTACCCTTTAATTAATTAATTAATTAAAATTAAATTAAAATTAAATGGATCCCACCAATTACACTGGAATTAAGTGATATACTCAAGGGCCCTTGCTTAACAGTAGTCCCCGCTACACAAAGAGACTGTAGAAACCACAAAATTTAAGTTTAGAAAAATTGACGAAGAAAACACTCACCAACCAATCACTTACCTGCTTTTTGGTGACGTCACACTGCGAATACCTTTTGCTTCCCTCTCCCGGAACCTGGATTTGTAAGCCGCCTCGGGGCTCACCTTAAGTACCGTCGCTCGCCGCCTCTGTTCCCTCACATTTTATGTGGCACCTTATCGAATGCCTTCTGGAAATCCAAATACATGACATCTACTGGTTCCCCTTTATCCACCCTGCTTGTTACATCCTCAAAGAACTCCAGCAAATTTGTCAAACATGATTTCCCTTTCATAAAACCATGCTGACTCTGCTTGACTATATAATGATTTTCTAAATGTCCTGCTACCACTTCCTTAATGATGCACTCCAGCATTTTCCCAATGACAAATGTTAGGGTTCTGAAGCAATAAGCCATATAACCTATTCAGAAAAATACACTATATTATGAAAGAATTCTGGCCTTATTAAAATACAGGAAATCTTTATTAACTGGCACCGACGGGACCGGCATGGTGCCGGTTAATCAAAAAGTCCGGATAATGGAGTTATATCTCCCAACGTACGAGAGCCCCGTGCACACTGACATGCGCCTGCATTCGGAGCTCCGTCTCCCCGGGGACCGCCAGCTGACCATCTGTCGTGTCCGCTGCCTACCCGGGCTGCACATTCCCCTCCCAATCTACATGCTCCGATTAAAAAAAACCCCGAGGCGTTTGCCTTTTAAGTTATTTTTAAAGGAGAGATGAAGGAAAACCCCGGTTGCCTACTCAAGAATTTTGCCGGTTAAGAGAGATTTCCGGTTATTTGGGTGCCGGTTAAAAGAGAGTTTCCTGTATGACAAACTGGGCTTGGAAATCTGGAAACCTAACTATGAAATAACTATGAAAGCATTCTGGCTATTGAGATAAGATAGTTGTTGACACTGAATCATTAACCTTATTGAAACAGAAGGTTAAAGGCTCCTGACATGCTGACCTCTGGGAACGAAACAATGGTTCACCCTGGATAAGGTGTTCTAATTTACACCTCGTAAAGAAGCACAAACATCTGCCTTCGTAAAAATGACATGAAGTAAAAAACACACCTGCTGTCACACCGTTTTTTATGGTAAACTTAGAACACCTAGAGAGGAGACATAATTCTGTATTGCTACCAGCTGAGGTGACTGTAAGAATTGCAGGGGTCAGCAGAAAAATGACTAGAGCGGAGGCAGCCCGAGGAGCAGCGAGCGGCGGTATAAAGGTGAGCCCCGAGGCGTGGTAGGCCCAGAGCAGCGGAGGCAGCCCAAGAAGCGGCGGTATTACGGTGAGCTAGGGGGATTTTCCCTAATCCAGGTCTGGGAGAGGGAAGCAAAAAACAATTGAACTGTGTCGTCACCAAGAAGCAGGTAAGTGATTGTTTGGTGAGTATTTTCCTTCTAAATTTTTCTAAACTTAAAATTTTGTGGTTTCTAGGGTCTCTGTTGTGTAGCGGGGCCTACTGTTAAAAAAGGGCCCTTGAGTATATCATTTAATTGAAGCGAAATTGGTGGGATTCATTTAATTTGATTTTATTTAATTAATCAAAGGGTAAGTCATGGCAGGAGAGCTCCGCCCCATGATATGCTCCTCCTGCTATTTGTGGGAAATCAGGGACACTTCCTGTGTCCCTGACGACCATGTGTGTGGGAAGTGTATCCAGCTGCAGCGACTGATAGATCGCATTGCGGCTCTGGAGCTGCGGATGGATGCATATTGGAGCATTCGCGATGCTGAGAACATCGTGGATAGCACGTTTAGTGAGTCGGTCACACTGCAGGTAAAGGGTGTACAGGCAGGAAGTGAATGAGTGACCACCAGGCAGAGTAAGAGGCGCAGGCAGGTAGTGCAAGGGTCCCCTGTGGCCATCCCCCTCTGAAAAAGATATACCACTTGGGATACTGTTGGGGGGGATGACTTATAAGGGGAAGGCAGCAGCAGCCAACGTCCTGGCACCATGGGTGGCTTTGCTGCACAGGCTGGGAGCAAAAAGTGTGGAAGAGCTATAGTGATAGGGGACTCAATTGTAAGGGGAATAGATAGGCGTTTTTGCGGCCGCAAACGAGACTCCAGGATGGTGTGTTGCCTCCCTGGTGCAAGGGTCAAGGATGTCTCAGAGCGGCTACAGAACATTTTGGAGCGGGAGGATGAACAGCCAGTTGTCGTGGTGCACATAGGCACCAACGATATACGTAAAAAACGGGATGAGGTCCTAAAAGCAGAATATAGGGAGTTAGGAGGTAAATTAAAAAATAGGACCTCAAAGGTAGTAATCTCAGGATTGCTACCAGTGCCACGTGCTAGTCAGAGTAGAAATAGAAGGATATTTCAAATGAATACGTGGCTAGAGGAATGGTGCAAGGGGGAGGGATTCAAATTCCTTGGACATTGGAACCGGTTCTGGGGGAGGTGGGACCAGTACAATCGGGACGGTCTGCACCTGGGCAGGGCTGGGACCGATGTCCTAGGGGGAGTGTTTGCTAGTGCTGTTGGGGAGGGTTTAAACTAAAGTGGCAGGGGGTTGGAAACCTGAGCAGGGAGACAGAGGAAAGGGAAACAAGGATAAAAGCAAAAGACAGGAAGGAGAAAAACAAAAGTAGAAGGCAAAGAACTCAACGGTTTAAATCAAACATGGTCACAGTAAATAATAATTCATATAGGTCTGAGAACGTTAAAAAAACAAGCCTGAAGGCTTTGTGTCCTAATGCAAGGAGCATTCGGAACAAGGTGGATGACTTAACTGCACAAATAGAGGTAAATGAATACGATTTGATTGGGATTACAGAAACATGGCTCCAGGGTGGCCAAGGCTAGGAACTCAACATCCAGGGGTATTCAATATTTAGGAAAGATAGGCAAAAAAGAAAGGGAGGTGGGGTAGCATTGCTGGTTAAAGAGGGGATTAACACAATTGAAAGGAAGGATATTAGCTCTGATGATGCGGAATCTGTATGGGTAGAACTGAGAAATAACAAGGGGCAGAAAACGTTAGTGGGAGTGGTATATAGACCTCCAAACAGTAATACGAAGGTTGGGGACGGCATTAAAAGGGAAATTAGAGAAGCATGCAGTAAGGGCACAGCAGTCATCATGGGTGACTTTAATTTACATACAGATTGGGCTAACCAAATTAGTAAAAATACTGTGGAGGAGGAATTCCTAGAATGTTTAAGGGATGGTTTTCTGGAACAATATGTGGAGGAACCAACCAGAGATCAGACCATCTTAGACTGGGTATTATGTAACGAGAAAGGATTAATTAGCAATCTTGTTGTACGAGGCCCATTGTGTAAGGGGTTCGGGTGGCTCTGTGCTTAGCCTGGGTGCTGGTGCGGGGTTAGGCCTTGTTGCCTGTTCTGGTCTCCAGCCAGCCTGGTAACACTAGACACCTGTGAGTGGTTCGACCCACTCGCCCTTACGGTTCTGACACTGGACTTAGGTGCGAGAGCAATAATGCAGAGAAAAACTCAGGTAGACCCGTTTGAATAGTGCGAAATGGAAAATCTTTATTGCATATTATTCAAGATTACGAAATACATGTCATAAGCACAGATCAATGACAGTACAAACTTACATACATTTATGCAACTAGGTTTAGGGAAACGAGGAGCGCACGACACATCGAAAAAGGGGACACACATTATAATTATCCTTAAAACATAAACCCTCCCTTATCAATACCTGTCCTAATCTAGATTTGTAGGATCGAGACTCATGCTCACCACTCGTGATAACTCGGAGAATTCCGAAACTCTGCTCGGATGTTTTCACCGCAGCACCTGACTATCCACGTGTTGATCAGGGGTCTCTGTACCCCACTTGTTTACTCGCTTCTGCTCCGGCTAGCAGGCTAGACCGTCTGCTGTCATGAAGATCTGTGTTGACCTCGGAACTCTGATAAAACTCAAAGAAGAGTCTCCCTATGCCCGGCACCAGTTAGCCAGTAAAATTCAAAGAAAAGTCTTTCTGGACCGACACCAGTTGTGGAGTAGCCGATAGAATTCGAAGAAATGGTTAATCGATTTTCGGGCGCGGTCGGGGTTTACTGACCGCGGCGGCACGTGTAGTCGTCTTCTTCTCTTCTCATCTCATCTCATCTCATCTCCTCTCGGGCCTTCGGTTTCAACACCGTTTACCGACTTCTCGGGATGGTGCACCCGCTTATCGGCCTTCGCAGTCCAGTTCTCCACAGATCTTCGCGGCAAGCCACGAGGTTGAGTCCCGGAAAATCAGTGGATCAGAGAATGAGAGTCCAGAGCTCCAGTCGGTGGTAAAGAATAAGAGAAAGATGGACGTTTGGACACTACAGTTTATAGTACTGTAATTCATTATCTCCCGCCCAATCTTTAATGTTCATCTTTTGTCATGTATTGGCGCTCAAACTTCTTGTATGGGGTGGTACTTGTCGTTAATGGGTTACGGTGACACTTGTAACTGTCTGAGTACCCGTTAATATTTCTCCCATTGTGGAACCGGCTAGTAGTCTCCCTGGAGGGGTTTTTGGGGGCTTCCAAATGCTTGCTGTGAGTACCCGCGAACGGCTCTCACATCGTAGAGCCGTGGGGAATTTGCATATCAATGTCTTTGGATGGGTCCTTGATCGCCCAGTACAATAGCCCTTCTTTGTACCTGGAAGACCGATTCCAGTATTTATGTTTAAAATGCAAACCCATCGCGTCTTGTCATTATCTCAAATGTGCTGAGTCCTGTCCGATCTCGCTGAAATGTTTATTGAAACGCCATCTTGTCTGCCTACTGAAAGTCTAGAACCTTCTGCCATGAGGCGTGGTGGCCATTTTACAGGCTGCTTGTGTCCTTTTTGAAACATGACAGCATTTTGCTGAAATAAAGCTGTTTATACGAAACTTTATGTCTCCTTCTTATAATTATAAAATCGCGATAATTTTGAGAATTCTACAGTCCCTCCTGTTGATGCGAATAACTCCGCTTATCGTATCAAAAACATTGTGGTGAGCAATATTATCTCGATTCTCCATATCTAAATATTCCCATAACTTAAATCTATCTAGGGTCTCCGTGTCGTCCTTATTTCCCAGGAAAACTACATTCTTATAACACCGTAGGCAGCATTTGCCTTTAACTTACACCGCGTGTATTTCCTTCCAGGTGTACCCAGGCCGATGCCTCTCGCCCCACCTGCATATGCATATTTTTTTTATTCAAGGAAAAAGAAAACAAAAACAACCAAACAATCATATTCAACAACACCAAATCAAAATAATCAAAAACAACTCTTAATCATGTAGGGGGAAAAATTCAGTTGGTTGCGCCTCCCGTTAGCGCCTTAAGAGGGCGCTAATGGGGCGCAAAGCAGCTAGCGCCCGGGCGCAGCGATGTTTGCGCCGCTCGGGAACTTAACTAGACATTGTGCGGCGGCGCTAAACTTTACCGCCGCGACCACCTGCGCGCGCAGATTGTGACGTCATTCCATGGTGCAACGCGCTTGTGGCGCCCCGGAGCGGAAATTGAGTGGCGCTCCCTGCCTTACCGCCTGCGCATCCAACGACCGGAAGACTGGAACGCTATCAATCGCTGTGGGGCTGGGGGGGGCGCTATTTAAAGGGGGCCTCTTCCTGTCTTTTTCTGTGGTTGACATTTTTGCACCACTCGTTCTGAGAGAGAGAGAGAGAGAGAGAGAAAGAGCGACTTCTGCATTGAGTCAACGCTTTGTGAGGTAGTTTTGCCTACTGATCCTAACTTCGCTGGTACTTTGGTTGCTGTCCTTCATAACTTTTTTGCAAAGAGACTATGGGGGCTGCACTGAATAAGAACATAAGAACATAAGAAATAGGAGCAGGAGTAGGCCAATCGGCCCTTCGAGCCTGCTCCGCCATTCAATAAGATCATGGCTGATCTGATCCTCACCTCAAATCTAAAGAACACAAGAAGTAGGAGCAGGACCCGGCCACTCAGGTCCTGGGCCCGCAACGCCACCTACAGAGCCTCGACCGATCCGAACTCAGCCTCATGTCCAATTTCCTGCCCGCTCCCCGTAACCCCTAATTCCCTTTACTTCTAGGAAACTGTCTATTTCTGTTTTAAATTTATTTAATGATGTAGCTTCCACAGCTTCCTGGGGCAGCAAATTCCACAGACCTACTACCCTCTGAGTGAAGAAGTTTCTCCTCATCTCAGTTTTGAAAGAGCAGCCCTTTATTCTAAGATTATGCCCCCTAGTTCTAGTTTCACCCATCCTTGGGAACATCCTTACCGCATCCACCCGAGCAAGCCCTTTCACAATCTTATATGTATCAATAAGATCGCCTCTCACTCTTCTGAACTCCAATGAGTAGAGTCCCAATCTACTCAACCTCTCCTCATATGTCAACCCCCTCATCCTGGGGACCAACCGAGTGAACCTTCTGCCTCGAGAGCAAGTATGTCTTTTCTTAAGTATGGACACCAAAACTGTATGCAGTATTCCAGATGTGGTCTCACCAATACCTTATATAACTGCAGCAATACCTCCCTGTTTTTATAATCTATCCCCCTAGCAATAAAAGCCAACATTCCGTTGGCCTTCTTGATCACCTGCTGCACCTGCATACTAACTTTTTGATTTTCTTGCACTAGGACCCCCAGATCCCTTTGTACTGCAGTACTTTCCAGTTTTTCGCCATTAAGATAATAACTTGCTCTCTGATTTTTCCTGCCAAAGTGCATAACCTCACATTTTCCAATATTGTATTGCATCTGCCAAATCTCCGCCCACTCACCCAGCTTGTCTATATCCCCTTGTAGGTTTTTTATGTCCTCCTCACTTTCTACTTTCCCTCCCATTTTTGTATCATCTGCAAACTTTGATATGTTACACTCTGTCCCCTCCTCCAAATCGTTAATATAGATTGTAAAGAGTTGGGGACCCAGCACCGACCCCTGCAGAACACCACTGGCTACTGGTTGCCAGTCCAAGAATGAACCATTTATCCCAACTCTCTGCTTCCTGTTAGATAACCAATCCTCCACCCATGCCAGAATATTCCCCCCAATCCAGTGATTTTTTATCTTGAGCAATAATCTTTTATGTGGCACCTTGTCGAATGCCTTCTGGAAGTCTAAATACACTATGTCCATTGGTTCCCCTTTATCCACCCTGTACGTTATGTCCTCAAAGAACTCAAGCAAATTTGTCAGACATGACTTCCTCTTCATAAAGCCATGCTGACTATGTCCTATTAAATTATGTTTATCTAAATGTTCCGTTACTGTCTCCTTAATAATAGACTCCAAAATTTTACCCACCACAGATGTTAGACTAACTGGTCTATAATTTCCAGCCTTCTGCCTACTACCCTTTTTAAATAAGGGTGTTACATTAGCAGTTTTCCAATCTGCCGGGACCTTTGCTGAGTCCAGGGAATTTTGGAAAATTATTACCAAAGCATCCACAATCCCTACTGCCACTTCCCTCAAGACCCTAGGATGTAAGCCATCAGGTCCAGGGGATTTATCCGCCTTGAGTCCCATTATTTTACTGAGTACCAATTCCTTAGTAATTTTAATCGTACTTAGCTCCTCCCCCCCTAGAGCCCCCTGTTTGTCCAGTGTTGGGATATTCTTAGTGTCTTAGAATGGGGGCGTCGTCCTGCTCCAGCTGAATCGGAGGACACAGAGACACAGAGAGAGAGTGGCAATGATGGCCAGACGGAGGAGGGCCAACAGGCGTCTGTGCAGGAGAGCTTACCCTCCCAGGGTATATCGTGAACAGCTCTCCTACATTCATATGTCTGAGGAGCTGTGTTTGCGAAGGCTGCGATTCAGCAAGGAGGTAGTCACTGAGCTCTGCCACCTGCTGCAGCCAGATCTGCAGCCTCAACTGAGGTCCAGGACGTCTCTGTCGGTGGCAGTGAAGGTCACAGTGGCTCTCAACTTCTATGCTACTGGCTCATTTCAAGCTGCTGCTGGGGACCTCGCCAATATCTCCCAGTTCGCGGTGCATTGCTGCATCCGGCAGGTCACAAATGCCCTCTTTAAAAGGAGACGAGAGTTCATCTCTTTCCCCATGACCCTAGACAAGCAGCGTGACCGCGCTCTGGGCTTTGCGAGGATAGCGGGCTTCCCCATGGTGCAGGGCGCCATTGACTGCACGCATGTGGCTTTGCGTGCTCCACATGAGAATGCCGAGGATTTCTGGAACAGAAAGGGGTTCCATTCCTTGAATGTTCAGTTGGTCTGTGACCACAGACAGCTGATACTCGCTGTCAATGCCCACTATCCTGGCAGCTGCCACGATGCTTTCATCCTGCGCCAGACTACTGTGGCAGAACTTTTCGAGGCACCGCATCAGCCAGTTGGTTGGCTTCTCGGGGACAAGGGGTATCCATTGAGCACCTGGCTGATGACACCGCTCCGTACGCCCAACACCCCTGCTGAGCTGCGGTACAACGACAGCCATCAAGCTACCAGGAACATAATTGAGCGCACAATCGGCGTGCTGAAGCAATGGTTCCGCTGTCTCGACCATTCTGGAGGAGCCCTGCAGTACTCGCCTGAGCGAGTATCCAACTTCGTAGTTGCGTGCTGCATGTTGCATAACATGGCAATTGTCAGGACGCAGCCAATGCCACCAGGCCTTGGAGAACCACCAGAGGAGGAGGAGGAAGAGGAGGAAGAGGACGAGGAGGATGATCATCAGCAGCACCAAGGCGGGAGGGCGGCCCACAATGGTGAAACTGCAAGGGCCGTCCGTCACCGGCTGATAGCAAGCCGCTTCTAGGGCCCCTGCTGTGGAAATGGCTTCTGCCATTGCTAACAACATCAATGAACCCAGCACGCAACCCCTAAGCCGGCCAAGGCACCAATGATTCCAAACACCAAACATGTATATTTTGAATACAAAAACTTATTTATTTTACAAACTCTGTGTGTGTCATTTCCTCATGACAAACTCATAGAAATAAACACAAAAAAACAGTCATTAACATAACTGGTTCTCACAACCTGGAGATAATGTCCAAAACACTAGACAAAAGTTGGACCACGAACCTCGGCCTTTAATAAAAAAATGACCAGCATTTTGTCACACCTCCTACTTTTTGCCCTTCGAGGGTGATCTCCTTCCCTTGCGCACTTCCCCCCTTCTAACCCTACTGCTCCTCCGTAATGGGACCTCAGTGGCTGCAGCAAGGCTGGTGGAAGGCTGCTGATTGTCAGACCCTGACACTGCAGATGCCCCTGAAGGACGGCCTCGCCCAGTTCTGGGCCTGGAGGGCCCGGCTGCAGACTGCACCAACTCTGCATGGGCGGCAGCAGTCTGTCCTACAGGCGGTGGCAAGTGCAGTGGAGAAGTGACAGTGTTGGCAGCAGGAATGCTGTCATCGTGAGAGAGGACAGCAACTCCCTGCTCGACCGACACACTGGCACTCCCACGGGGCAGCACTTCAGCATCCGGAGCAATCTGCTGTAGCACAGATTGCTGGCCTGCTGCGGCGCGGTGAGAGCCCCGGGGACATGTGAACGAACCATCGAGGTTGGCAGCAGTCAGTGCTCGCGTGGCCTCAATCTGAGTCTGCATGAGAGCAGTCACAGATGGGATCACGGCAGTCAGTGACTGAATTGCAGCACTAAGCTTTAGTGTGGCATCCGCCTGTGCTACAGCGAAGTGCTCCACACTCCTTGCCAGTGACTCAATGCATTCGGGCACCCTTCCCACTGCACCCATGAGCTCAGTGTGCATGCCCACCGCCTGGGTGTTCATTTCTGCGATCAGCCGCTCCTCCTCTGCGTCCATTGCAGTAGGAGTCGCTGGCATACTCTCCCTCTGGGGAGAAGGCCCCCGTTCTTCCCTACCCCCATGGCGTTGCTGCAGCCCGCTGGGTCCTGGAGCTTCACCCTCATCAGACCCTTCCCCCCTGCTCCCCTCCAGGGAAGGCGTGTTCCCAGTGTGGGCATGGGCTTCCTCGGGAGAGGGTGGCACTGATGCTCCGGCTTCCTCTTCCTCCTCGGCTGCAGCTTCACTCCCAGTGGCAGCTTCAGGGCCCGTCTCCTCAGCTGGTGAATCACCATCTGAAAGCAGGGAGGTACAAGAGTGGCTTTAGCGTGAGGACAGGGTGGCAGTAAGGGAGGAATAAGTGCAGCGAGTTAGCAAGTTGGATTGAAAGTGTCAAAGGCTGGTGTTGTGAGGGACAAGTGGAAGGACAGAGGACAAAAAGGTGATGACCTTACCATTGCTGTCCAGAACGGGGTCGGCGTCTCCAGTGGCGACGGGACCGATCACCCGGCTTGCCACAATCCTGTGGACCGCTCCTCAAGATCGCTGAGGGGTTGCAGCTGAGGCCGCCCTCCACCTGTCCGTTGCTGCTGTCTCCTATTGTGCGCCAGCTTGGCCTGCAAGAAAAAGGACAGCATCTGAGTAAATATACAGCCATGGTCTTGCCTGATGTGCCTCCCATAGGTGAATAGCCCTTACTGTATGCAGCCATGGTCTTGCCTGATGTGCCTCCCATAGGTGAATAGCCCTTACTGTATGCAAAGTGTGGAATGTGTGTGTGTGTTTCATGAAAGGGCCATAGGTGTTGGATGAGTGTTGTGCATTGGGGTTTTAAGACCCTCTGGCCATAGAGTGAGGTTGAGATGGAGGGATGGAGAGGTATTGAGAAAAAGCCACTCACCCTGACGACCCGAGTGAGGTAGTTGAACTTTTTGCGGCATTGAACATGGGTCCTGGGCACCATGCTCCTGGAGGAGACGCTCTGAGCCACCTCCCTCCACACTCTTCTGTACTCGTGTGGCAAAGGCCTCCTGCCACTCTCAGGGAAGAGTATACATCTTCTGCGCTCCACCATGCCAACCAGAGCATCCAAGGCCCGCTCGGTGAAGCGCTGAGCTCGTTCTCTCACCCTCTCCATCCTTGGCAGCAAAATGGATTCACAGGTCTCTCCAGGCCGAGATTCAAGGCTGCAATGAGCAGGGTGTGGCTGGGGAGCAAGTTGGCCCCCCCCGCTTTAAGAACTGGCCGGCGCCAGTGTGTCTGTGTTCCCTCGCTAACTGGCAGCACCTGCGCTGAGTTGCGCCTTAAGACAGGTGTGCAGCGCCTGATTTAGCGCTCCACTCACCTCCCGGGGCGGTAAAAGTGAAGTTTCCAGTCAGTGGCGATAATTAGCGCCATGCGCTAATTTTTGCGTCCAGACGATATTTGCGCCCCAAACGGGGCGCGACCTAATTTTTCCCCCGTAGAGTTCCAAACTTAATTACAGTTTCTGAGAAAAATCACGATCAATTACAACAATTCCGAGGCACACGTGGAAAAACTGGAGTGACGCCATTTTGTCTGGTTACGCGGTGCTTTCCTCGTGCACGCGCATGTAACGCTCTCGCCACTCTCCCGTGTTTTCGTTCTTGGTGAGGCGTTTGCCTCTCTTACAATGCAGGACCAATAAGTATATCACAATAAACACTTGGCATACAACTAAAATGTTGGAGGCTATTCTAATCCAGGAAGGCACTTCAATGTTGGTGAACAGATCCCACCACGGTGGAATTACTATGTCTAGAATTTCTGTCCCTATCTCGACAGTCTTTTGTTCTAGGGTGTAAAAATGTTTCTGCGAAACCGCAACGGCTTTCAAAAGCTTGGTGAGGTGTTCAGGGAGAGGGGGAATGAGGTATCCGAAATGCGCGACGAATCACTGCAAGTCGGTAAAATTCTCTTTTACTTTTAGATGAACAGTGGATGGTTCAGGGATCGGGACAATTCGCTGCTGTGCCACTCGAACTTCAGCCCTGGGTTTAAAACAGAAACTGCTGTCACTCACCGGACACTGGCTACGGTTTCCATGCTGGTAGTGTTGCGCTGCAGTGGTAACACAATATGTTCCACCCCCTATGTATGCCACCTGCGGAGGCACATGATCTTGTGCCATTGCCTCCATGGTGCAATTCATGGGCTTGGCGCCAGCCGTTATGAACCCGCATTGTGGTAATAAAAAGGCATTCAAGTGCTGGGGACACAGGATTATGTGTGCTCCCCTGCCACGACAACCAGAGAGATCTGTACCTGTCATCGTTTGCTCCCAGCGGATGACGTAGGGTGGAACCGCTGCATAGCGAATGTGGGCTCCCCCCTGAATGACACCAATGTTCTCTACCCGATATACCGGGGCGGGCTTTGCTGTGTCGCCCAAAACCGGCATACGTAAAACTACACCCATAATGGTGTGGTTTGATCGTCCGCAGTCCACGGGGACTGGGTATGCTTCTGAAGCTAGCCTGAGCTGGCACGGACTTAATGCGTTCTGAAAAGGGTGGAGCGCCTGCAGGTGTTTGTTACTTATCCAGGATGGGACCAAACCTTGTTTTAAATCCTCCAAATTACTGCGGCCCTCGCCCAGTAACCACGCCCCGTAAAGCACGCACACCTCATTCTGCGCAGCCTGATCGGACGCATTCCGATCTTCCCTGATCAGGGCATTTACCGTACGCGCGTGTTTCTCCAGCTCAGCTATTATTTCTTTTAAATGGAGAGTCATGGCCTGGTCCTCATGTAACCCAGACCCAACCACCTTATTTTCATCTATGAGAATGTTCTTCAATTGTGTTTTTAAGCCATTAATCTGGGTCTGCAGCTCCACGCTATCTAGAGCGTTGACCACAGATGTACCTGTATTGAAAGCAGTGAACATGTCGTTCACAACACCCCTCCTTTGTCTCCCTACCTGACCCAAAACTTCATGTGGTGCGGTGTACAAACTTGTTTTATCAATTTCCGCGAAATCGAACTCATAAAATTGCCTAAACATCCTGGTCAACAGGACCTGATATAACTGTTCCGTCTCTTTGGGGCACCACTCTGGCAACCGCACCTCGGTGAGGTTTAAAATCACTGAGGCCACCGCATAATGTACCCCCTGAAATAATAGCTGGTCTGTAGGGACCAGTACCAAACCATTCCCGGGTCCCTTACTGGTTTTTGGGCACCCTTCTTCCTCAGCTAGAACCACCGGAATTGTGGGCGGGGCCTTGCGTGGGCGCGTAATGAGTTCAGTGGCATTTACCGGGATCGGAGAGTATGGAGCCCCGCACCCCCTGGTGCTTGCATCCCACCTCATCCCTTTCCCATTATCCTGCCACTGATTGATGAAAAATATGGAGATGCCTTTGGGGCAAACGTGCTTTGACCCCCACAGACATACATCGATTCCCTCATCCAGTTCCCACCATTTGTCCCAACAGACTCTCAGTTGTCCGTAAGTCCCCGTAATTGTCCAATGGGTATTGTTACCCAGTCGCTCCCACTGGACCGAAGAGTTCCTCATGTTTTTGCTCAGCTTTCGTAGCCACCACCATCGGCTCAATGGGACATTCCCATTACAAGTCAAACAAATCCGTTTGCCGACGGTGATGCTGACTCTGGGTGCGATGATCCTCACTTTGGGGCACATTAAAGAAGTCTCTTTGTAGGCAAATCCCGATGTACTGGAATATTCAGTTGAATTCGTTCCCAGCCATCCTGGCCACCTTCCTTTGTGGAAATAAGTGGCGGTCTCCTCAGCCTCTCGCCTCCCGGTCCCATCCGTCGCAATGGGGGCCGTGTCCCCGGAGCAACCAAACACCACGACATCCTTGGTGCGGCCTCGATAGGCCAATCCACATCCAAATGCCGCGAGCACTACCAGAATCCGTTCCATCCTTCCTTGGTTCCTGTGATCAGATAGAATGAGGTAGCCAGCCTCCCAAGAGTCTCTGGCTTTTGTGAAGGGTGAGCGGGTCCCCTGACCTCGCCTCACGTAAGAAGACATGTGCGCTGGATAGATCTTTTAGCTAAACCTAATCTTAAAACTCCCATCATTTATCTTTTACTTATCAAAATTTTTATTTAACTATCAAACTTCAAACTTCAAACTTATAAAACTGTACAGCGCCGCCCGTTCCCAGGGCGGCCTACCTAAATTCTGTGAAGGCGGCCACAAGCTTTTCCCAATGGTGGGGGGGCACTGACCCCTTCCTTTGATCTGCCGCAGCCTGTTGCTGCGGTGCTGTGACTGGGATCTCCCTGGGCTGCCTTAGCCTTGAACCTACGCCTTGGGACACTCTGGGGGCTTACCCACATCTTCCTGGGCTGGGGTGTCCGACTTGACCTACGGGGAACTACCGGGGGCAGGAACTCTAGGACCGACGGACCGGGTTTCGAGACTTCCACCGTGGCGACCTGTGGTCCCACCACAGTCGCTGGCTCTGCCTCCCCTGACTCCGCCTCCCTGAACTCGGGATCTGCAGCCTCTGGCACCGCCCTACTTGGCCCAGTAGGTGGCCCTTCACTCGCAGTCCCTACCTCCCTCGAGGGCAAGACTTCCAAGGCGGACGGACTGGGTTCTGAGGCTTCCATCACCACGTCCTGTGGTCCCACCACAACCGCTGGCTCTGCCTCCCCTAGCTCCGCCCCCCTGATTTCGGGACCTGCAGCTTCTGTCTCCACCCTGTGTGGATCTCCATCTGCAGTCCCTATCTTCCCTTTACCTGAATCGGGGCGACCCTTTCGTCCTCCGATTCCAGCTCCTCTTCGCTTGTGTCACTATCTTGGTCGAGCTCCTCGAACTCTTCCTCATCTGACTCCCAACCCCAATAAAGGATCCTACATTTTGCTAGGATGTCCTCTCCCCTGATGCAAGCTGCTTTGCCAGCGTGCATGCCTTGCGGTCCTACCCGGGGCTGCGAGTCCCCACTCGCAGGTCTGGCCCCTGTGGTTGGCCCTTGTGCACCCGGCTTATACAGTTTGCACTGATTTACGTGAAACCACTTAGTGTGCCGAGGTACCTTTACGGCGTATACCATGGGACTCGCCTTATCTACAATGCTGTAGGGTCCCATATACAGTGGTTCCAGACTCCCTACTCTGGCATAGTTCCTGACCATGACCTGGTCTCCTACTTCCCACTCCTGTTTCAATGTTTAAGGGATGGTTTTCTGGAACAATATGTCGAGGAACCAACCAGACATCAGACCATCATAGACTGGGTATTATGTAATGAGAAAGGATTAATTAGCAATCTTGTTGTACGAGGCCCCTTGATAGAATTCTTCATTAGGATGGAGAGTGAAGTAGTTGTATCAGAGACTAGGGTCCTGAATTTAAATAAAGGAAACTACGATGGTATGAGGCGCGAATTGGGTAGGATTGATTGGGGAATGTCACTCAAAGGGTTAACGGTGGATAGGCAATGGCAAACATTCAAAGATTGCATGGATGAACTACAGAATTTGTTCATCCCAGTGTGGATTAAGAATAAAACAAAAAGGATGACTCAACCGTGGCTAACAAGGGAAATTAGGGATAGCATAAGATCCAAGGAGAGGGCATATAAATTGGCCAGAAAAAGGGATAACCTTAGGATTGGGAGCAGTTTAGGATTCAACAAAGGAGGATAAAGGGATTAATTAAGAAGGGGAAAATAGAATATGAAAGTAAGCTTGCAGGGAACATAAAAACTGACTGTAAGAGCTTTTATAGATATGTCAAGAGAAAAAGATTTGTGAAATCAAGTGTAGGTCCCTTGCAGTCAGAAGCGGGGGAAGTTATAATGGGGAACAAAGAAATGGCGGACCAATTAAATGCATATTTTGGTTCTGTCTTCACAAAGGAGGACACAAATAACCTCCCAGAGATGTTGGAGAACATAGGGTCTGATGAAAGGGAGGAACTGAAAGAAATCAGTATTTGCAGGGAAATGGTGTTGGGGAAATTGACGGGATTGAAGGCCAATAAATCCCCAGGGCCTGATAATCTACATCCTAGGGTACTTAAGGAAGTGGCCCTAGAAATAGTAAATGCATTGCTGATCATCTTCCTACATTTGATGGAATCTGGAACTGTACCCATGGATTGGAGGGTAGCTAATGTTACCCCACTATTCAAAAAGGGTGGTAGAGAGAAAGCAGGGAATTACAGACCGGTAAGCCTGACATCGGTAGTGGGGAAAATGCTAGAGCCCATTATACAGGATGTAATAGCTGAGCACTTGAAAAACAGTGACAGGATCAGACAAAGTCAACATGGATTTACAAAAGGTAAATCGTGCTTGACTAATCTACTGGAATTTTTTGAGGATGTAACTTGGAAAATAGATAAGGGAGAACCAGTAGATATGGTGTATTTGGACTTTCAAAAGGCTTTCGAAAAGGTCCCGCATAAGAGATTAGCGTGTAAAGTTAAGGCACATGGGATTGGGGGCAAGGTACTGACTTGGATAGAGAACTGGTTGGCGGACAGAAAGCAGAGAGCAGCAATTAATGAATCTTTTTCCGAGTGGCAGGCAGTGACTAGTGGGGTACCGCAGGGATCGGTCCTTGGACACCAGCTATTCACAATATACATTAATGATCTAGATAAGGAAACTAAATGTAATATCTCCAAGTTTGCAGATGACACAAAGCTGGGTGGGCGTGTGTGCTGCGAGGAGGATACCGAGAAACTCCAGGATGATTTGGACAGGTTGGGTGAGTGGGCAGAAGCGTGGCAGATGCAATATAACGTGGATAAATGCGAGGTTATCCACTTTGGTGTCAAAAACAGAAAGGCAGACTATTATCTGAATGGCAATAGATTGGGAGAAGGGGAAGTGCAACGAGACCTGGGTGTCCTTGTGCACCAGTCGCTGAAGGTAAGCATGCAGGTGCAGCAGGCGGTGAAGAACGCAAATGGTATGTTGGCCTTCATAGCAAAAGGGTTTGAGTATAGGAACAGGGATGTCTTGCTGCAGTTGTACAGGGCCTTGGTGAGACCACACCTTGAGTACTGTGTGCAGTTTTGGTCACCTTATCTGAGGAAGGATGTTCTTGCCATGGAAGGAGTTCAGCGAAGATTCACAAGGTTGATACCTGGGATGGCAGGAATGGCATTTCAGAAGAGATTGGGTCGATTGGGCTTATACTCGCTGGAGTATAGAAGAATGAGAGGGGATCTCATCGAAACATATAAAATTCTGACAGCTCTGGACAAACTAAATGCAGAAAGAATGTTCCCGATGGTCGGAGAATCCAGAACCAGGGGTCATAATCTAAGGATAAGGGGTAAGCCATTTAGGACAGAAATGAGGAAGAATTTCTTCACCCAGAGAGTGGTGAACCTGTGGAATTCTCTACCACAGAAGGTAGTTGAGGCCAAGTCATGAAATATATTCAAGAATGAGTTAGATATATTTCTTAAAGCTAAAGGTATCAAGGGCTATGGGGAGAAGGCAGGTACAGGGTACTGAGTTTGGATGATCAGCCATGATCTCATCGAATGGCGGAGCAGGCTTGAGGGGCCGAATAGCTTAATCCTGCTCCTATCTTCTATGTTTCTATGTTTCTATGAGATAATTAGCTTACATCAGCAGAAAACCTTAAAGGAAATACCACTGGAAAAGTGTATAAATATTGAACTCTCAAATGGGATATTAGACTCGCATTAATCGGGCAAAGCGATTCTCGGCTGGAGAGGCGGCTCTGTAAGTCTCCAACTCTTTGTACCTCAGGGATCAAAGGTATTTGATTTTGGTGGATATCCTGTGGAACACTAAGAACTGTAAAACTGTAGCGAAGTTAAGATTTGAAAGAAAGGGTCTCTGATAATAAGATTGTAAGCTTTCTTTTTTTGGAATTGATAATGTTGTGATTGACTCACCAACTGTAAGTTACTTGTCGGTTCTTTAATAAATCTATATATTTTTAGAACTGTCTCACATAAGACTTCTGTATCAAAAACTTGTGAACTCAATCTCTGTACACTCTTTGGTGAGGAGTTGCAGAATTCTGGGGGAGTTTTTCCGGACCCTCATATTATCCGGAACGTTACAGTCTAGCTAAACTTATTAAAAGTGCTATCTGGAGGACGGTAACATTTTCAGGTTGTTCCTTTCCTTTAGGGAGAGATAGTCCGGACCTTTAGACCCAATTAAGCATCTTTAGGATTCGGCTACCTCAAACTTTAGTTGAAAGTGAACGTCCGAGAAATACGCCTGATCCGGGGTAGCCCTAAAGGGGATAGGACTAGTAATTATCCCTTCAGGGTAACTGGTCTATAGTTGCCTGCTTTCTGTCTCCCTCCTTTCTTAAATAGGGACGGTACATTTGCGGTTTTCCAGTCCAGGGAATTTTGGTAGATTACAACCAATGCATCCACTATCTCTGCAGCCACCTCTTTTAAGACCCTAGGATGCAAGCCATTGGGTCCAGGGGACTTCTCCACCTTTAGTCCCATTACTTTGTCTAGTACTATTTCTCTAGTGATAGTGATTGTTTTAAGTTCCCCTCCCCACCCCAATAGTCCCTTGATTATCCATTATTGGGATGCTTTTAGTGTCTTCTACCGTGAAGACTGATACAAAATATTTGTTCAAAGTCTCCGCCATTTCCCTGTTTCCCATTATTAATTCCCCAGACTCATCCTCTAGGGGACCAACATTTACATTAGCCTCTCTCTTCCTTTTTATATACCTGTAGAAGCTCTTACTGTCTGTTTTTATATTTCTTGCTAACTTACTCTCATAAGCTATCTTCTCTCTCTTTATCCATTTTTTAGTCGTCCTTTGTTGGTTTTAAAAAATTTCCCAATCCTCTGGCCTTCCACTATTCTTCACAACAGTGTATGCCTTTGTTTTCAATTTGATACCATCCTTTACTTCCTTAGTTAGCCACAGATGGTACATCCTTCTCTTGGAGTCTTTCTTTCTCACTGGAATATATTTTTGCTGAGAGTTATGAAATATCTCCTTAAATGTTTGCCACTGCTTTTCTACAGTCATACCCTGTAATATATTTTCCCTATCCACCTTAACCAAGTCTGCCTTCATACCTTTGTAATTACCTTTATTTAAGTTCAGGACACTAGTTTGAGACCTAGCTTTCTCACCCTCAAACTGAATTTGAAATTCTATCATGCTATGATCACTCTTCCAAAGAGGATCCTTCACCTCGAGATCATTAATTAATCCAGCCTCGTTACACATTACCAGATCTAAAATAGTCTGCTCCCTGGTTGGTTCCATAACGTATTGTTGCAAGAAACCATCCCGCATACACTCTAAGAACTCTTCCTCAAGTCTACCTTTACCAATTTGCTTTGTCCAATCAATATGAAGATTAAAATCTCCCATAATTATAGCCGTACCTTTCTTACAAGCCTCTATTATTTCTTGACTTATACTCTGTCCTACAGTGTGGCTATTGTTTGGGGGCCTGTAGACCACTCCCACCAGTGACTTCTTACCCTTATTATTTCTTATCTCCACCCAAACTGATTCTACGTCTTGATCTTCTAAGCCAATATAATTTCTCACTACTGCACTGATGTCATCCCTTATTAACAGAGCTATACCACCCCCTTTTCCTTTCTGCCTATCCTTGCGAAATGGCAAATACCCCTGAATATTCAGTTCCCAGCCTTGGTCATCTTGCAAACACGTCTCTGTAATGGCTATCAGATCATACCCATTTATTTCTATTTGTGCTGTCAACTCATCTATCTTGTTACGAATGCTGTGTGCGTTCAGATATGGAGCTTTGAATTTTGTCTTTTTACCATTTTTCCCTACTCTGACCCCTCTTTCTGATGCACTCTTATGTGTATACGCTCTGTCCCTTCCTGCCACACTCTGGTTATCATAACCCCTATCACTACCCTGCACTTTTGCCTTCTCATTTTTCTTTGACTTTTTTAATTTCCGCTCAGCGGATCCCTCCCCCCCACTATTTATTTTAAAGCCCTATCTACAACCCTAGTTATTCGATTCGCCATGACACTGGTCCCAGCCTGGATCGAATGAAGCCTGTCCTGAAGGAACAGCTCCCTCTTACCCCAGTACTGGTGCCAGTGCCCCAAGAATCGAAACCCATTTCTCCCACACCAATCTTTGAGCCACTCGATCATCTCTCTGATCTTATTTACCCTATGCCAATTTGCATGTGGCTCAGGTAGTAATCCAGAGATTAGTACCTTTGTGGTTCTGCTTTTTAATTTAGCCCCTAGCTGCTCATACTCCCTCAGCAGAACCTCTTTCTTTGTCCTACCTATGTCATTGGTACCTATATGGACCACGACAACTGGATCTTTCCCCTCCTGCTCTAAGTTCCTCTCCAGCCCAGAGGAGATGTCCTTTACCCTGGCATCGGGCAGGCAACACAGCCTTCGGGACTCACGCTCTTGGCTGCAGAGAACAGTGTCTATCCCCCTAACTATACTGTCCCCTACCACTACCACATTTCTTTTTGCTCCCCCGACTTGAATGGCTCCCTGTACCACGGTGCTGTGGTCAGTTTGCTCATCCTCACTGCAGTCCCTGCTCTCGCCCACTCAGAGAGTAAGAACCTCGTATCAGTTGGACAAGAGCAAGGGCTGAGGCTCCTCCGCCACTACCTCCTGGGTCGCCATACCTGCCTTGCTCGTAGTCACACCCACCTGTCCCTGACCACGGACCAAATTTGAATGAATTAATCTAAGGGGTGTGACTGCCTCCTGGAATACAGCCTCCCTGATGTGTCGCAGTGTTTGAAGCTCGGACTCCAGCTCATCAACACGGAGCCGAACTTCCTCAAGCAACCAACACTTACTGCAAATGTGGTCGCCGTGGACCTCAATGGTGTCCACCAGCTCCCACATGTTGCAGCAGTAACACATCGCCATCTCTAATGTATTTAATTAATTAAGGGGGAGAAATTCAGTCTCACCCCATTTGGGGCGCAATTATCGGCCGGGCGCAAAGATTAGCGCCTGGCGCTAATTATCGCCACTGACTGCAAACTTGACTTTTATCGCCCCTGTAGGTGATTGGAGCACTAAATCAAGCGCTTCACACCTGTCTTAAGGCGCAAAGGCCAAGGAGCGAGGCGCTACCTCAGAGCGCTTACGAAGCTCATTTGATGTCAGTCAGCAATGGAACACGCACACAATGGCACGGGCCAGTTCTTAAGGGGGATGGTTGATCTTGCTTTCCATCCACATCCTGCTCATTGCAGCCTTGAATCTCGGCCTGGAGAGACCTGCACATCAAATCTGCCAGAAAGAACAATGGAGAGTACAAGGGAAAGAGCTCAGAGTGCAGCCCCCACAGTCTTCTAAATCGATACAAGGAAGGGCAAATCAAAATGAACCTGCAAAGTGCTGCTCAGTACCCAAAACTCCTTCACACAGCGTTGAATGTCTTCAGAAGTCTCTCTCTCTCTCTCTCAGAATGCGTGGTTCAAAAATGGCATCAACAATAAAAGGCAGGAAGCGGTCGCCTTTAAATAGCGCTCCCCCAGTCCCTTCATGACTGCAAAACGCTCCCCTCAACCTGTCGTTGCTAGCGTCAGGTGGTAAGGCAGGGGGCGCCACTCAATATCTGCTCCGGGGCGGTACCGGGGCGTTACGCACTCGACTGACGTCACGACCTGCCGGCGCAGGAGATCGTGGCGGTAGTGTTTAGTGCCGCCGCAAAATGTCTCGTTAATTTCGCGAGTGCCGCAAACATCGCCGCGCCTGGGCGGTGGATGCTTTGCGCCCCATTAGCGCCCTCTTAAGGCGCTAACGGGAGGCGCAACCAACTGAATTTTTCCCCCTAAGTGTTTAAGTTTTGAACATTTAGAGGTAAAAATTCAGTTGGTTGCGCCTCCCGTTGGCGCCTTAAGAGGGCGCTAATGGGGCGCAAAGCCGCTAACGCCCGGGCGCAGCAATGTTTGCGCCGCTCGGGAACTTAACTAGAGATTGTGCGGCGGCGCTAAACTTTACCGCTGTGACCACCTGCGCGCGCAGATTGTGACGTCATTCCATGGTGCAACGCCCTTGTGGCGGCCCGGAGCGGAAATTGAGTGGCGCCCCCTGCCTTACCGCCTGGCGCATCCAACGACCGGAAGACTGGAACGCTAACAATCGCTGTGGGGCTGGGGGGGGGCGCTATTTAAAGGGGGCCTCTTCCTGTCTTTTTCTGTGGTTGACATTTTTGCACCACTCGTTCGGAGAGAGAGAAAGAGAGACTTCTGCATTGACTCAACGCTTTGTGAGGTAGTTTTGCCTACTGATCCTAACTTCGCTAGTACTTTAGTTGCTGTCCTTCATTACTTTGCTTGCAAAGAGACTATGGGGGCTGCACTGATTGGGGGCGTCGTCCTGCTCCAGCTGAATCGGAGGACACAGAGACGCAGAGAGAGAGTGGCAATGATGGCCAGACGGAGGAGGGCCAACAGGCGTATGTACAGGAGAGCTTACCCTCCCAGGGTATATCGTGAACAGCTCTCCTACATTCATATGTCTGAGGAGCTGTGTTTGCGAAGGCTGCGATTCAGCAAGGAGGTGGTCACTGAGCTCTGCCACCTGCTGCAGCCAGATCTGCAGCCTCAACTGAGGTCCAGGACGTCTCTGTCGGTGGCAGTGAAGGTCACAGTGGCTCTCAACTTCTATGCTACTGGCTCATTTCAAGCTACTGCTGGGGACCTCGCCAATATCTCCCAGTTCGCGGTGCATTGCTGCATCCGGCAGGTCACAAATGCCCTCTTTAAAAGGAGACGAGAGTTCATCTCTTTCCCCATGACCCCAGACAAGCAGCGTGACCGTGCTCTGGGCTTTGCGAGGATAGCGGGCTTCCCCATGGTGCAGGGAGCCATTGACTGCATGCATGTGGCTTTGCGTGCTCCGCATGAGAATGCCGAGGAATTCCGGAACAGAAAGGGGTTCCATTCCTTGAATGTTCAGTTGGTCTGTGACCACAGACAGCTGATACTCGCTGTCAATGCCCACTATCCTGGCAGCTGCCACGATGCTTTTATCCTGCGCCAGACTACTGTGGCAGAACTTTTCGAGGCACCGCATCAGCCAGTTGGTTGGCTTCTCGGGGACAAGGGGTATGCATTGAGCACGTGGCTGATGACACCGCTCCGTACGCCCAACACCCCTGCTGAGCTGCGGTACAATGAGAGCCATCAAGCTACCAGGAACATAATTGAGCGCACAATCGGCGTGCTGAAGCAACGGTTCCGCTGTCTCGACCATTCTGGAGGAGCCCTGCAGTACTCGCCTGAGCGAGTATCCAACTTCGTAGTTGTGTGCTGCATGTTGCATAACATGGCAATCGTCAGGACCCAGCCAATGCCACCAGGCCTTGGAGCACCACCAGAGGAGGAGGAGGAAGAGGAGGAAGAGGACGAGGAGGATGATCATCAGCAGCACCAAGGCGGGAGGGCGGCCCACAATGGTGAAACTGCAAGGGCCGTCCGTCAACGGCTAATAGCAAGCCGCTTCTAGGGCCCCTGCTGTGGAAATGGCTTCTGCCATTGCTAACAACATCAATGAACCCAGCACGCAACCCCTAAGCCGGCCAAGGCACCAATAATTCCAAACACCAACCATGTATATTTTGAATACAGAAACTTATTTATTTTACAAACTCTGTGTGTGTCAATTCCTCATGACAAACTCATAGAAATAAACACAAAAAAACAGTCAATAACATAACTGGTTCTCACAACCTGGAGATAATGTCCAAAACACTAAACAAAAGTTGGACCATGAACCTCGACATTTAATAAAAAAATGACCAGCATTTTGTCACACCTCCTACTTTTTGCCCTTCGAGGGTGATCTCCTTCCCTTGCGCACTTCCCCCCTTCTAACCCTACTGCTCCTCCGTAATGGGACCTCAGTGGCTGCAGCAATGCTGGTGGAAGGCTGCTGCTCGTCAGACCCTGACACTGCAGATGCCCCTGAAGGACGGCCTCGACCAGTTCTGGGCCTGGAGGGCCCGGCTGCAGACTGCACCAACTCTGCATGGGCGGCAGCAGTCTGTCCTACAGGCGGTGGCAAGTGCAGTGGAGAAGTGACAGTGTTGGCAGCAGGAATGCTGTCATCGTGAGAGAGGACAGCAACTCCCTGCTCGCCCGACACACTGGCACTCCCACGGGGCAGCACTTCAGCATCCGGAGCAATCTGCTGGAGAACAGATTGCTGGCCTGCTGCGGCGCGGTGAGAGCCCCGGGGACATGTGAACGAACCATCGAGGTTGGCAGCAGTCTGTGCTCGCGTGGCCTCAATCTGAGTCTGCATGAGAGCAGTCAGAGATGGGATCACGGCAGCCAGTGACTGAATTGCAGCACTAAGCGTTAGTGTGGCATCCGCCTGTGCTACAGCGAAGTGCTCCACACTCCTTGCCAGTGACTCAATGCATTCGGGCACCCTTCCCACTGCACCCATGAGCTCAGTGTGCATGCCCACCGCCTGGGTGTTCATTTCTGCGATCAGCCGCTACTCCTCTGCGTCCATTGCAGTAGGAGTCTCTGGCCTACTCTCCCTCTGGGGAGAAGGCCCCGTTCTTCCCTACCCCCATGGCGTTGCTGCAGCCCGCTGGGTCCTGGAGCTTCACCCTCATCAGATCCTTCCCCCCTGCTCCCCTCCAGGGAAGGCGTGTTCCCAGTGTGGGCATGGGCTTCCTCGGGAGAGGGTGGCACTGATGCTCCGGCTTTCTCTTCCTCCTCGGCTGCAGCTTCACTCCCAGTGGCAGCTTCAGGGCCCGTCTCCTCAGCTGGTGAATCACCATCTGAAAGCAGGGAGGTACAAGAGTGGCTTTAGCGTGAGGACAGGGTGGCAGTAAGGGAGGAATAAGTGCAGCGAGTTAGCAAGTTGGATTGAAAGTGTCAAAGGCTGGTGTTGTGAGGGACAAGTGGAAGGACAGAGGACAAAAAGGTGATGACCTTACCATTGCTGTCCAGAACGGGGTCGGCGTCTCCAGTGGCGACGGGACCGATCACCCGGCTTGCCACAATCCTGTGGACGCGCTTCTCAAGATCGCTGAGGGGTTGCAGCTGAGGCCGCCCTCCACCTGTCCGTTGCTGCTGTCTCCGATTATGCGCCAACTTGGCCTGTAAAAAAAAGGACAGCATCTGAGTAAATATACAGCCATGGTCTTGCCTGATGTGCCTCCCATAGGTGAATAGCCCTTACTGTATGCAGCAATGGTCTTGCCTGATGTGCCTCCCATAGGTGAATAGCCCTTACTGTATGCAAAGTGTGGAATGTGTGTGTGTGTTTCATGAAAGGGCCATAGGTGTTGGATGAGTGTTGTGCATTGGGGTTTTAAGACCCTCTGGCCATAGAGTGAGGTTGAGATGGAGGGATGGATAGGTATTGAGAAAAAGCCACTCACCCTGACGACCCGAGTGAGGTCGTTCAACTTTTTGCGGCATTGAGTATGGGTCCTGGGCACCATGCTCCTGGAGGAGACGCTCTGAGCCACCTCCCTCCACACTCTTCTGTACTCGCGTGGCAAAGGCCTCCTGCCACTCTCAGGGAAGAGTATACATCTTCTGCGCTCCACCGCGCCAACCAGAGCATCCAAGGCCCGCTCGGTGAAGCGATGAGCTCGTTCTCTCACCCTCTCCATCCTTGGCAGCAAAATGGATTCACAGGTCTCTCCAGGCCGAGATTCAAGGCTGCAATGAGCAGGGTGTGGCTGGGGAGCAAGTTGGCCCCCCCCGCTTTAAGAAGTGGCCGGCGCCAGTGTGTCTGTGTTCCCTCGCTAACTGGCAGCAGCTGCGCTGCGCTCGCGCGCTGAGTTAGCGCCTCACTGCTCGGCCTTTGCGCCTTAAGACAGGTGTGCAGCGCCTGATTTAGCGCTCCACTCACCTCCCGGGGCGGTAAAAGTGAAGTTTCCAGTCAGTGGCGATAATTAGCGCCAGGCGCTAATATTTGCGTCCAGACGATATTTGCGCCCCAAATGGGGCGTGACCTAATTTTTCCCCCTTAGTTTTTAATCCTGGCTCTTAATTTAAACCAATGCCCAAGAAAAAGAGAGAAATACTGACCAACTGTTGCTGGTCTGTTGAAATTCCGGTCCCCTAGGACCACTCTATGTAACATACACTGTTGAGTCTGTGGGAGTTTTGGCCTTGAATTTTCTGCATGAGCGCATCCTGGAAGTTAGAGTCGAACATGCTCCCATTCTCGTGCCCATTCTCCCGATCTCAAGATATGTCGGATTTCCTTGCCAATCTAATTAGAATACACCCGATTGTAAAAATGGGCGTAAATCAGTGTAAACAACCGGGAACCCACACCATATATTCCTTCTTTAAGTATGAAAATTTAATTTCAAGTCATTCAACCATTGTTCAGGCACAAGTTTAAGGATCTGCAATCGTGGCAGTTTTTCCCTTTTTAAAGTGACTTGTGGCATAAAAATGCATTAAAAGAAACAGAAAATACAGAGCAGGTCACAGTGAGGACAAATTTTCAGAAACGCTCAAAAAAGTGCAATAAAACATCAGAAAAGTGACTTTGATTCCTGTTGCGCCTGAAAGTCCAGTCATAATTTGAAGAGAGCCTCTGAGCAAAGTGCGATTGCAGGAAACCTGCGTACAAGGCTCTGTAACCTGGGTGTTTTATGGGAGGAGATGCGTTCGGGTGGAATGTAGGGATGGGCAGGGCAGGGGAAGAACCTAAGGAAACTGTTTATACAGATATCTGTCAACCAGAAAACATTTTGTTCCATCCTATACATCGGTTAAAATTAGCCAGTGTTCTCATTTGCAATTCAATAGATTTAAAAAATCAATATATTCTTTAGCCAAGCTGTCAAATGAATATTTTATGTTACTCTGATCACTCTAGTGATAAAGCATTGGCAGTGCCAGTTATGGGGTGTGGGTTAGAACATTGGGCTCGCATGTGCCCACCCTCCTGGGTGAATTTCTCCAGTCCTTGGCTAGATCACCAACTGAAGCACTTACACTGCAGCACAAAGAGAGACAGCCAGCATCGGCCCTGCTCCAGAGTCCCCCCTCACCCAAGTCCTCAGTCCTGTCGGTTCCATCTTCAGGTTAAAGGAAGAAAGAAAAGAAAGAACTTGCATTGACGAAGCCGCCTTTCACGGCCTCAGGACGTCCCAAAGCGCTTTACAGCTAATGAAGTACTTTTTGAAGTGTAGTCACTGTTGTAATGTAGGAAACACGGCAGCCAATTTATGCACAGCAAGCTCCCACAAACAGCAATAGTTAAAGGAAGAAACAGTGCAGTGCAGTGGGTGGGGAAAGCAGATTCATTGGATACTTGTGGGGAACTATCTTCAAATCATTGGGAATGAATTTTATTTTGTTTTCAAAACATACATTTTATTTCACTGTTACTCTCTGGAAACATTGTTCGTTGTCATTTTTAAACACAATTATAAAATCAGGAAACATATGGAACATAAGAACATAAGAACATAAGAAATAGGAGCAGGAGTAGGCCAATCGGCCCTTCGAGCCTGCTCCGCCATTCAATAAGATCATGGCTGATCTGATCCTCACCTCAAATCTAAAGAACACAAGAAGTAGGAGCAGGACCCGGCCACTCAGCCCCTGGGCCCGCTATGCCACCCACAGGGCCTCGACCGATCCGAACTCAGCCTCATGTCCAATTTCCTGCCCGCTCCCCGTAACCCCTAATTCCCTTTACTTCTAGGAAACTGTCTATTTCTGTTTTAAATTTATTTAATGATGTAGCTTCCACAGCTTCCTGGGGCAGCAAATTCCACAGACCTACTACCCTCTGAGTGAAGAAGTTTCTCCTCATCTCAGTTTTGAAAGAGCAGCCCCTTATTCTAAGATTATGCCCCCTAGTTCAAGTTTCACCCATCCTTGGGAACATCCTTACCGCATCCACCCGATCAAGCCCCTTCACAACCTTATATGTTTCAATAAGATCGCCTCTCATTCTTCTGAACTCCAATGAGTAGAGTCCCAATCTACTCAACCTCTCCTCGTATGTCCACCCCCTCATCCCGGGGATTAACCGAGTGAACCTTCTTTGTACTGAGTCGAGATCAAGTATGTCTTTTCTTAAGTATGGACACCAAAACTGTATGCAGTATTCCAGATGCGGTCTCACCAATACCATATATAACTGCAGCAATACCTCCCTGTTTTTATAATCTATCCCCCTAGCAATAAAAGCCAACATTCCGTTGGCCTTCTTGATCACCTGCTGCACCTGCATACTAACTTTTTGATTTTCTTGCACTAGGACCCCCAGATCCCTTTGTACTGCAGTACTTTCCAGTTTCTCGCCATTAAGATAATAACTTGCTCTCTGATTTTTCCTGCCAAAGTGCATAACCTCACATTTTCCAATATTGTATTGCATCTGCCAAATCTCTGCCCACTCACCCAGCTTGTCTATATCCCCTTGTAGGTTTTTTATGTCCTCCTCACTTTCTACTTTCCCTCCCATCTTTGTATCATCTGCAAACTTTGATATGTTACACTCGGTCCCCTCCTCCAAATCGTTAATATAGCTTGTAAAGAGTTGGGGACCCAGCACCGACCCCTGCGGAACACCACTGGCTACTGGTTGCCAGTCCGAGAATGAACCATTTATCCCAACTCTCTGCTTCCTGTTAGATAACCAATCCTCCACCCATGCCAGAATATTCCCCCCAATCCAGTGATTTTTTATCTTGAGCAATAATCTTTTATGTGGCACCTTGTCGAATGCCTTCTGGAAGTCTAAATACACTACGTCCATTGGTTCCCCTTTATCCACCCTATACGTTATGTCCTCAAAGAACTCAAGCAAATTTGTCAGACATGATTTCCCCTTAATAAAGCCATGCTGACTTTGTCCTATCAAATTATGTTTATCTAAATGTTCCGTTACTGTCTCCTTAATAATAGACTCCAAAATTTTACCCACCACAGATGTTAGACTAACTGGTCTATAATTTCCAGCTTTCTGCCTACTACCCTTTTTAAATAAGGGTGTTACATTAGCAGTTTTCCAATCTGCCGGGACCTTTGCTGAGTCCAGGGAATTTTGGAAAATTATTACCAAAGCATCCACAATCCCCATTGCCACCTCCCTCAAGACCCTAGGATGCAAGCCATCAGGTCCAGGGGATTTATCCGCCTTGAGTCCCATTATTTTACTGAGTACCAATTCCTTAGTGATTTTAATCGTATTTAGCTCCTCCCCCACTAGAGCCCCCTGTTTGTCCAGTGTTGGGATATTCTTAGTGTCCTCTACCGTAAAGACTGAAACAAAATATTTGTTCAGCATTTTTGCCATCTCCATGTTTCCCACCATTAATTTCCCGGTCTCATCCTCTAAGGGACCTACGTTTGCCTTAGCCACCCTTTTTCTTTTTATATAACTATAGAAACTCTTGCTATCTGTTTTTATATTTTTTGCTAATTTATTTTCATAATCTATCTTCCCTTTCTTAATCAATACTTTAGTTACTTTTTGCTGTCTTTTGAAGACTTCCCAATCTTCTATCCTCCCACTAAGTTTGGCTACCTTATATGTCCTTGTTTTTAGTTGGATACTATCCTTAATTTCTTTACTTAGCCACGGATGGCTGTCATTTCTTTTACACCCTTTTTTCCTCAGTGGAATATATATTTTTTGAAAGTTGTAAAATAACTCCTTAAATGAACACCACTGCTCATGTACCGTCTTACCCTTTAATCTATTTTCCCAGTCCACTTTAATCAATTCCGCTCTCATACCATCATAGTCTCCTTTATTCAAGCTCAGTACGCTTGTCTGAGAACCAACCTTCTCACCCTCTAATTGGATATGGAATTCAATCATGTTATGGTCACTCATTCCAAGGGGATCCTTAACTAGGACATTATTAATTAATCCTGACTCATTACACAGGACCAGGTCCAAGGTTGCTTGCCCTCTTGTAGGATCAGTTACATACTGCTCAAGAAATCCATCCCTAATACACTCAATAAACTCTTCCTCAAGGCTGCCCTGCCCAATTTGATTTGTCCAGTTAATATGATAGTTAAAATCCCCCATAATTATAGCTATTCCCTTATTACATGCCCCAACTATTTCCTGATTAATACTTCTTCCAGCAGAGTTGCAACTATTAGTTGGCCTATATACTACTCCCACTAGTGTTTTTTTCCCTTTATTATTCCTTATCTCCACCCAAACTGTTTCATTATCCTGATCCTTTGACCCAATATCATTTCTCTGTAATACAGTGATTCCTTCCTTTATTAACATAGCTACCCCACCTCCTCTTCCTTCCTGTCTGTCCTTCCTGATTGTTAAATACCCTGGCATATTTAATTCCCAGTCGTTGTCACCCTGCAGCCATGTTTCAGTAATGTGAAAATCCTAACATGTTAAAACAATTACACCATTACACCATTCCCTCTTTGTTTTTCCCATAATAATTTCACCTCTGTCAATTGGGATATGAGGCAGAAGAAATGCTGACAAGGAAAGCATTTACTGTGGGGAAAGGCAGCTAAATGGGTTATTGACCGTAGTACTCTGCACCAAGAATCAACAGAACATCCACCAATTTGTTTGTAGATTTTGTTTAATCAACCTGTGTCTGGAACCCCATAAGCATGCTTAAGATTCTTCAAACCAGGCTACAGAGAAACTCATACGGGTGGAGATATTTTTGCCTGATATGGAGTCCAGGCTCTTACTTACACAGACAGCCCTCAATTACCCAAATCCAGAGACATAATGCACCGATTGCCAATAGCTAAAGGCGTAGGAATCCCAACGTTTGTAAAAGGGGCACTGCTGGAGTTTAACCAGCTAAAGCTACATAATTTATCAACAGCGTATTGCTTGTCCAACTAGGTGGACCCAAACCGTTAGGGCATTGGCTTGCAGAGGTATCAGGAGCTGAGTGGGAAGAATCCCAGACCTCAGTGACAGGTCTACCCCTCCAGGTCCATTAATGAGCCAGGCCTGTTGGTCAATTGCAACAGCACCATGGATAATTGTGGATTACCGAATCTGCCACAAAGGGTTCACTTGGTTCCATATTTCCAAGGGCGCGTAGGGCATCTTGGAGCCAACCTAACCCAAAAGGAACCCTGCTTATCTCTGCTCTCCACAATGAGAAGAAGAGTTGCTCCTTGATCATTAGACAACTGAATAGTGTGGCTTTGAGGCCTGAGTTGACAGCAGATACCAGGAACTCCTCATGAGGCACGAGGTGAGCAGCACAACATGCCATAAACTATCAGAGTGAATTGTCGCCATCCCTTTGACTACAGTAGGGACACATACCATGCCCCATCGAACGGTACTTCCATCATAGAATCCTAGAAATTTACGGCACAGATGGAGGCCATTTGGCCCATTGCGTCCATGCTGGCCGAAAAAGAGCTATTCAGCCTAATCCCACTTACCAGCTCTTGGTCTGTAGCCTTGTAGGTTAAATGTGATGAGGGTTTCTGCCTCGACCATCCTTTCAGGCAGTAAGTTGCAGACTCCCACCACCCTCTGGGTGAAAAAAGTGGAGAAGTGGAGGTACAACAACAACTTGCATTCAAAAAGTTCCTTTAACATAGTAAAACATCCCAGGCATTTCACAGGAGTGTTATCAAACAAAATTTTACACTGAGCCACATAAGGAAATATTAGGACAGATGACCAAAAGCTTGGTCAAAGAGGTAGGTTTTACCCAGGGTCTTAAAGGAGTAGAGAGAGCCGGAGAGGCTTAGGGAGGGAATTCTAGAGCTTGGGGCTAATGCAGCTGAAGGCACGGCCGCCAATGGTGGAGTCATTGAAATCGGGGATGCCCAAGAGGAGTGCAGAGATCTCGGAGAGTTGTAGGGCTGGAGGAGGTTACAGAGATAGGGAGTGGCAAGGCCATGGAGGGATTTGAAAACAAGGATGAGAATTTTAAAACTGAGGTGTTGCTGGACCGGGAGCCAATGTAGGTCAGTGAGCACAGGGGTGATGGGTGAACGGGACTTGGTGCGAATTAGGGTACGGGCAGCTTAGTTTTGGATGAGTTCAAATTTATGGAGGGTGGAAGATGAGAAGCCAGCCAGGAGTGTGTTGGAATAGTCAAGTCTAGAGGTAACAAAGGCATGGATGAGGGTTTCAGCAGCAAATGAGCTGAGGCAGGGGCGAAGACGGGCGATGTTACGGAGGTAGAAGTAGGCAGTCTTAGTGATGAAGCGGATATATGGTCAGAAGCTCATTTCAGGGTCAAATAGGATGCCAAGGTTGCGAATGGTCTGCTTCAGCCTCAGACAGTGACCAGAGAGAGGGATGAAGTTGGTGGCTAAGGAACGGAGTTTGTGGCGGGGACCAAAGACAATAGCTTTGGTCTTCCCAATGTTTAGTTGGAGAAAATTTCTGCTCATCCAGGACTGGATGTCAGACAAACAACGTGACAAATTAGAGACCGTGGAGGGGTCAGGAGAGGTGGTGGTGAAGTAGAGCTAGCTGTTGTTAACGTACATGTGGAACCTTACATTGTGATTTCGGATGATGTCGCCAAGGGGCAGTATATAGAAATAGGAGGTGGCCAAGGATAGATCCTTGGGGGACTTCAGAGGTAATGGTGCAGGAGCGGGAAGTGAAGCCATTGTAGGTGATTCTCTGACTATGACTGGATAAACAAGGATGGAACCAGGTGAGGACAGTCCCACCTAGCTGGACGACGGAGGAGAGTCGTTGGTGGAGGAAGGTGTGGTCAACCGTGTCAAAGGCTGCAGATAGGTCGAGATGGATGAGGAGGGATAGTTTACCACAGTCACAGTCACATAGAATGTCATTTGTGATTTTGATAATGGCCGTTTCAGTGCTATGGTAAGTGCGGAAACCTTATTGGAGGGGTTCAAACATGGAGTTGTGGAAAAGATGGGCATGGATTTGGGAGGCGACAACACGTTCAAAGACTTTGAAGAGGAAAGGGCGATTGGAGATGGGGTGGTGGTTTGCAAGGACGGAGGGGTCAACGGTGAGCTTTTTGAGGAGGGGGGTGATGACGGCAGATTTGAAGTGGGGGGGACAGTACCTGAGGAGAGGGAACCGTTAGCAATATCAGCTAACATAGGGGCCAGGAAGGGAAGTTTGGTGGTCAGCAGTTTGATGGGAATAGGGGCGAGGAATCAGGAGTTGGGTCTCATAGACAAGATGAGCTCGGAGAGGGCATGAGGGGAGATCGGAGAGAAACTAGAGAAAGGTGCGAGTTGAGGGCTAGGGCGGGGGCGCGGGAACCTTAGGGGAAGTTTGGCTTGGTGGGCGAGGGGAAGGGAGGGAAGCAGCAGAGGCAGCTGAACTATATTACATTGCACATGCATTTTTAACAATAAAGGTATCAATAAATGTAACCGGTGATATCTGTGTCAAAATCAGGTACAAAAATCAGTTTTATTATCTTATAATAATACATGTTGAAACATCTCAGTGGTTCATAAATGAACTGTGAGTTTTGTCGTGTGGACAAATGCAGCAGCCTTTCTGTGCCTCAATATCCCATAAACAAGCATGAATTTAATCACAAACGGAGGGGTGTAGTGGTTTAGATATTTAAGAAAAGAACTATGGTGTAAGATGATGAAACATTGCTTGTGAACTTTCACTCATATAAGAGATTGCATCATAATTATCACATGATGCTGATTGCATGAGTATTCTGGATGCAGTAAATTGTGAGCCCTTACTCAATCAATTTTCACAAACATTACAAAGTACAGTGAAGGGAGAACCATCTAGCTCATTCTTCCATACGCACCTCTCCCTCACCCCTTTATTATAACAGCCTTTTAGTGCAGGGGTTCCCAATCTATTTGCTTCTGAGGCACCCCTCCCGTGTGATAAAAATTCCATGGACCCCCTGTAACACAAGTACTTTTTCTGTATAAAATTTCTCTCAGCGCTGCTCCCACTCACCATGTTACTGCTGCTGCTGCTATCCCGGCACTGCAGAAAATACTGGCCCCCACGCACATCCCACTCCTTCCTTCCCTCCACATGAGCCCCAATCACCTGACCCCCAGTCTCCCTCTTTCCCCACAACACCCGACTCCCTCACCGACTGTTCCTGGCACATCAGCCGGTCCCAGTTCTCCGCTTGATTGTCAGTCAAACAGCCTTTTTCCAGGATCTCCAATATTTTCATAACTAACAAACAAAAATGTACAATGAAAATGAAAAAACACAATTCTTTTTCAGGCCCGTATGATTTTTCTCCCAAACTGCAGCACAGTCCAGATTAATCTTTTATTCCTGCCGACTCCAGGTCAATCCTGGAAGGTTGAAATCCTAGTTGGAGATCAAAATTGGGTGTGAACAATCAGGTCTGCCTGTGACGCCCTCTCTGTAGAGCAGGACTGCTAGCACTCAAGGTATCGGCTCAAAGCTGACAAATGAATGAGGTTAGGCACCAAAGGGCAGCCAGCACCCTTGTAACTATACTACAGTGTGAGTCAGCACTCTAGCTAAAATCTATCGGCTAACCGATAGAGTTTCTGATATTGCGCAGAATAAGTTCAGGGTGCAGTTGGACGTTTTTGGTCGTGAGTCTAGATGTTGAATCGGTTGGACACCTAGGTGGTTCCGGCAGTGCTCTGCCGGTTGCACTGCTACTGTTCGGCCAGCAGGCCCGTCCGCCCGTATTTACAGCGGGACCTGGCGAGAGGAGAGCGGAGGACGGAGAGCTTGAGCTGGGGGATCTGCGCTCAGCAACCACCATCTCTCTCCCTTCTCAGCGAGCGGGGGCCTAGGCTCAGCGGCAGCCGCCGCTGTCATCGTACAGACACTCGGGAGTGGGAAACAGAGGTTTATGTCAGGGCTGGAGCCCCCAATTTGCTCAGCTCGATCCCGCCTTTATGTGATGGAGTTTTTTTTTTAATATACCGGAGGTTATTTATGGCGGACCCCCTGAAACCCTCTCGTGAACCCCTATGGGGCCACGGACCCCCGGTTGAGAAACCTTGTTTTAGTGTATAGATGTATGTATAGGGAACGGTAACATGGACCACTCAGCTCCAGACCTCATTAGAGCCTTGGTCCAAACATGGACAAAAGAGCTGAATTCCAGAGGTGAGGTGCGAGTGACTGCCCTCGACATCAAGGCAGTATTTGACCAAGTGTGGCAGCAAGGAGCCCTTGTAAAACTGATGTTAATGGGAATCAGGGGGTCATACCTAGCACAAAAGAAGATGGTTGTGATTGTTGGAGGCCAATCATCTCAGCCCCAGGATATCGCTGCAGGAGTTTCTCAGGGCAGTGTCTTCAGCTGCTTCATCAATAACATTCATTCCATCATAAGGTCAGAAGTGGGGATGTTTGCTGATGATTGCACAGTGTTCAGTCCCAGTCGCAATTCCTCAGATAATGAAGCACTCCATGCCCACATGCAGCAAGACCTGGACAACATCCAGGGTTGGGCTGATAACTGGCAAGTAACATTCGCGCCACACAAGTGCCAGGCAATTACCATATCCAACAAGAGAGTCTAACCACCACCACATGACATTCAATGGCATTAGCCTCATCAAATCTCCCTCCATCATTGACCAGAAACCTAACTGGACCACATCAATTTTTTTTTATTCATTCACAGGACGTGGGCGTCACTGACAAGGCCAGCATTTATTGGCCATCTCTAGAATACTGTGGCTACAAGAACAGGTCAGAGGCTGGGTATTCTACAGCCAATGACTCACCTCCTGACTCCCAAAGCCTTTCCAGCACCTACAAGACACAAATCAGGAGTGTGATGGAATACTCCCCACTTGCCTCGATGAGTGCAGCTCCAACAACACTCAAGAAGCTCAACACCATCCAGGACAAAGCAATCTGCTTGATCAGAACCCCATCTACCACCTTGAACATTCACTCCCTCCACCACCGGCGTACCGTGGCTGCAGTGTGTACCATCTACAAGATGCACTGCAGCAACTCGCCCAAGCTTCTTCGACAGCACCTCCCACACCCACGACCTCTACCACCTAGAAGGACAAGGGCAGCAGGTGCATGGCAACACCACCACCTCCAAGTTCTCCTCCAAGTCACACACCACCCTGTCTTGGAAATATATCGCCGTTCATTCATCATCGCTGGGTCAAATTCCTGGAACTCTGTGCCTAACAGCACTATGGGAGTACCCTCACCACACAGACTGCTGTGGTTCAGGAAGGCAGCTCACAACCACCTTCTCAAAGGCAATTAGGAATTACTACTAACTACTGTCCTTACCAGCGACACCCACATCCCATGAATTAATAATTTTTTTTTTTATGTATCCAACTGCCTCTTAATTGTCTCCAGAGTTTTTGCCTCTACTACCTTACCCGTAGACCACTCCATGTATTGGTCACTCTATGGGGTAGATCTTGACTTTGTGCGATTGTGTAAAACAGGCCATAGTGAGTCAGCAGCCGTTTATTGAAGTCAATGGAAATTTATTGAAGTCAATAGAAATAAAATCGGGAGAGATGTAAAATGGGCTGCCGACTCACTATGATCCGTTTTACATTATCGCACTAAGACAAAGATCTACCCCCATGTGTGAAGAAAACCTTCCTGACACCAGTCCTGAACATGCCTTTGTATCTAAATCTCCCTATGCTACAGCCGTGTTTTGTATTTAACTTTTCTATTCTGCGAAGAAACTTGTACACCCGTGTAAAGTCCCATCTTATTCACCTCCTTCCAAGATTTAACATACATGAAGCCATTTTTGTCTTTGTTAGATTATTGTCTTTGTTGGATTCCTTATTGCTGGCCAAAATACACAAATGAGCTTAATAACCGTTATTGATAGCTGCTTTCTGCAAGTTGTATGGGAATTTACTTTACGGTCCGGGTAATACTCACACCTCAGGTCAAGGTAGGGACATGGGTCATTCTGGAAGTCCCTTGGTATGCATAGTTTGATTGTATGCTTTATACCTGGATGGGGACCCCTCTAGCATGCTACACAAAGTGTCTTGCACTGATTAAGGAATCAAACTCTGACCTTCGATTCTTAACATCCTGGGGTGGTAGTTTGATTGCTAACTGGGTCAGGAGTGAAGAAATGTCGGGCTTGTGAGGGAGCAGGGCTGATGATTCTTTGTGCGACATTTGACAGATAACTCTCAAGAAGCTCGATTTATAGTGGATTCATAGTTGACTATGTTGGTTCTGCTCAGCACTCAATCTGAAGCCAGAAGAGAGGCTGAGCTAAATCTAACTCCATGGTAGCATTTCACCATGTAAGAAGTGAGTGGCCGTATTTCGAAGATTATGTTAAGAGGCATCAGATGAGAAACATCCCTGTTGTGTTGGCATTTTAAGGAGGATAGTAAAAAGTTTGCAACTATTGGTCCAACATTACAACAGTGACTACACTTCAAAAAGTACTTCATTGGCTGTAAAGCGCTTTGGGACGTCCTGAGGTCATGAAAGGCGCTGTGTAAAGACAAATCTTTCGTTCTTTTTACTGTAAGTTGCTGTTTGTACTGAGTACTGATCAGTTACCTGTATATAGCCTAAGCTTCAGTCTGTTAGAGTGCATAATCATCCACCTACCAAAGATGAGGGCATCACGTGGTACTGCATGATATTTTCCAGTGTGCTAGAATACAGTGGCACACGCTTTCTGTCCAATCCTGGGACTCGCTGCATTTACCTAGGTATTGAGGAGGTAAAGACACACTGCGGTTCATAGGGGCCCAAGGTCCACAGATGGGAGTAGTCATTGATGCTGCGCCCAAGTAGCACATCTAGTGTAAAAACCCAAGAACGTAACAGACCTCTCTTATTTGTCTCAACAACAACAACTTGTATTTATATAGCGGCTTTAACGCAGTAAAACATCCCAGGGTGCTTCACAGGAGTGCCATAAAACAAAATCTGACACCGAACCACATAGCGGGAAATTAGGGCAGATTGGTCAAAAAGGTAGGTTTTAAGGAGCGTCTTAAAGGAGGAGAGAGAGGCAGAGAGGCAGAGAAGTTTAGGGAGGGAATTCGAGAGTTTAGGGCCGAGGCAGCTGAAGGCACGGCCACCAATGGTTGAGTGATTATAATCAGGGATGCTCAAGAAGCCAGAATTAGAGGAGCACAGATATGTCGGGGGGTTGTAGGGCTGGAGGAGATTACAGAGATAGGGAGGGTGTAGATTCCCACTTTTTCCAGCCTTTTCTCAGAACTCATTCTTTTTGACACTGGGCACACGTGCAACCATCAATGTTTCGCACCTTGTCAATGTTATTGACAAAAATATACACCCAGATTTAAGCTTTGCAGGCTTCCCGAGGTCACCCCAGAGAGCAGGACAGCAAGGCTGTCTAGCCCATACTGGGCCAGTGTGATCAACTGGTTCACGGTTGGCTGAATGAATATAAAGCACCGAGTGATAAGGCAGTAAGGGTGTGCAGGCGTTTAAGCTTTTTCTTTTTACCAATTTTTTTTCACCTCCATTTTATAACGATGAGAAGAAGAGTCAGAATGACAGCAGCTACCAGTGAAACTACTTTAAGAGCAGGCAGGTAAGACAAAATGGGGGAACCAGTGACAGCCATGCAGGCTGTGTTAATTCATTGCTGCAAATTGGCTGGTGGAGTAAGCCAGCATTTACTTTGGTAGGAGCTCCATATTTAGAAGACAGAGAATTAAAAATAAGCATTTATGCTGACGACACCCAGCTCCACCTCACTACCACTTCTCTCAACCCCTCCATGGTCTCTAAATTGTCAGACTGCTTGTCCGACATCCTGTTCTGGATGAGCCGAAATTTTCTCCAATTAAATATTGGGAAGTCCGAAGCCATTGTTTTCCGTCCCCGCCATTAACTCCGTTCCCTAGCCACTGACTCCATCCCTCTCCCTAACATCTGTCTGAGGCTGAACCACACTGTTCGCAGCCTTGGTGTCATATTCGACCCTGAAATGAGCTTCCGACCACATATCCGCAGCATAACTAGGAACGCCTATTTCCACCTCCATAACATCACCTGTCTCCGCCCCTGCCTCAGCTCATCCACTGCTGAAACCCTCATCCATGCCTTTGGTACCTCTAGACCTGACTATTCCAACGCACTCTTGGCTGGCCTCCCACATTCTACCCTATGGAAACTTGAGGTGATCCAAAACTTGGCTGCCCGTGTCTGGCAGGCTTAACAAGGTCAATCAAGGGAAAATAGCGTGGGTTGGCCAGAAGTTGTTGGAGGCGGGATTGAAGCCCGACAAGTGGGAGTCCCACTTCCAAAAGCTTCCCATTGGCAAAATCACCCCCAAGTAGCCGAAACAGAATATTGTACTCAATGATTTTAAATTTATTTGAATTTTGTTAAGACAGGCAATGTTGCTTAAAAAGCCATACATAAAATTAGTTTAAGAAATCATTTACAGATACATTTTCTATAGAAAACATTTAGTACTTTTTAGTACTTTGGAATGATGGAATATCTATAGTCAAACAGTTTTGTAATCACAGATGATTCATTTCAATATCCAAGGTTTAAAAACATACATTATTTTGCAACATTATTTTGCAACATTCTATTGATTATCACAGATTATGTGGTCATTATCACGTTGCTGTTTGTGGGAGCTTGCTGTGCGCAAATTGGCTGCCACGTTTCCCACATTACAACAGACGCCACTTCAAATAGTACTTCATTGGCTGTTAAGCGCTTTGAGACGTCCAGTGGTCGTGAAAGGCGCTATATAAATGTAAGTCTTCCTTTCTTTTAGACAGCAAGTCAGTTGGCAGATTTTTTCCTATTGAACAATCACTATTAATAGTATGCCTGTAGAACACGAGATGACTCTCTCAACATTCAGACAGTCTTAGCAACTGGAGATAGATCATGGATGCTTATCACTGTATCCTTATTGTTTCCCAAGTCTTAATGCAGGATCCTATATATTTTTATTGAGTTTCCATGTATTTTCATTTACTGAGCTTTGCAAGATCCTAATTATCTTTATTTTGAGATGTACATGCTCCTGTATATTTTCACAGCTCCGCATGGTCCATGTGCTTTATTCCTTTGAATCAGCATTCACCCGCGGCACAAATTTCAGGATTATGGGTTTTTTAGGATGCAGGAGTCCTTTCACATCCAGTTCTAATGGGATCTGGAATAGAAAGAGCAATGGTGATATTCAGCCAACAGGAAGGTTCGACTGGAGAGATGGATGGTTCCATTCCATCTCATTATCTATCCATCAGCTATCATTCCATAATTCCCTCCCCACTGTATTCACTTCAAAAACAAAAATCTCAATGACACTTCACAACATTTAATCACACCTTCAAATAATTCCTATATTCCAGAATTCTCACCGGTGTCTCCTTGCACGGCACAAGAGTCATGTGTTGCAAGAGTGAAGCTAGCGCCATCTTCATCAGGAGTTGTGCAAATCGCATCCCAATGCAGTTCCGAGGGCCCATCCCGAATGGCAGGTAGACACAAGGATTCCGAGACTCCCTTTCCTCTTTACTGAACCTAATTATATTGGCAGAGGCAAAACAAGTGAAGTAGATCATTGTCAAATTCGGTTAGATATAGTATGCATTTATCAGGGAGATGGATGGAGAATACAACACTTTGAAACTGTAATCATGTTTATTCTTCCAGCCACTCCTTCACTAATGTTTCTTGCAGTGTCGTTCCACAGCCACTGGGGGCCAATCTTGATGTGTGAGCCCAGACCATGGAGTGTTGGCAGGCTCATCAACTGTGGAGAGCAGCAGCACAGCCAAGGTTGATCCTGTCCTCAGTTTATATCCAATTGTGTGCAAATCTATCATAAAACGGCAAACTGGGTGCTTTGCACGTCATAAGACCGCAACTTGCACATTAAAAGAGGCCGACCACCTGAACAGACAGGTGTTTCAGCCGCCCAGCGGTGAGCCCCTCTGCAAGTGGCAGCAGCCCGATTGTTGTCGTAAACGGGGCATTAAGTCTACCGAACCCATTACTGCCCCATTCATACTGATCATTAGGGATGAGAAAGGCCATTTGCCCCATCCCAATCTATCTACTCAGTAAGATCCTAATGTACCTCCCATTGCAGATTCCAATTGTTTCTTAAAATGGTCCACTCGGGGTTTACGTTTTCAATTCCCTTAACTATCTTATGTACCTCTAGAAGATCGCCTCTCATCAAGGCTGAAGTGGCCAAGTTTCTCCAGTTTCTCATCATAACTCAGACACCAGAATCAGCCTTGTTGTGACTCTTGTCTGCATTTCCTCCAGTACTTGGTCTCCCTTGTGTCTCAGCAACCAGAATTGGACAGTACTCAAGGTAGGGCCTGATCAAAGCACGGTACTCTAGGTCATAACTTCCTCAGACATGTATTCTAATTTTTTTTTTGGGCTGCATAGTTCAACACTATTGGCTTTGCTGATTGCTGCTCTGCCATGGCTGGACACCTTGGGCTCGAATTTCCAAGCCCCGTGGAGGCGGGAAAATAGCAGATTCGGGGGGCACGTACCCATCCCGCCGCCAACCCGCCTCCATGCCAATGTCCCAGGAGGCGGGTACCCGACCTGTGCTGGGAGCCGCCTCCCTGAGGTGGGAAGGGGATTAGTGCCAATTAACTGCCTGTTAACAGGTAGTTAACAGGCAGTTTTTTGGCTAATCCCTATTTTTAGCCCTAAAGTGTGGGCTGCCCGACGGCTGCAAACCACGCCAAGTTAGCGAGGCGCACCGTCGGTCTGCAGGGCTTGGAGGGGTCGAGATGTCCGGTGTACAGGTGAGTGATGGGTGCATGAGTGCAGAGGTAAGTGTGTTTGGTGTGTGTAAAGTGTTTTAATAAGTTTTACTTCCCTTTAACTTTCTCCTCCAGGGTTCCTCCCTTCAGTTCTCGGGAGTCCCTCAGCTTATCGGCACAGAAAGCAGAATGGCCGCTGAGCTGTCAAAAGCTGCAGCCTCTGCTTTCTGGTCTGGACAGCTCTCTAACTGAGTCTGAGTAGAAGGACTCAAGTTAGAAGACAGATTGTCAGTGTTTGACAGCTTCACAGAGCTGTCAAACGCTGATATTTCATCTGTCAAAAGCTCTTGACAGATGAAATGTCAATCGCTGACATCACCAATATCCAGGTGTCCCTTAATTGGCCTGCTAAGCCTGCTGGGCAGGTTTAAAAGGTCAATCATGGGACAGTAGCGTGGGTTGGCCACAAATCGATGAGGCGGGACTACAACCCAAAAAATGGGAGACCCGCCTCCATCACGTCCCCATTGACAAAAATCGAGCCCCTGGAGTCTACGAAGAGAGCTCGCTCTTGTTCAGCTTCATCATTAGCTTTTCCCGAAGTTCATGTGTCGCTCATTTTTTTCTTCCTATGTGCAGCATTTCACGTTTGTCTGCATCAAATTTAATCTGCCATTTTATCGGCCAACTTGCATAATTTATCCAAATCATTCTGTAATTTGAGCTGCATCCTCCAGTTCCAGCGCCCCTGCGAACATGTTGCTGGGCTTCAAGACATTGAGAGGTTGGTCAGTTTTAGCCATTGTATGAATATTACTGTCATTACAGGATGGTGACATCTCTAACTAACTGAAGCTGTCTCAACTGGCTCTTTCTAGATGGTAGGTCAGCTCAGGTGTCAGGCGGCCCTTCCAAATCAGGGAGAAATACACAGCTTCCAGCATCGCCAACATGCTTCTGCACATTGACAGGTGATAAGAAAACAGACGGCACATGGTCAATTAAAAAAAAACAAAAGGCTCTTGATGGTTCAGTTGGTTAATGCGCTAAACAGTAAAATCCAAAATCTGATGTCTGCTCATTGCTGAGGTAGTTGACCTCAGTCAGGGTGGTGATAGCAGTGCTATATTTAACCTCAGTAGCCCAAGGTCTGTGGAATGCAAAGAAGAGAAACATGACTGGTGTCTGCTCCTGATCACTAGACTTGCTGGAAAGTAGGTGTGTATGTTGGTATTCAGGAGGACATTGCTCTGCCCAATGGGGGCTGGTGACCCTTTGACAGGTGAGGCACACACGGCGCCTGCCTAACCAAGCTGGCTTTTTAACCATAGTAACGGGACCTTCACTCAAGCGCTTATACCCCGTGCCACAGTCCAGGACACAAGCCGGTAATCTGTGACATTTTCAACTAGTTTCACCATGAAATGACCAAACAAACAAACATCCAACTGCATCGGAAGCTGCTTGACCATCAAAAGGCAAAACCGTCCGGAATCCGAGACACTACAACTTCCGTGCTCTGTTTCTGTGCTGTATATTCTATGTACTGGAAGTCTAGGCGAGGCAGTGCAAGTGCCTCTGCTGAAGGCCCCAGCAGTTGAATAGCCCACCAACACTCAGGCTTATACTTAAACAATGGCCGCCTGGACAAGGCAGCAGAAGTGGCAGGTGCCCTGTAAGAAGTCAAGACTTGTGCAGAGTGTGGTGATGGCACGGCACTTCAGTAAACTGAGGATTTGACACAGGTCAGAGACCTGTGCTGGGCTAGTTAAAATTCCCCATAGTTAGGAAGTTTCCGTGCAAATACAGAAAGGTTTACAATAAACCCTAACTCGTAACAACAGAGGCCATGAACGGTTGCGGGGGGGTGGGGGGAAATGGGGAAAAATAAAAAACACAAATCCCATTGCTACGTACCTTTCAGGTCTGAACTCCTCAGGCTCCGGCCAGTATGCTGGATCACGGTGCACGACATAGACAGGCACCATGACAACGGTCCCCTTTGGAATGGTCAGCCCATTGAGCTGGACATCTTTCTTGCACACTCTGTCTATACGGGGTGCAGGAGGGTACAGTCGCAGGGTTTCAGATATCACCATTTCCAAGTACTCCAACTGCATCACCGCTTCATATGTGGGAGGAGCCTTCACACAGAAACACACTTTTAGCAACTGAACTGACACATGGAGGCCGAGGGCATGGCTGAGGTACTAAATGAGTACTTTGCATCCATCTTCACCAAGGAAGAAGATGCTGCCAAAGTCATAGTGAAAGAGGAGATAGTGGAGATACTTCAGTAAACTGTGGTGTGTGACTTGGAGGGGAACTTGGAGGTGGTGGTGTTCCCATGCGCCTGCTGCCCTTGTCCTTCTAGGTGGAAGAGGTGGCGGGTTTGGGAGGTGCTGCGGAAGAAGCCGTGGCGAGTTGCTGCAGTGCATCTTGTAGATGGTACACACTGCAGTCACGGTACACTGGTGGTGGAGGGAGTGAATGTTTAAGGTGGTACATGGGGTGCCAATCAAGTGGGCTGCTTTATCCTGGATGGTGTCGAGCTTCTTGAGTGTTGTTGGAGCTGCACTCATCCAGACAAGTGCAGAGTATTCCATGACACTCCTTACTTGTACGTTGTAGATGGTGGAAATGCTTTGGGGAGTCAGGAGGTGAGACACTTGCCGCAGAAAACCTTGCATCTCACCTGCTCTTGTTGCCACAGTATTTATGTGGTTGGTCCAGTTAAGTTTCTGGTCAATGGTGACCCCCACGATGTTGATGGTGGGGGATTCGGCGTTGGTAATGCCGTTGAATGGACTTGGTTGTACAGGGCACAATTTCAAAGTTTGCAGATGACACAAAACTTGGAACTTTCATGAAAAGTGAGGAGGATAGTGATAGACTTCAAGAAGACAGACAGGCTGGTGAAATGGGCGGACACATGTCAGATGAAATTTAATGCAGAAAAATGAGAAAAGTGATACATTTTGGTCGGAAAAACAAGGAGAGGCAACATAAACTAAAGGGTCCAATCCTAAGTGGGGTGCATGAACAGGAGAGACCTGGGAGTATATGTACACAATTCGTTGAAGGTGGCAGGGCAGGTTGAGAAAGCGGTTAAAAAAGCATACGGGATCCTGGGCTTCATAAATAGAGGCATAGAGTACAAAAGCAAGGAAGTTATGATGAACCTTTATAAAACACTGGTTCGGCCTCAACTGGAGTATTGTGTCCAATTCTGGGCACCGCACTTTAGGAAGGAAGTGAAGACTTGAGGGTGCAGAAAAGATTTATGAGAATGAATCTAGGGATGAGGGGGGGAATGATCCCAGGGATGAGGGACTTCAGTTACGTTGATAGACTGGAGAAGCTGGGGTTGTACTCCTTAGAGCAGAGAAGGTTGAGAGGAGATTTGATAGAGGTGTTCAAAATCATGCGGGGTCTAGACAGAGTAGATAGAGAGAAACAATTCCCATTGGCGGAAGGGTCGAGAACCAGAAGACACAGATTCAAGGTGATTGGCAAAAAAAACAAAGGCAACATGAGGAAAAACTTTTTTACGCAGCGAGTGGTTATAATCTGGAAAGCACTGCCTGAAAGGGTGATGGAGGCAAACTCAATCATGGCTTTCAAAAGGGAATTGGATAAGTACCTGAAGGAAAAAAAATGTGCAGGGCTAGGGGGAAAGGGCGGGGGAGTGGGACTAGCTGAAGTGCTCTTGCAGAGAGCTGGCACGGGCTCGACAGGCCGAATGGCCTCCTTCTGTGCTGTAACCATTCTATGATTCTAGTAAAAGCTGGGAGTAGGGGGGCGCAAACTAGAACGTTATGTTTTATTACAGGCCAGAAGAAATATTTTCTGTTTTTGTGTATTGGTAGAGAAGATCTTTCCACTGTGGGGAAGACATGAACTAGGGGCCCTAAATACAAGATCTTCACTAATAAATCCAATAGGGAATTCAGGAGAAATTCCTTATCCAGAGAGTGGTTAGAATGTGGAATTTGCTACCACATGGAGTGGTTGAGGCCAATAGGATAGATACATTTAAGAATAAGCTGGGTAAGCACATGAGGGTGAAAGGAATAGAAGGATATGTTGACGGGGTTAGATGAAGAAGGGTGGTGGGAGGAGGCTCATGTGGAGCATGGAGCTGTTGGGATGACTGGCCTGTTCCTGTGCTGTAAATACTACGTAATATATGTCGTGAGCACAAAACAGATCAAACACCACTCAGTGCTTTATATTTGTAATGAATATACTAGTCAATTGTAGAGCAATGCAGAAAGCCAGAGAGCAGATTGTCTATTTGCTATCTGTTAGGGGTGAAGAAGATCTAATTAAGGATGATGGGGGTAGAAAAGAACAAAATAACAACTCAATAAAGAGGGGGGGTTGTTACCTGCTGGTACAAAAAAGCAGGATGAAATGAAGAGGATCCAGGGATGATGGCCACCGCTGTCCAGCATGGAATGCAATGTAAATGAGGTCATTCACATCACGTGAGCTTATGGTCATCATCATCAACAGGATCGAAATAACATACAGCTCTCCTGGCTGTTCCCTCCCTCCTCACAAACAAAAGTTTTGCTGAACAATTGTTCCTCGAAGACCTGTAAAGGACTTGACGTCAAAGCACACTAAACTCAGCACATTGTGGACATTTGAAGGTCACAGGAAAGTAGAGCAGCTGCTGGTGATCGAACACCACAGGAAATGAACCCCATTCATTGTCTTGGCCACGAAAGCCCCTGGGGGCAATTCTCTGAACACACGCCAGTAGCGTTGAAGTCAAAGGATGGAAAATCACAAGCAGCGCGCCCATTATTTCCCCAATAGCTGCTCCCACCCAGCAGGTGAGGTTCCCATCACCAGCGTACACTCAGGAAATGATCCCTATCGGTAAACCCCAGCTCTCTCGCCATCAGCCTTGGCTCACCTGGTAGCACTTTCACCTCAGTCAGAAGGCTGTGGTTTCAAGTCCCACGCCCGAGACTTGCGCACACACTTATCCAGGCTGACACTCCAGTGCAGTACTGAGGGAGTGCTGCACTGTCGGAGGTGCCGTCTTTCAGTTGAGACATTAAACAGAGGCTCCTCTCAGGTGGATGTAAAACATCCCATGGCACAATTTTGAAATTCAAGGGAGTTCTCCCTGGTCAATATTTATCTGATCATTATCACATCGCTGTTTGTGGGACCTTGCTGTGCGCAAATTGGCTGCCGCGTTTCTTACATCACAACATTGACTGCACTTCAAAAGTACTTCATTGGCTGGAAAGGGGGTTGGGATGTCCTGAAAGGCACCATTTAAATGCAAGTTCTTTCTCAAGGACTCACTTTGTTGGGAAAAGCCTCATCTATTTCCTGCTGCAGTTTCTTCTGTACGTCCGGGTGCGTAGCCAGATTGTACGCCACAAATGCCAACGTATTGCTGGAGGTCTCGTACCCGGCAAAGATAAAGATAATGGCCTGTGCCAGAATCTCCGTGTCACTCAGAGCTGCAGAGAATCGGAAGAATCAGAATTTGCACTGCAAAGCTCACATTATAACATAGAAGCTTAAAATGTTGGGTTTTCAATGCAAATATTTCAGAAAACTTGTATTATTATTACAGCTACTTAAAAATGCAATGCCACAGATAATTCAACGCTTCCAATAACCGTGCCTGGAGTATTAAATTAGGCATGTACTAAAAACATTGAAACATAGAAGATAGGAGCAGGCCATTCGGCCCCTCGAGCCTGCTCCGCCATTCAATGCGATCATGGCTGATCATCCAAATTCAGTACCCTGTCCCTGCTTTCTCCCCATATCCCTTGATCCCCTTAGCCTTCATATATCTAACTCCTTCTTGAATATATTTAATGAATTGGCCTCAACTGCCTTCTGTGGTAGACAATTCCACAGGTTCACCACTCTCTGGGTGAAGAAATTCCTCCTCATCTCAGTCCTAAATGGCTTACCCCTTCTCCTTAGACTGTGACCCCTGGTTCTGGACTCCCCCGCCATTGGGATCAGCCTTCCTGCATCTAATCAGTCTAGTCCTGTTAGAATTATATAAGTTTGAATGAATATATACCCAGCACAGTAGGCAGAATAGATTACAAACTAAAGTTTAGTAAGAGGACACTACAAGTGAAATGGCAGTTCAAATCTACTTTCTAATGCTTGAGTAAATCACTACTTTTATGTTCTTGTAAGATAGAAAATATGAACATTTCCAAAAGCATCAAGGGACAGTCAGCGTTGAAAGGGTTAATGTGCAGGTAGTGCTCACTGGAACTCCAGTGCACAGCCACACAAGGGTGATTAATGTGTGTCTGCGATTTCCCTGCACTACCCAGTTCCCAATCTCAAACCCATGACTGTGGGGAATCACTGGCCAGAAACCAGGCAATTCCCAGTAGGGCGAGAGTGGAAACAAATCACAGCAGGAGTTAGGCCTCCCCAGACTGTTCTCACAGAACCCCCTCACTGTTGGTTTTAGAGCAGGTCACGTGTCCAAACTGTCAGCCAGGTAGGGTATGGGGAGACCAGAGAGATAAACAGGGAGCATTAACTTCAGGGACAGAAAGAAACAAGGATGAGGGAAGGAGAGGTTTTCCACTGATGGTACCTTTGTATGTCGAATTGCTGACTCCATTCTGCTTCTCGGAGCTCATGTCGGTCGTTTGAGAATCAACCATCAGCTGCAGAAAATCCACCCGATCCTGAGAGTTAAACAAGAACCAGGTGAGGACTCAGCTACGATGGCACAGAAACCGAATTTTTAGGATTAGTCATAGATCCTGAAATTCCCGAGGGGTGGAAAGGAGGAAGTAGAACATATTGCCTCCAGAGGGGCCAGAATCAGAATCCACCCCGATCTCTAGTCGGGGAAGAGCAGTCGAGTCTTCCACCCATTCATACATGCTCAAAGACTGCTCTGGGGAGTGTCAGAGGGAGTTACTGATCTACACCGGGCATTCTGCCCATTACATTTTCCCTAGGCCCAATGGAATTCAAGTCAGCCAATTATGTACCTAATAAAGGCCCCAAGACTCGCTGAGAGAAAGGTAATCAATCCCACAGGGCTCGCCATTCTATCCCTGTGGGGAAAAGACAAAATCTAAGAACCTTAAGTCTTTGGCCTTCAAGGTTTGCCTGCTCCCCCGTCTGGAGAAGCAGAGCCTGTAGTCAGGCAGAGCCACGCATGGTGACTGTGTAAATTACTCCATCCCCTACAATGGGACAGGGTCATCACTGATGGCCGTGGGTGGCCAGTGGGAGTCCCCACTACTCCACTCTGCTGGTGGTGGAGTAGGGACCCTGGAATTCCACGACAAAAGATCACTCAGCTCAGCCCAGCTGCATTGGCTCTCAGACCTATCCATTTAGTCTCATCCGCAATAGCCTTTTAAAATTCTAGTTTCAAATATTTATTCATTTCCCCATTAGAAGCGGTTATGGATTCTGCTTCTGGTCGTGCTTTCTGCGTCCTATCAATCCTCTGCATGAAAATAAATTTTGCCTAATTGCTCACATGATTTGCGATTTATGCCCTTGAGTTACCAACTCACCAACCAGTGGAAAAGTTTTCCCCCCCGTTTACCTCGACAAAATTTTGAACCTGATCTCCTCTGAACTGTCTGTATTCCAGTGAAAAAGACCCACTTTCTTGTGTCTCTCCTCATAGCTAAAACCTCTCATCCCCGATTTATCTTCCTCGTGAAGCTCTCCTGTACCCTCGCCATAGTTGGTTAAACAAGTCAAGGACACAGTTATTCCATATTGGGCAGGCTGCAATAAATGGAGATTCTTGCTCTTGGATCAATGTAACCAACTTTACTTTGAATACAAGATGCTCAACATGACAAACCACCTCCAGTAATGCTGCTCCTCTCCTGCACAATCACTGACAGGCACTTCTCCCAACATGTAATTAGCTACAACTCTGATGTAAAGGCGGCCCCAGTATTGGACGACACCCTCTAATCCAATTTACCTGCAAGAATATCTTTCCTTCATAACAGTCAGTGCTGTCCATCAACTAAATCAATTCCGGTTTTGCTCTGGACATTTAATGGAGCACAAAGTACAAACGGGTAGTGCACCACCACGACACCTGGTGTCAAACAGATTACACACTACAGCGGTCAATCGTAAATCAACTTGGAAAGGCTATGGAACAGTTAGAGGCCTTCACTTACATACAACACAATAAGATTTCTAATCAACATCGATACAGACCAAGAGAAAAGATCAAGACAGTTTTCATTCACACCAAGAATACTGGTATAGTCTCCTCTTCTGCTGCTCCTCCTCACCCTACCCATCTTTAATCAGGTCTTCTATTCACCGGTCATCCAGTACCTCTTACTACTCGGTCCCTATTTCTGAAGAAAACAGCATAAAACACCATGGGGTAGAATGTCCGCAGACTTCTCCTGATCGCCCACTGTAACCTCGGCCGAAGACTGGTGGAAGCCTGGGATAGACAGCGAAAGCAGCCGTCACCCCCGCCGTTTCCACATTACAGCGGGAGATGGGTGAACCCCAGCAGCAATCCCAGACATGCGACCGTAGGGCTGGCTCCAACCAGATTGAACACTTAAACCGCACGCCTGGCTGGCAAACTTCAACAACTGCAAAAGGACACAATATTCCCCAGGTACCCGTCCCTTCTAATTAGACCAATATTGTTATAGCCATTTCCTTTCTAGTTATGAGAATAAGGCGGTGAAGGATAGTCAGTGTTGCGGGAGAGCGGCAGAACAGGTGCAGGAACCTGAACCGTTTCAATGGTTAGTTTAACACTCACGGTGTGCACTCCTTTTTGTCTCTTTGCCTTCAAACTCATCAAAACACTCATGAAAAAGGAAGTCACATCTCGAGGGAAGAAGCTGATATCAAGTTTTACCATGATTGGGAGAAAGGCAGGAAAAATCACTGGAAAAAAAAGAAAAATCTAAAATCAAAACAGATGACCAACAGTCGTAGCCCTGCAGACACAGGTTTAGAAAGGAGAGGGTGGGAGACATTTCTATAGCGCCTTTCACAACCTCAGGACATTCCAAAGCACTTGACAGCCCATGAAGTATTTTTGAAATGTAACCACTGTTGTGATGAAGGTAACATGACATAAATACGGTGTCTCACCCCAAAGACTTTCTACCATCTACAAGGCACAAGTCAGGAGTGTGATGGAATACTCTCCACTTGCCTGGATGAGTGCAGCTCCAACAACACTCGATACCATCCAGGACAAAGCAGCCCGCTTGATTGGCACTCCATCCACCACCTTAAACAGTCACTCCCTCCACCACCGGCGTACCGTGGCTGCAGTGGGTACCATCTACAAGATGCACTGCAGCAACTTGCCAAGGCATCTTCGGCAGCACCTCCCGAACCCGCGACCTCTTCCACCTAGAAGGACAAGGGCAGCAGGAGCATGGGAACACCACCATCTCCACGTTCCCCTCCAAGGCACACACCATCCTGACTTGGAATTATATCACCGTTCCTGCATTGTCGCTGGGTCAAAATCCTGGAACTCCCTCCCTAACAGCACTATGGGAGTACTTTTACCACACGGACTGCAGCGATTCAAGGCAGCGGCTCACCACCACTTTCTCAAGGGCAACTAGGGATGGGCAATAAATGCAGGCCTTGCCCGCAACGCCCACATCCCATGAATGAATAAAAAAGCTAATTTGCGCACAGCAAGCTCCCACTAAACAGCAATGTGATAATTAACAGAAACTGTTTTAGTGATGTTGGTTGAGGGATAAATATTGGCCTAGAAACTGGGAGAACTCCCGTTCTTCGAAATAGTACCATGGGATCTTTTACATCCACCAAAGAGGGCAGTTTAAGGTTTCATCCGAAAGACGGCAACTCAGTGCAGCGCTCCCTCAGTACTGCATGAAGTGTCTGGATTAAGTGCTCAAACCTCTGGAGTGGGACTTGAACCCACAACCTTCTGACTCAGAGGCAAGCGTGCTACCCACAGAGACTGATTCTGAACTTCTATAGACCTTGCTCCGGAATGTTTCCATTTTATTCCCCCTATTACCAAGCCTTAAAAGTTTACAGCATAGGAGGAGGCCATCCGGCTCATGTCTGTGCCGGCTCTTTGCTAGAGCAATCCAAGACTAATCCCACTACCCGGATCTCTTCCCATGGTCCTGTATCTTCCTCGGCTTCAAATATTTATCCATTTTCTACTTAAAAAGGGGTAATGGTCTCTGCTTCAAACCACCCCTTCACACCCTGTTCTCGTCATGTTCGGGGGGGCGGCGGGTAAAACTGGGACTGAAAATTCTCAGTAAGCATTGAGCAAACGGTGAAGAAAAGCCACCTGGCAGTCAAATTGTGGAATTACAGAGGCTCACATAGGCAAAACTCATTGGACCAGATTTTGCTGTCGCAGGACATCCAAGGGCATCAGCCGTTAGTTAGCCTTGCTCCTGCATCCTTGAGCTCAAAAGAAAGTTTTGCTCACAAGTTGCTGGAAGTGCGAGCAGATAACAGCGCAGCGAGGGAAACAGGGCAACTGGGGCCTGAGTGACCTTAACCAAAAAGACTCAATAAGAAAAAAAAAATCACTACCCTAGCTCAACTAAAAGAAAAAAATATTTTGAATCACTTACAAGCAACGAGAAGTACAGGGTTGAAGAGGCTGAATTTGATAAGTTCCTTTATGTTGTTGATAAACGGGTCATTGGGGTTGTTCATGGAGTCGACATCCACGCTGAATGCAGTGCTGGTGACCACATCCATGCTGTATGTTCCGAAGATACTGGCAGAAGGGAAATGTGCTCATTAAGAACTGGTTAACAGCCGACAGCTGAGGCACAGTTAAAGCAATGCAGAGTTTACAGCACAGGAACAGGCCATTCGGCCCAACTGGTCTATGCTAGCGGTTTTGCTCCACACGAGCCTCCTCCCACCCCTCGTCATCTCACCCCATCAGTATATCCTTCTATTCCTTTCTCCCTCATGTGCTTATCTAGCTTCCCCTTAAATGTATCTATGCTATTCACCTCAACCACTCCTTGTGGTAGCAAGTTCCACATTCTTGCCACTCTTGACAATTCTCCAGAGTTTCCTATTGGATTTATTGGTGACCAATGTTTCCTTTAAGCTGGGCGGCCGCACAGCGATCTTCAGGTCACGCACAGGTCGCTTGCCAGCTTTCCAATGGAAAAAACGTGCGTGCTTGGAGATCTGAATGGCCAACGCAGCCTGTTAAACAGGATGCGCACCCAAAAATAAAATTACAGGGAACATTGTTGGTGACTATCATATTTATAGCCCCTATAGCTCTCCCGCAAGTGGAAACATCTTATCCACGTTTACCCTGTCAAACCACTTCATAATTTTAAAGAGCTCTATTAAGTCACTCCTCAGCCTTCTCTTTGAGAAAAAGAGCCCCAGCCTTTTCCTGATATAACCACTCAGTTCTGGTATCATCTTTGTGAATCTTTTTCTGCACCTTCTCCAGTGACTCGATATCCATTTTATAATATGTTGATGTTGTTTGGATTAAAATCAATATACACAGCGTGAAACATTCACCCACTGCTTGGACTGGAACAAGGCCCAAAGGGCGAGAAACCACCGAGGAGTCTTGAAGGGGGGGGAGATATTCGAACACCCTGTCCTTTCGTGCTTTTAAACAGAGGAAAATGGAAACAGAAAAAGGTTGTCTCCTCTCAGTTCAAATGGCTTTTTGAAAATAGATGCAGGCACAATGGCCAGGATTGTAACTTGGAGACGGGGAGGTTGGATTGCGGTCGGGAAACCTGGAAGAACGAGGTCTCTGATCATGGAGGGGGGGGTATTAGTGAGGCATGGACGCTGGATCCAGCAGGTAAGTGGAAAGGCACTCCTGGATCCAGCAGTTCTCACCTCCATTTAGCTGCCGGGTTACCCAGAGGCCCGGGAAACCTGGCCGCCCAGAGTGAAATTTAAAATGGAGATTCTAAATGAGGAACGCAGCCTCATTATAATATTTAAAATGCTAACCCGCCTCCTGGGAGCAGGTTGGCTGCCCAACCCCCCCACTGCCTCCGTTAAAACCGGAAGTGGGCGGGTTGGGGTCGGGATTCAGATTTCTAAGACTTTAACCTCCCACCTGACCCAAACCCACCCGTATTTTGGGGTTAAAATTCCCCCCAATGTGTTGGAACATGGAGTAGAACCCAATTGCAGGGGGAGGGGGGAAAAAAATCAGAGGGACCGTCACAATAGGTCATTCCCACAGATCCCTCAGAACCGCTCAAAGTGACATTGGTGAAATTTAGGGAGCAATTCATCCACCTTCTTGGCCATCGCGGTGACCCAAGGGGGGGAAACAAATAGAAGGAGTTAAATTCCTCAAGAATAAAATACAAGGGTATATGTGGTTGTCCATTATGGAAGCTGTATGTTTATGAGCTGCAATGAGAAGTTAGTATGTCCCGTCTGAACCAGCCCAGAAGCAGGTGTAACTGGCTGACACAGGACGATCTATAAGTTTATGAAGAGTCAGCGAGGGTCACGCTCCTCCCGAGAACAGTGTGAATTAGAAGGTCCTTGGAGCAAAGTGAAAATGATTTAATGGGATAGGAAAGGTTTGCGGTGGAGGAACGCGAATCCATAATCAGACAAACAAATTACTCACTCCTTCATGTCGACAGGTTCATTCAGCTTTGCTTTCTTTTCTGCAAATTTCACAAGATTTTCTGAATAGTGCTTGATTATTGGAAACATCTGGGGAGGGAAAAAAGGGCAACCAAAGTAAGGGATGTACACAAAGCTGGCCTGGACCCAAATATGGTTGTACGTATTCCTGGGGGTTTCATCACATGACCTCTTGTCTCCAACTGCCTCGCCCCCACACTGGCCATTGATCGCTTGACGTGTCCATCCTCGAGGGGCATCACCTTCCTAGGCCAATCGGAAAGTGAATAGACTCTTCATTCCCAGATTGGATATTCTTCACTGTCAGTTGAACAGCAAATTACCCCATGTCCAAATATTTTTATAAACTAGCAAAACAAAGTGTTCAAAGAATTATTATTTTTTTTTAAATACACCTTTTTTTTTTTAAATGAACACCCCTATGATTTTTTCTGTCGGATTGCTCGCTGCAGTGTCCTGGAAATTAGTCTCGAATTCCTGGAGAGTCCAAAGCAATCCTGGAGGGATGGCAACCCTAGACCCAAATGATTTGGAATCACACTGAAATTTAGTGAATTCCATCTTAAAACTCTTGCTTGTACTAAAGTATGTATCCATAGTGGCCACCTCAATGAATTCTTGGTCAGGAGTGGATCTTCTCTCTTAGGGCTGGTCTGCCTGCTTTTGATTCCAGGGTGAGGTCGGCCCTTTTCCATGGTAATGTGGATAGCAGGTGATTCGGCCATTAAGTGGGAATCCTACCAAAACTGATTATCTCAGCTGCTGCACAGGTTGGAAAACAGGACCTCCGATCTTGTTCCCTGTGCAACATGCTTCTGGTTATCCCCACACAAAGCAGAACTGACAAGGTTAAATGGTTATAGGGTGGCCTGTTACCTCCAGACTTGGCTATTCCAATCATCTCTTGGCCAGTCTCCCACCTTCAACTTTCCGTAAATTTGATTTCATCCTAAACTCTGCCCGTGTGCTAACTCGCACCAGGTCCCATTCATCCATCGCCCGTGTTCGCTGACCTACATTGGCTCCCAGTCCGGCAGCGCCTCACATTTAAAATTCTCATCCTTGTGTTCAAATCCCTCAATGGTCTCACCCCCTCCCCATCTCCAACCTCCTCTGGCCATACAACCCTCTAATTCTGTCCTCTTGTGCATCACTGATTTTTTTTTGACCCACCATTGGTGGACATCCCTTCAGCCGCTCTCGCTCTCGCTCTTTATTTGCCAACGCTCCTTTCAAGTGCCTTGGGACATTGTTCTACGTTAAAGGCACTATATAAATTGTTGACGAATGATACCTGCTCTCCTGACCAAGAGTAAAATAAAAACAGGAAAGAAAAATGCATCAACTTAATCTGGCATCAATGATGTCAAAATCAGTCACATTAGATATTTTACACCTGCATATCCACGTGTTGCAGAATGGAAGTCAACACGCTGCTGGTTGCAGAATACGAATCATTTGAGAGCGCGCTTTGGCTGAAGGAATGTGGGCGATTGGACACATTTGGTTTGTGAAATATTTTTTACCTTTTCGGTATATCTCCAGAGAGACAACAATAGCAAATAACTTGCATTTATATTGCATCTTTAAATGCAGGCACAGGCCCAAACTGTTATCAAAAATAAATGGACGCCAAGCCAAAAGGAGGAAATATTAGGAGAGGTGGCCAAAGGCTCAGTCAAACAGGTGGGATTTAAGGAAGGTCTTAAAAAGGAGGAGGTGGTTGTGGAGAGGCAGAGAAGCTTTAGGCAGTGAATTCCAGCGTGGAGCCTAGGCGGCGGAAAACACGGACACCAATGGTGATGCGAGGGGTGGGGAATGTGAGCAAAAGGCCAGAGTCAGAGGAACAGAGTGTTCAGGGGAGGCCGGAGGAGGCTTCAGAGACGGGGAGGAATGAGGCCATGAAGAGATTTAAACACATGGACAAAAATTGAAATTGGAGAAATGGGGGTGGGGGAGGTGGTGAAGGAGTCGGACTTGGTGCAGGATCTGGGCAGCGGAATTCTGGATGAGCTGATGTAGGGATTTACGGAGGGTGGCAGGGGCTGAAGATGATCGCTTCAGTCTTCCCAATATTTAACTGGAGGTAATTGCAGCTCATCCAAGGCCGGATGTCAGATAATCAATCAGTTGGGCAACACAGGAAGTGAAGGGGTTGAGAGGTTGTGGAAGAGCTGGGTGTTGTCAGCGTTCACGTGGAAGCTAACCCCATGTCTGCGGACGATGTCGCCAACAGACAGCATTTAGTTGAGGAAGAGGAGGGGGCCATGGTTCGATCTTTGGAGGACCCTAGAGGTAATGGTGCATTTGGTGGGAAGACAAGCCATTCCTGGAGGTGCTCTGGTTAAGATTGAATTGGTAAGAGTGGAACCACATAAGGGTAGTCCCACTCAGCTGGACAACAGAGCAGAGGCGTTGGAGGAGGATGGTGCGGTTCACCGTGTCAAAGGCTGGAGAGAGATAGAGGAAGGAAAATGCATCGTGGTCACAGTCACAGAGGATGTCATTTGTGACTTTGAATAGGGCTGTTTCACTGCTGTAGCGGGGCAGAAACCCAAGAGACTCAATCATCAAGTTGTGGGAAAGGAATACCGATTTGGGAAGAGACTACACAATGGAGGACTTGGGATGTTGCAAGGACAGAGGGGTCTAGGGTTGGTCTCCCCAGCCCCCCCCCCCCGGAGCAGGTGAATGATGACAGCAGTTTTGAAAAAGGGGGTTGATAAAAGCACTACCCGAGAAGGAGCAAATTGCAATATCAACTAGCATGGGAGCCAGGAAAGGAAGTGCGAATTGGGGGGGTCAGCAATTAGTGCTAATTGGGTCAAGGGAGCAGGAGGTGGGCCTCATGGATGAGATGAACTTGGAGAGGACTCAAGGGGAGATGGGAGGGAAACTAGAAACAGACTAGGTTCAGGGCTATTGTGTGGATGGCGGGGGGTGGGGTGGGTGGTGAAGCAGAGGCAGTTAAATGGACGCTCTCAATCTTAAGTGACAAAGTAGGCCATGATCTCCTCAGACTTGGAGGGGAGGATAGAGAGGCAGGGGAAAGGGGTTTAAGGAGAAGGGTGGCAGTGGAGAAAGAATCCAGGGGTTATCTGTGTTCTCCAGGATGATTCTGGAGTAGTTTTACGCTCTACACTGGCTGCGTGTCTCAACGCAAAACTCTTATCCACATCTTCAAATCCCGCCATAGCCTCATCCTGCCTTACATCCCTTCCAATAGACCAACTCTGGCCTTCTGTCTATTCCTCCCTCGCTTCACCCACCCAAAGGGAAACAGCCTTTAGCCACCTCAGTTCTACTTCTGGAAGTTTTTTTGACCGTCTTTTTGGTCAATCTTTCAGGTACCTCTCCCATCAAGGATTGGGAGCTGATCCTTTTTAATTTTTCCACAGTAAAGCATCTTGAAATGCTCTATAACAATGCAAGTTTCTGTTAGAGTAATCAGACCGTAGGATCTGCTGAGACTGATAAGATTACCAATATTTAGTTACCCCATCAGAACCTCTCCACCAGTTCACAGTACATGCAAGAGAAGTACTTTTGCAGGCTTCTATAGAAACATAGAAGATAGGAGCAGGAGTAGGCCATTCGGCCCCTCGAGCCTGCTCCGCCATTCAATGCGATCATGGCTGATCATCCAAATTCAGTACCCTGTCCCTGCTTTCTCCCCATATCCCTTGGTCCCTTTAGCCTTAAGAAATATATCTATCTCCTTCTTGAATAAATTTAATGAATTGGCCTCAACTGCCTTCTGTGGTAGAGAATTCCACAGGCTCACCACTCTCTGGGTGAAGAAATTCCTCCTCATCTCAGTCCTAAATGGCTTACCCCTTATCCTTGGACTGTGACCCCTGGTTCTGGACTCCCCCACCATCGGGAACATCCTTCCTGCATCTAGTCTGTCTAGTCCTGTTAGAATTTTATAAGTTTCAATGAGATCCCCTCTCATTCTTCTAAACTCTAGCGAATACAAGCCTAACCGACCCAATCTCTCTTCATATGCATTCCTGCCATCCCAGGTATCAGTCTGGTGAATCTTCGCTGCACTCCCTCCATGGCAAGAACATCCTTTCTCAGATAAGGCGACCAAAACTGCACACAATACTCAAGGTGTGGTCTCACCAAGGCCCTGTACAACTGCAGCAAGACATCCTTGCTCCTGTACTCGAATCCTCTTGCTATGAAGGCCAACATATCATTTGCCTTCTTAACCACCTGCTGCACCTGCATGCTTACCTTCAGCGACTGGTGCACAAGGACACCCAGGTCTCGTTGCACTTCCCCTTTTCTCAATCTATTGCCGTTCAGATAATAATCTGTCTTCCTGTTTTTCCCACCAAAGTGGATAACCTCGCATTTATCCACATTATACTGCATCTGCCATATCACCCAACCTGTCCAAATCATACTGGAGTTTCTCTGCATCCTCCCCACCCAGCTTTGTGTCGTCTGCAAACTTGGAGATATTACATCTAGTTCCCTCGTCTATGATCATTCATATATATTGTGAATAGCTGGGGTCCTAGCACCGATCCCTGCCGTACCCCACTAGTCACTGCCTGCCACTCGGAAAAAGACCCGTTTATGCCAACTCTTTGCTTCCTGTCTGCCAACCAGTTCTCGATCCAAGTCAGTACCTTACCCCCAATCCATTTTATAATAGGGCTTTCGATATAAACATTGCATCCTTAACAATTGGGCAGCTAAAGATTGAAACCGTGTCTAGTAAAGCCTGTCCTTGGAGCATTCTAACTAAGGAGGCATTCATTCATTTATGTTATCTTATGTTTTGTAGGATGGTGTTAGGGAGGCCTGGAGAGTCAGGTACTGTGTTATCTCTAATGAGGTAGAACAGATGTCCGTTAGGCTAAGACAAAGACCACGATTGATGGGAGGCCTTTCAGGGGAATAAGAATAGTTAGGAAAGAGGGTGTCTTTTTAATATAATGAAAACAAAGCCTAGATTGTTACAACATTCTCGGAGCAGAACTGGACACGCTCAAGTGAAGGCAAGACAATCAGAGCCTGATCACCTTGGAACCTTGTAGATGTTAACAGGTTGTATTTCAATGTCTAATTCACTGTTAAACTTTGGGAGCAACTACAATACAAGAAGTTAAAATACAGTGTATCAGCATCTACTCCCTCACCCTCAGAAGAAGTCAACTAGTATTGGATGATTTTGCATCTAACTCACTTGTGATGTGTAAGGTTAGGTATGCGCACAAGTACAAGCACAGACAAAATATATCTTTACCTCTTTCAGTCTCCCGCTGGTGAAGGCGGGCGAAAGCACACTCCGGATTCTCTTCCACTGTTCATCTTGGACAATCGAGATGGCCTCCGCCAGTGGCCCATTCAGACCAAAGTCCTACAGAAAAACTATGAAGACTTAACATCTAGTTTTTTCATTTAATTAGATATCGGGTTCAATGACATTACTTCATAAATTGATCTCTTAAAATTGCACAAAGTGTGCTCAGGATGCATTGGGGCGGGGGGGGGAGCAATTGGACACCACTGTGCCTTTTTGGGGCACAGGGCAAAGGCAAAAAAATCAACAAGTTCTCGGATGCTGTGTGCCGCACCCCAAGAGCCCCTGAAATGTGTCCAACACCATATTGGGTTGGGCGATATTCAGGAATTCCTGGAGGCCTCCTAAAACAGGCTTTGCACACGTTAGGAGGGGCCTAATCCCAGTTTCAGGACCAATTACGGAAATTGGCCAGTGCTGACTCACATGCACTGGGCCTCAGTTTTTTGGTTCCTTGGGGCCTGGCCAGAGGTGCCCCAAGTGGACTGTTGGGAGGCCGCCAACAAACAGGTACTTTTCTTGTTGCAACTCATGTTATTGTAGAGCCAGGAGGAGCAGGAGTGCACCTTCCGCCTCCACAGCAACACTGCCAGCCCACCGCCCTCCCGTTCACCCCCTTCCCCCACTGAACTACCCAAGAGTCACTGCTGGAGTCGTAGGCGGCCCATTTTGGTATTCAGCAAACCGGCATCGGCAACTTGCCGGAATTCTTCCAATGAAGCCCGAGGCCCAACTCGGGACGAGCCTCTGAGCACCTCGCCCATTTCAGATCCGAAAACAGGCTAGTAGAAATCTGCAATTCTCTCCCCCAAAAGGTTGTGGATGCTGGGACAATTAAAAGACTGAGAGCGATAGTTAAGTAAAGGTATCAAGGGATCATGGAGCCAAGGCGGATAAATGGAGTGGAGGTGCAGATGAGCCATGATGTGACTGAATGGTGGAGCAGGCTCAAGGAGCTGAATGGCCTACTCCTGATCCAATGTTCCCGTTTCCCTAATCCATTTCTACCCCTATGTGCCATTGTACAAGAGGTTGCCACAGTGAGTCACTGGCCATGTAGGGAGATCATGTTTGCATATTGAGCTGTCATCCTCCCACCGTGGGTTTCTAGGTTGGTGTGTTTCTTCCATCGATCTACTGTGCACTTCAACAGTTCCTTAACCTGTTAATTGCAGAGTTTTGATTTAAGGTATGAAGGTAGACTTGGTTAAAGTGGGCTGCGAAAGTATATTATAGGGTAAGACAGTAGAAAAGCAGTGGCAAACAGTTAAGGAGATATTTCATAACTCTCAGCAAAGATATATTCCAGTGAGAAAGAAAGACTCGAAGAGAAGGATGAACTATCCATGGCTAACTAAGGAAGTAAAGGATGGTATCAAATGGAAAACAAAAGCATACATTGTTGTGAAGAATAGTGAAAGGCCAGAGGATTGGGAAATTTTTAAAAACCAGCAAAGGACAACTAAAAAAAAATGATAAAAAGAGAAGATAGCTTATGAGAGTAAGCTAGCAAGAAATATAAAAACAGACAGTAAGAGCTTCTACAGGTATATAAAAAGGAAGAGAGTAGCTAAAGTAAACATTGGTCCCCTAGAGCATGAGTCTCGGGAATTAGTAATGGGAAACAGGGAAATGGCAGAGACCTTGAACAAGTATTTTGTATCGGTCTTCACGGTAGAAGACACTAAAAGCATCCCAATAATGGATAATCAAGGGGCTATTGGGGTGGGGAGGGGGGGGAACTTAAAACAATCACTATCACTAGAGAGAAAGTACTCGGCAAACTAATGGAACTAAAGGTGGACAAGTCCCCTGGACCCGATGGCCTGCAGCCTAGAGTCTTAAAAGAGGTGGCTGCAGAGATAGTGGATGCATTGGTTGTAATCAACCAAAATTCCCTGGATTTTGGAGAAATCCCAGCGGACTTGAAAACCACAAATGTAACGCCCCTGTTTAAAAAAGGAGGGAGACAGAAAGCAGGCAACTATGGACCAGTTAGCCGAACATCTGTCATTGGGAAAATGCTGGAGTCCATCATTAAGGAAGTTGTAGCAGGACATTTAGAAAATCATAGTAGAGTCAAGCAGAGTCAGCATAGTTTTATGAAAGGGAAATAATGTTTGACAAATTTGCTGGCATTCTTTGAGGATGTAACGAGCAAGGTGGATAAAGGGGAACCAGAAGATGTGGTGTATTTGGATTTCCAGAAGGCATTCGATAAGGTGACACATAAAAGGTGTCTACACAAGATAAGAGCTCACGGGGTTGGGGGGTAATATATTGGCATGGATAGAGGATTGGTTAACTAATAGAAACCAGAGAGTCAGGATAAATGGGTCATTTTCAGGTTGGCAAACTATAACTAGTGGGGTGCCACAGGGATCAGTACTGGGGCCTCAACTATTTACAATCTATATTAATGACTTGGATGAAGGGACTGAGTGTAATGTAGCCACATTTGCTGATGATACAAAGATAGGTGGGAAAGCAAATTGTGTGGAGGACGCAAAGAATCTCCAAAGGGATATAGATAGGCTGAGTGAGTGGGCAAAAATCGGGCAGATGAAGTTTAATGTGGGAAAATGCAAGGTTATCCACTTTGGTAGGAAAAATAAAAAAGCAAATTATTTAAATTGGGAGAGATTACAAAATGCTGAGTTAGAGGGATCTGGGGGTCCTTGTACATGAATCACAAAAAGTTAGCATGCAGGTACAGCAAGTAATTAGGAAGGCAAATGGAAGGTTGGCCTTTATTGCAAAGGGAATGGAGCACAAAAATAGGAAAGTCCTGTTACAACTGTACAGGGCATTGGTGATACCACATCTGGAGTACTGCACACAGTTTTGGTCTCCTTATTTAAGGAAGGATATACTTGCATTGGAGGCAGTTCAGAGAAGGTTCCCGAGGTTGATTCCGGAGATGAAGGGGTTGTCTTGCGAAGAAAGGTTGAGCAGGTTGGGCCTATACTCATTGGAGTTTAGAAGAATGAGAGGGGATCTTATTGAAACATAAAATTCTGAAGGGGCTTGACAGGGTAGAAGCAGAGAGGATGTTTCCCCTCGTGGGGGGAATCTAGAACTAGGGGGCATGATTTCAGAAGAAGGGGAAACACTTTCAAATCGGAAATGAGGAGGAATTTCTTCTCTCAGAACGTCATGAATCTTCGGAATTCTCTTCCCCAGAGAGCTGTGGAGGCTGGGTCATTGAATATATTTAAGGTGGAGATAGACAGATTTTTGAACGATAAGGGAGTCAAGGGTTATGGGGAGCGGGCAGGGAAGTGGAGTTGAGGCCAAGATCAGATCAGCCATGATCTTATTGAATGGCAGAGCAGGCTCGAGGGGCCAAATGACCTACTCCTGCTCCTATGTCTTATGTTCTATGCCCTTATGTTCTTAGAGCTTAATCTCTCCCTTTCCCCCCCACAACTCTCCACATCATAATTTCTCTGGACAGTAGCTGCACGGAGTGTGGAACATGGTTGACTATGGTCACAGATTATGCATAAAGGGTGTATATTTAATAATCACTTTACTCTGCTCTTGTCATCTGTACCAAAGTGAACATTTCTTCTTATTCCCTTTGGCACCAAGGATTCTAGGGGCACAACTTCACATCAAATAATCCCACACTCCACAAAATTATATAAATCCTATTTTTCTCTTTTATAAAAAAAAATTCCATGCTATAAATGGGATGCTTCACAGTAACCCTGCAATATTTCACATGGCAGAAATATTCAACACTAAACTGCATTCCTCAAATTATCCACATCAATGAAACAGGAGTACAAGGAAGAAGAGAAAGAGACAGAAAGAAGGAGGAGAATTAGGAGGAGTGGGACAATAACGAGGAGGCAAATAACTTGCAGTTGTACAACACACACGGCTGCTCAACTCGTTAGGACTTGTTGCCTATTGGGTTATCTTGGTTTGCAAAGAGCAAATGGGATGTTAGATATACACAAACAAGCTGAAGTATTCCATTTCAATAGATGATTGCCATTATATGCAACATGTACAGTGTACGAATACAAATCATGAATTAGTATGCACACATCATGAGTTGCACACAACCCTCCAACCTCCACAGTAAAAATAAAATCAACTCGAGTGTTCCTGTATGCATCAAGTTGTTTCACGTCATGGGATCTATCACTTCCTAGGCAACCACTGGGAATTTTGTTGAACCAGAGAGAGGTAGAGGCAGGACACCAACTCACAGCATCAGCCCATCGGTTTGTTGGGTCTCTCCCATCAAACATACTCTTCTCACAACTCCCATGCAGTTTAGGGACCAACCTACATTCTAGCTGAACCACCAAAGCTAGTGCAAATAGGGAGATAATGGGAAAGAAAGCAAGGGCATATTGTAGTAGCGAGAAAAAGTGGTAGTAAATTGCAAATAGCCTTCAGTGCACGTCAATACTTACCCGCCTGTTGGTGAACAAAGTGTAAAACTCTTTTATGAAGATGGTTTTAATCAGGTCGGTATCCATGATGGAGAGAACGGGCTGCCGCCCATCATAAAGCCTAAAGGAAGGCAAACAAGTGTTAGAAAGAGAATTGGGGCCTTAGAAAGAGTCGAGTGTCTGACTGGGGGAGTGGCCTGGGCAAACCCCACTAATCCAGACTTACTGCAACAACTTTGGGGTTGGGGTCCTCTTGGTGACCAGGGTTCGCCACTGCAATAATATCACACTCGTATTTGTAGACAGTTCCTTACTTTATGTCATGGCCAATGTCTCAAATTGCAGTATATAATCCAGGCTGCAGTAACGCTACAACCAGATCAGTGGGAAGCAGCTTTGCTTCACATTGGCATTACAGCTGCAGCACAAGTGCAGCTTGAATCAGGAGCTCAGGACCAATTGATCTCAGAAGGAAGGACAGAGAGAGACAGAGAGAGAGAGAGAGAGAGACACAGAGAGAGACACAGAGAGAGACAGAGAGAGAGACAGAGAGAGCTCTGCTTCAGTTCAGACCCACACACCCAATTTACAATCCCCATGTTTAGGGTTAGTGCAAAGCCAAAATTGCGCTGGTTGGATTTATAGGGGTGAACACCACTTGGAAGAAGCACGGAGGGTAGCCAGGGCACAGAATGTACTCTGGGTGGGGGACTTCAATGTCCATCACCAACAGTGGCTTGGTAGCACCACTACTGACCGAGCTGGCCGTGTCCTGAAGGACATAGCTGCCAGACTAGGACTGTGGCAGATGGGGAAGAGAACCAACACGAGCGAGAAACGTATTTGACCTCATCCTCACCAATCTACCGGTCGCAGATACATTTGTCCACGACAACATTGGTAGCAGTGACCACCGCACAGTCCTTGTGGAGACGAAATCTCGTCTTCGCACTGAGGACACCCTCCATTGTGTTGTGTGGCACTACCACCGTGCTAGATGGGATAGATTCAGAACAGATCTAGCAGCTCAAAACTGGGCATCCATGAGGCACTGTGGGCCATCAGCAGCAGCAGAATTGTATTCCACCACAATCTGTAACCTCATGGCCCAGCATATCCCTCACTCTACTATTACCATCAAGCCAGGGGATCAACCCTGGTTCAATGAGGAGTGCAGAAGAGCATGCCAGGAGCAGAACCAGGCGTATCTAAAAATGAGGTGCCAACCTGGGGTAGCTGCAACACAGGACTACATGCATGCTAAACAGTGGAAGCAGCATACTATAGACAGAGCCAAGTGATCCCACAATCAACGGATCAGATCAAAGCTCTGCAGTCCTGCCACATCCAGTTGTGAATGGTGGTGGACAATTAAACAACTAACGGGAGGAGAAGGCTCCATGAATATTCCCATCCTCAGTGATGGCTGAGCCCAGCAGTCGAATGCAAAAGACGAGGCTGAAGCGTTTGCAACCATCTTTAGCCAGAAGTGCCAAGTGGATGATCCATTTCGGCCTCCTCCCAAGGTCCCCACCATCACAGAAGCCAGATTCCAGCCGATTCAATTCACTCCACGTGATATCAAGAAATGGCTGAGTGCACTGGATACAGCAAAGGCTATGGGCCACGACAAAATCCCAGCTGTCATGCTGAAGACTTCTGCGCCAGAACTAGCCGCACTTCTAGCCAAGCTGTTCCAGTACAGCTACAACATTGGCATCTACCCGACAATGTGGAAAACTGCCCAGGTATGTACTGTCAACAAAAAGCAGGACATATCCAATCCGGACAATTAGCGCCCCATTGGTCTACTCTCAATCATCAGCAAAGTGATGGAAGGTGTCGTCGACAGTGCTATCAAGTGGCAATTACTCACCAATAACCTGCTCACCGATGCTCAGTTTGGGTTCCGCCAGGACCACTCGGCTCCAGACCTCATTACAGCCTTGGTCCAAACATGGACAAAAGAGCTGAATTCCAGAGGTGAGGTGAGAGCGACTGCCCTTGACATCAAGGTAGCATTTGACCAAGTGTGGCATCAAGGAGCCCCAGTAAAATTGAAGTCAATGTGAATCAGGGAGAAAACTCTCCACTGGCTGGAGTCATACCTAGCCGAAAGGAAGATGGCTGTAGTTGTTGGCGGACCATGCCCGAATGCAGCAAGACCTGGATGACATTCAGTGTTGATCGGATAAGTGGCAGGTAACATTTGCGCGACACAAGTGCCAGGCAATGACTATCTCCAACAAGCCAGAGTCTAACCACCAACCCCTTGACATTCAATGGTATTACCATCAGCGAATCCACCACCAGCAACATCCTGGGGGTCACCATTGACCAGAAACTTAACTGGACCATCCACATCAGTAGTGACGCGACAAGAGTAGGTGAGAGGCTGGGTATTCTGCGGCGAGTGGGTCACCTCCTGACTCCCCAAAACCTTTCCACCATCTACAAGGCACCAGTCAGGAGTGTGATGGAATACTCTCCACTTGCCTGGATGAGTGCAGCTCCAACAACACTCAAGAAGCTCGACACCATCCAGGACAAAGCAGCCCACTTGATTGGCGCCCCATCCACCACATTAAACATTCACTCCCTCCACCACCGGCGTACTGTGGCTGCAGTGTGTACCATCTAAAAGATGCACTGCAGCAACTTGCCAAGGCTTATTCAGCAGCACCTTCCAAACCTACAATTCTACCACCTAGAAGGACAACAGCAGCAGGCGCATGGGAACACCATCACTTGCAAGTTCCCATCAAGTTACACACCATCCTGACTTGGAAATATATCGCCGTCCCTTCAGTGTAGCTTTGTCAAAATCCTGCAACTCCCTCTCTAACAGCACTGTGGGAGTACCTTCACCACAAGGACTGCAGCGGTTCAAGAAGGCGGCTCACCACCACTTCTTCAAGGGCAATTAGGGGGCATGGACAGGTGATTTAGCCATCCCTCCAGCCCGCCGCCAGAATTCCTTGCAACGGTGAAAATGGGCAGAGTCCCAGCAGAACCAGGCGTCACCCCAATATTTCAGTCCCTTCAATGGAGAACTGCCCCACCTGTGTCTTGGCCAAAACAGTGTGAATTTCAGGCTCATAGTATAATGCACCATTGGAGACACTTCCTCAGTTTGAATGTTTGCAAAAGAACCAGATGTATTAAGGTTGAAAAAACACTCCCAAAAACAGCACAACTCAATGTAAATGTAGCATTGGTTTGAGTGCAATGATACAAAATGAAGGTACCCATGACAACAGTGTACCTCAATGTAAATGTAGCATCCTTCGAAGTGCAATAATTGAATGCATCAATGCCAACACTACTTGGAATGATCTGTGCCTTTAAGCTAAGCTTATGATATGTACAGTACTTTTGGACTACATTTTGCATTGCTAGAGTGAAATGTATTTTTGAAAAGGAGTAAGACCCACACCTTCATATATATTACTGGCTGATTAAATGCACTCACCCCCAGATCTTTCCATACTTCTTGTAGCATTCTGTATCAAAGTTAAACATACCCTGGCCAGGAAGAAAACAAAATCATCAGCAGAAGTATTCACATAATACAAAGATGGAACGGTAACGACTTAATCTGTGTATGGGGACACTAGGAGGGAATTCCAGAGCTTAGGAGGTAGACCTTTAAAGGCACGGCTGCCAAAGGTGAGGTGAAAGAAGTAGAGGATGAACAGGAGGCCAAAGTTGGAGGAACACTGAGTTCTCAGAGGGTTGTAAGAGGTTACAAAGATTGGGAAAGGTGAGGCCATGGAGGAATTTGAACACTAGGATGCGAATTTTTTTTTTTTTTTTTTTTTTTTTTTTAAAGTGAGGCATTCAAGGACTTGGAACCAATGTAAGTTGGTTACCACAGGGGTGACAGTTGAACAGGACTTGGTATGAATTAGGACACAGGTAGCAGAGTTTTGGATGAGCTTCAATTTATGGACGGTGGGAGGCCGGACAGGAGAGCATTGGAATAGTCAAGTCTGGAGGTCCCAAAAGGCATGGATGAGGGTTTCAGCAGCAGATGGGATGAGGTGGGGCAGACACGAGCTAAACCTTCTGCTCCTGCCCTTCACTCTGGTCTTACTGGGTGAGTCACCAGCTGTGGTTAACAGGGCACTGGGTAACTGGATCTCAGCTGGCTGCTAGAAGCGCCACAGGACCATTTCTCTCTCCATTCCCTCCTACAGACAAGGCATCCAGCCTGCAGGGCGGCCAAGATGGGGAACTCGCCCGAAAAAACAAAAATAACCCACAAGTATAAAAGTGTTTCAATGCTCAGTGACCACAAGGGTTAAATCAGTTGAGATATCTTTTCCAACTGCACCTTTGTAATGCCACAAAAACCACAGAACACATCTACCCCAACCACAATTTGCCCCCTTAAAGTTTTCAAATCAGTGTTTCCCAATACACACTTCGTTCAATTATCCGAGTCCCTGTAGAATCCAAACCTCCCAAGCTGACGGCCATGGCAGGAAACGTTGACTCAGCTGCTGCCCAGCAAGAGATGACTAAATATTTCAAGCTGGCTTAACCACAGACTTCCCCAGCTGAGTGTTCAGCAGACATTTGGCTTACATCAAGAATCGCTACTACACACTTTCCGTTTTACTTTTAATAATAAACATCACGGGGTAGAGTTTCAGCTTTGGGCGCAATCGGGAATGCGCTGGTTAGTTTACAGTTCAAGTTTCCGCTAAAATTCATTTGCATAATCATAAACATAAAATCTTCCATGGACCAGCGCAATAAAACAATCGTTTATTTTTCTTTCCATTAATAAAGTATTCCTTGATTTATTTAAACCTGGTGCAGTTTTATTAATACAGCTGATATGGGTTTAATCGGCAAAAAATAAGCATTTTTTTTTTTTAAATAAGGCTGTGCAGTCTGAGTAACCCGATTTCAAATTACTGAAAATAACTTAAAAACGATACTGAACCATTTAATAGTTTCACTGTTGTACACTCGTCAGTTTCTTAGTAAATTAAATATTTTTCGATATGAAAACCTTTAAAACATGCCATTGCCGACTAGTGCCTGTGCACTTAAGAAAATGGAGCACAATTTGAAGAGCCTTCCCAAACCAGTGCAATCGGCGGAATCTCGCAATTTTGACCTGGGGGTGGTGCCAGTTTTGTGGGCGGGGCCTGATTCAGACCAATGGGATCTTGAAGCAGCGGTAAACACGAACGCAAGTGGTTTTGGGCACAACTCACGTTTAAAAGTTCCCGATCTTAGCGCCGGTTTAGCAGATTCCGCTGATATTACTGGCGTAATCTCTACCCCGGCTAGTGCAGAATTATAGGCCTTGCCAAAATCTCCATTCACAGTTTCATAAACCACATGGCTAGACTAAAGCATTGCAGCAACACACCATCCCAAGTAGGGGCAACATTTAGAGTCGTGCTTCCTGCCCCGATCACCACAGTATTGTTAATCTCGGTCCGGTCACTAGGAGAGGTGCTGACTGGAGAGGAAGAGAAACACCAAAAGGAGTGGGTGTTACCCTAACTCACCCTCGGCCTCTCTCATGCACCCCCTAGCAACCAGTTCAAGAAATCGCCAGAAGCCTGCAAGTAGGTCACCTGCAAATCCACTTGGGTTAGGAAAGGGCTCTACTGGGGGTGGGGACAAAGGAAGTTCAAATGTATTCATGCTACCATTTGAAAAGACAAACAATTTTTTTTTTTTTTTTTTTAATTTAAAAACTAGCTGAACAACCAGAAAACATTTTGTTCCACCCTATACACAAATTAATGGCAATAAAAATATTTGCCTTTCTAACCATTAAAAATCAATGCATTCCTTAGTCAAGCTGTTAAATGAATTCTTTTGTAGCACTGCAGTCACTCCAGTGATAAAGCACTGGCACTGCCAATCACAGGGGCAGGAGTTCAAATTCTAGGCCCTACGGACACTGGGCGAGATTGTCCTTCTGGAGAGTTTCTCCAGCTTTTGGCTGGTTCACTAACTGAAGCACTTACACTGCAGCATGGAGAGAGACAGTCAGCACCAGCCCTGCTCTGCCACGAGTCTCCTCTCCAAATATACAACACTATTAGCAGGAGCTTCGGAGAAGTCTCGCTCAGTTCTCGGTTAAAGGAAGAAACAGTGCAATGGCAGAACGGTTCAATAACAGACGAAGCACTAACAGGAGTTATTGACATGGTCAAGAAAGAGGAGAAAGAAAAAAAATCATACCTTTCTGTACTCCAGAAACGTTCCAATGAATGGCAGGGGCCTTGGCCCTGGAACTCCAAGCCGTTTAAAAAACCCATATGGTGAAACGCTGTACCTGCAAATTGAATTTAAATGGTTACAATCTTTATAAACAACAAAACCTATATTGGTTAGTATGAGCTACATCAAATATATCCATGTACTGTGTTCCCATACATAAATCCCTCAAAATAATCCCTCGTTCAAACAGCAATCTCTCATCTAACAGATATCTTCACTTAAAAAGCTGTTCATATTATTTACATTTAAGACAAGGTTCAGGATTTAGAGACTTCAGGACAGGATTGTGCATTGCTTTAGTCACTGCATCAGCAGAAACCCAGCAACATTTAAGTCTGGTATAGAACCAAATAATAGCCCATGGATATCGTAAATTTAGTGGCAACAGCATTACAATAAACTCAAAACCCTGTGCGCTGTGGAACCACAGACAGCGAGCATTACTAAAGCTGATGGTTCCTCACATCTACAAGGGCAGCATTACTTGCAAAATATATTGTGCCAGTCTGAAACCCAATCCAACTATGGAAGGTGTATCCAGGTACTGGCTTTCTCTCACCGCCCCAAATACAAAATACTGGCCATCAGAACTAGGTCAGTTAATCATCCATTCAACCAATAACAAGCTCGATTCTTTAGTGAGTGATATTAGTTAGATCTTAATTAGTATGCTGTCTAACCCAAGTGCAGCAACAGCTAACCCCTCCTTTGATCTTCTGGAATTTAATAAAAATGAACAGATACAGAACCCCCTCTACGTTAAAAAGATGAACAAGCTCGGGATCCACACGGATATTCCGTGTTGTTTAAGACCAAATGCCTGGGTGTGTAGTCACTTCCTACCATGACACTAATCCACTCAGTTCTCCAAGGGGTGATTGTTTCTCCCCCACCCGCCCTTCTCTTTGAAGGTACAGACTACTTGGTGAGATATAGCTCCTTGAATATCATTCAGTTACTAGTACCACATCCAAGTGACCAGTATCCAATTGTGGGCCTAGACGGTGAGCATTGGCAGACTATGCCATTGTGTGGGCGGCGGCGGGGGGTGCCCTGTAGGACATGCGGAATTACCCCTCGCCCCGTCCAACAGGTTAGAGAGTTTCGACTTGAGACTTATGAGAAATTACACCAGACACACGGGTTTGGACTTGAACCTTTTATTGTTCCGAAGACAGATTCAAAACCCCAACCACTATTCGAGCAGTACACCAATAATGTTACAAGAAATTATACATACAACCACCCGCTGATGATCAGTCCAGCGTTGATTGTATGCCGCTTCCTTTCGACTGCAGCAGCTCTTCGCCTTCGACTGCAGTACCGATATTTTAGTCATTGGTTTTTTATTCAGTTTTCCTTGCCTTTTTCAGTAAAGCAATCATTCAGAGATTGTGAGATGTTCCTTTAATGTTTGACCCAAGTTGTTTGAGCTGTTAAACTTACACACTCACACCTCCTGTGTGGTTAACCGTTAGCTGCCTTTATCAAGGCCCAAAATTGTTCATTCACTCATAAAAGTTAACAGAAGTGGCAGTAAACCACTTGGTCACATTTCACGTGTTACGTTGCATCCTGTATTTCAGACCTCTCAAGGCTTGACTCCACCCCTTTAGCCACCAAAAGTCATTCTACAACCTTGTGCCCTGTTTTGTTGCAGACACGAAGTCTGTGAATCTAAGGGGGTTTGTTTATCTCTGTTGTCTATGACTACCCTCTGCAGTCACAACCATTTGTTCGATCAGTATCTGCTATCCGACACCCAGCTCTTGAAATATCTCCATCACAAAACAGCTTTCAAATCCAACAGTTCCTTTTGAAAGCACATTTGCTCACCAAAGGTTTGCTGCCTTTTAGTGAAGCACATCAAAGCACATTCCATGTCCACTTATCAGTGAAAGACAGACTGTTACAACTCTATTTCACTTCGAAAAAACCTTTTGGCCTGGCAAAACATTTTAATAGACACCAAAATTAAAAATTAAGGGTCTGTGTATACTTACAGCCACCCGCATCATGACATAATCTGATCTTCTCCACAGCCAAGGTTGCCAGAGAGTGATTAGGAGCAGAAACCCTGCCCAGTTTCCCCTGGCCCAGAGGCATTGAGTTCAATGGCAACACTTTCAATCCTAGCTGTAACTCAGTAAAGACTATGGGCTCAATTTTGCCAGGCCCAAGGAGGCGGGATTGGAGGCGTGTGAGGTGTTAAAATCGTGAAAAATGGCAGGCGGGCCCGATCCCGCCTCCATGCAATTTTCCCAAATGCAAGTTTTCTGACCCTGTCTCCATCCCGCCTCAAAGAGGCGGGATAGGCCCTTAAGAACCAGTTAAGTGCCTTTATAATCCCATTTTGAGGGGCCTTTCTGATTTTAACACTTTTCCCACGTCTCCTCTGAAACACGCCTGTGAAACCTGGCGGCAGCACAAGTGGATTGCTTACTAACAGCTGCAGCTCCACCATTAAAAAGGAGTTTTCAGCAATCATCATTTGCAGGTGGCAGAACTTTGTTGTCTCAGGTCTGGGGGAACTTTTAGCAGGCATACCCATTGTTGTGGAAGTTTGGAGCCTGACACCCATCTCCAGTGTGACCTCCTGGGAAACCCCTCTCGCCACCCTGAATGAGCGCTTCCTCAACTGAGGCATATACCAGAAGCATGGGAACAATTTATTTCCTTTCCTCCTGGACATCAGATTCGGATGGAGACCAGCCGTGGCAGCAACAGATCCATGAACAACAGCACCACCAACAGCAGCAACAACAGGAGCGCCAAGCTGCTGCTCACCCACCTGAAGCTGCACAGGTCAGAAGGCGCCAGCGCGCGACCACATTGCTGCCCGGGATGCAAGGGACGCACTCCTCTTGGCCAGATTTGCTTAGCCTGCACAATCAAACACTTTTGCCTCGCACCGTCTTATCAGACCATCGACAATGGCCAAGAACCTGCAGATTCCTATCACTCTGACCACCATACTGACAATTGCAAGTCATCCTAAGTCCTCAGTGTGGAAGTCCCATTAGCGATATGACAGATGCCACAACTGCAACAGTTGCCATCAGAATTTTTTATTTACAATAACCAACTGATGGCTTTCCAACATTAAACATGACATTTCACCCAAGTGACTACTTGTGCATTATCTTCCTCTTACGCGTGCTCCTACGTGGTGCTGCCCTTGTGGCTTCAGCAGATGTGGAGGCCCCTTGCTCACTTTCTTGCTGCTCCTGTCTCGACACCTTTGGCGGGCGTCCTCTGGGGTTGCGAGCCTGTGAGGGCTCGGCAACAGTCTGCTGCTCCTGCGGCTGTGCAGGGGTTGAGACGCCGATCTCAGTTGGGTGGGGACTCTGGTGGGGCTCTGACCAAGGACTTTGCAGTGGCATGGTCCTGAGCGCGCTTGGAGAGGAGCCCCCACTTCCTTGTTCTCTGCCACCAATAACCCTCTCATGGGTCAGCCCCACTTCAGAGCTAGCAAGTGGCTTGACAGCACCTTGCTGCACTTCAGGGGGGCCCATGAGGACCAGTTTATGTACTGGAAGTCCTACTCCCGAGGACTTGCCTGAAGGTCTGGTTTGTTTGCTCAATAGCTAACCATTGCTCCTCAAGAGATGTCAGTCTATTCTGAACAATGACCATGTTTTCCATACCCTGGCGACTAAGCTCCTCGATGGACATAGCCATCCTCTCCTCTACGGTAGCCAGCCTTACCATGGAGGTAGCCATCCTTTCCATGGAGGTTGCCATCCTTTCCGTGGTGATGCGTTCATGCGCCAACGCCTCCACAAAGGCTCTGCTCATGTTAGCGATGGACTCCTCCATTCGCTCCACACTCGCAGCGACCCTGGAGAGAAAACCTGCCAGAGACTCCTGCACCTCTTCCTGGAGTTCCAGCACCGCTCTTCTTCTGGATGGACCCGGAGGCAGAGGGTCGACATGCAGCTGAGCCGAGCTGGCAGAGTCCTGCGCCCTCTGACTAGGACTCTCCACTGCTGTCCCTGTCTCCACCATCTGCTGATGCTCACTTGTGAGCTGTGATACACCAGGTGACAGCACTACACTATCTCGCGAAGGTGCCACCGAGGTGTGAGTGTCTGCGCTGGTGCTGGGTGGGCTGAATTCTGCTGACGCTGTGCCCTCAGAGGTTGCAGCTTCCTCTGAGGTGTCTGGAGGCTCAGGCTGTTCCTCCTGGATAGTGGGGACGGGGGCTTCCGATGGTCCTGTGGGGGAGTAAAGGAAAGAGTCAGAGATGTGAGGCCAAGGTTACATGCACATTGAATATTGCAGATGGTCATAAGTCAATCTGTTAGAGCATCAGAATCATCATCAGTGACTCATGCAATGTCAATGAGAGAGATGAAAAACTATTCTGTCACCAGCTTGCTCTGATGCACCCGTCTGTCCGTCCCCCACTTGCGCATCCTCCTCCACTCCCACGATCTCCAGGGCCGCCTCCCCCCAGGGGGTGAGCTGGGCTACTGAGGGTGGCTCTCCTCCTGTCCTCGCTCTTTCCCTCTTATTGTGAGCTCTCTTTTCCTGCAATGAGGGAGACAAGTGGAGTTTGAGTGAGAATGAAGGAGTGAGTGTGGAGAATCCATAGCATAGATGCCTAGAGGAGACAAAGATTCACTGAGGTGGCAAGACCAAGGGCCCTCCCTGTGTGTTATAAGTTGTTTTCATAGCATCACAGCGATAGGGAGTGTGAGGGCTGCATAGTCGAATAGTTAAGTGAATGTGAACATACAGAGAGACGGAATGGGTAAGGGTGCAGGGATGTCAGTGTCAAGTGGGATGTGGAGGAAGAGGTAGTCAAAGCTGAGTGCTGGTGAGGAGAGGCAATGGGGATCAGATTGAGGGTGATGGGAAAGTCATACTTACTTTTCCAGTGCGCAGAAGGTCATGAAACCTCTTCCTGCACTGCAGCCAGGTTCTGCGGCACATAGATAAGGAGTTGACCTCCTGGGCCACTTGCGTCCACACAGCCTTCGTCTGCTGGGGAGGCTTCTTCCTCCCTGAAGAAGGGAAGAGCACCTCCTTATTCCCTCTTGCTCCCTCCACCACAGCTTGCAGGAAGGCGTCATCAAACAGCGGTGCAGACTTGATTGGCACCCCATCCACCACCTTAAACATTCACTCCCTCCACCACCGGCATACCGTGGCCGCAGTGTGTACCATCTACAAGATGCACTGCAGCAACTCGCCAAGGCTTCTTCGGCAGCACCTCCCAAACCCGCGACCTCTTCCACCTAGAAGGACAAGGGCAGCAGGCGCATGGGAACACCACCACCTCCAAGTCACACACCATCCTGACTTGGAAGTATATTGCCGATCCTTCATCGTCGCAAAATCCTGGAACTCCCTCCCTAACAGCACGGTGGGAGTACCTTCACCACACGAACTGCAACGGTTCAAGGCGGCGGCTCACCACCACCTTCTCAAGGGCAACTAGGGATGGGCAATAAATGCTGGCCTTGCCAGCGATGCCCACATTCCATCAAGGAATTTAAAATCAAGCAAATGCAAGAGGATGAGTCATAAACCTTGCATATCTCACACTTTGAAGTGACAAAGCATAAAAACTGGTAATTATATAGATTTTCTATATCAGTTTACAATCATTATACCTAGTGTAACATTTTTGCAAGGTTCCATATTCAAGGTCATTCCCTCCAACGTACCATACACCATTACACGGTCATGGCCTCCATCTAACCCAATGCAAAAGCCCAAATGAAAGCATTTCATGCCAGGTAAAACTTCCTCTATACATTCTTACCATGCAGTTCACAATAGTTCTCCATTAAAACAAATCCATCTCTATAACCTTCAACCTACTTCCTGCTAGTGCATGTTGTTGTTTTGGACACAGGTAAGGGCACAGCCATTCATCTAGGCAGTGTCTTGTATTACAAATCCCTGGAGAGTAGAATAGCTTCTTATTGTGATCACCCCTGTTTGTACAGAAGTGTGAAATATATCCCTTTTATATAGAGCAGACTTGGGATTTCAAGATGCGGATATGACCTTCACCTGACGAAGGAGCAGCGCTCCGAAAGCTTGTGATTTCAAATAAAGCTGTTGGACTATAACCTGGTGTTCCTCTTTTTGGTTTAACAGAACCCAAATTTACTGTAAATCAATTAAAACTTTAAATGAAACTTAATAAATCAAATCAAAATTTGGAAGTCCGGGGTGACGATGCACTCCAGTCCCCGCAGCGCCCACTTGTAGTGGTTGTTGGTTGTTGGTGGTGGTGGTGGTCTGCTGTCTGGTCTCCTTCTCCTCTTCCTGGTCACAGAGACCACCACTCTGCTGCTGCTGCTCACTCTCCTTCAAGCTTGTGATTTCAAATAAAGCTGTTGGACTATAACCTGGTGTTGTGCGACTTCTCACTTTTGTCCTTTATATAGAGCAGACTTGAGATTTCAAGATCGCCCAGCTTTGTGTTAATAGCCAGAAAACAGAAGGGTTTAATCTCACCCTGTCCTGAGGCTCACCTGGTCCGAGGGTTGAAACTTGAAAAAACAAGTAAAATGCTTCAAATTCCCAACTGGATTAAAATCTCATTAGGATCAATTCCCCCCACCCCCTCAAAAAAGTCCCATTGGGATCAGCTTCCATCCCATCTCCACCCTGGGATAATCTGCATTAACTGAGAGAGCCCCAGCCCCAAAAGGCTGATCTGCTGTGAAGCCGCGGGTAGTGAGGAGGAGGAAGGCGGAAAGCCTCCCGGCTCCGATTCTCCAGCACCGTCCGCGGCTCAGGACCCAGGTTCCAGGACCGGTCTGCGGGGATTGCAATAGCGGGGAGGGGGCAAGCAGAGACTGAGGAGCCCCCCACCCATCCCCACACACACACACACACACACACAGAGGGTTCAAAACAAACAAACTCGTGTCAAATGCTGTAAACTTTCCTTGTGCAAACAGTGAGTCCAGCCAAACTTTGTGGGTATTTTCTCACTTGGTTAGAACGAGGGCACCCGGTAAATAAATCAATCAGACACTTACCAACCCAGCAGGACCAGGAAAGTGAGGAGAAGGATCCAGGTCTGGTCGGACAGAGCACTCCGGATCGCCCCCAGAATCTCGAAAGCCATTCCGAGAGGAGTCAAGGTTCGGCTGCGGGAAGCTTGAGCTGGGACTGGATCTATTTAAAGGGAGCGTCGGTCACAAGGCAGGGAGGAGGGGCTGCTTACTGTATTACATAACACCATGAAAGACAATGAGCCCAGGGTATCTGAGATTTGCAATGATGCAAGGTGTTGAAACCCTGCGTGTGGACAAGGTGCCTCTTTTAATCTGCCCCAGTGTCATCACACCAAAAAAAATCTAACAAAAGTGCCCCCTTTTTATCTCATCTATATGCTGGCCCTTGGCGACATCATCCGAAAACACGCCGTCAGTTTCCACATGTACGCTGACGACACCCAGCTCTACTTCACCACCACTTCTCTCGACCCCTCCAGTCTCCAAATTGACACACTGCTTGTCCGACATCCAGTACTGGATGAGCAGAAATTTTTTCCAATTAAATATTGGGAAGATCGAAGCCATTGTCTTCGGGCCCCGCCACAAACTCCGTTCCCTAGCCACCGACTCCATCCCTCTCCCTAACATCTGTCTGAGGCTGAACCACAATGTTCGCAACCTTGGTGTCATATTTGACTCTGAAATGAGCTTCCGACCACATATTCGTGGCATAACTAAGACCGCCTATTTCCACCTCCGTAACATTGCCCGTCTCCGCCCCTGCCTCAGCTCATCTGCTGCTGAAAACCTCATCCTTGCCTTTGTTACCTCTAGACTTGACTATCCCAACGCACTCCTGGCTGGCCTCCCACATTCTACCCTACGTGATCTTGAGGTCATCCAAAACTCGGCTGCCCATGTCCTAACTCGCACCAAGTCCCGTTCACTCATCACCCCTGTGCTCGCTGGCTTATATTGGCTCCCAGTTAAGCAACGCCTTGATTTCAAAATTCTCATCCTTGTTTTCAAATCACTCCATGGCCTCGCCCCTCCCTATCTCTGTAATCTCCTTCAGCCGCACAACCTCCCGAGATATCTGCGCTACCCTTGAGCATCCCTGATTATAATCGCTCAACCATCGGTGGCCGTGCCTTCAGCTGCCTAGGCCCTAAGCTCTGGAACTCCCTCCCTAAATCTCTCCGCCTCTACCTTTCTTTCCTCTTTGAAGATGCTCCTTAAAACCTACCTCTTTGACCAAGCTTTTGGTCATCTGCCCTAATTTCTTATGTGGCTCGGTGTCAATTTTTTGACGTATAATACTCCTGTGAAGCGCCCTGGGATATTTTATTACGTTAAAGGCGCTATATAAATACAAATTGTTGTTGTTCTTTTGGATGGGCATAAAACCCAAATCATACAAATGGAAGGAGACATAATAAATTCAAATAATATTATTCCCTGTGAAGACTACAGCCTCCAGTCCCTGCGGTGACCACCGGTTGAGGAAGGTCTCAAGCGTATTGGCGGACACCACGTGCTCCTTCTCCAGGGCCACCCGGGCGCGAAAAATCCGCGGAAGAGAGGCAGGAAGTCAGAGTGCCCACTCCCCACGGGCCACGTCCAACCTGGAACTGTGAATGGCCGCCTTGGCCAGCCAGGACCAGACCCACGAGGAGGTCCTCCGACCTGCCCACCACGCCCCCCCTAATCCGCCCCACCCCACCCGGTGGCCAAAGATCAGGAGCGTGGAGACTGAGGTGGAGCCAGAAATGGTGGATCAGCCCCTTCAACTAGTGGGCGAGGTGTAATCGCCTGATACACTCGAACCTAGGATTTGTGCTCAAGGTGTTGCTCCCACCTCACCCTGGGCTATGTCTGGGTTAAAGCAACTTATTTCAACAGGAAATGAGCACGTTTCCACGCGAGTAATGTTTATTCATTGCATCATCAGTTTCTTGTGATTGCGTGACTCTCTTAACAATAAAGAAAAGATAAAGCTTACATTTATATAACGCCTTTTCATGACCTCAGGACGTCCCAGAGCACTTTCCAGCCAAAGGAGTACTTTGGAAGTGCAGTCACTGTTGTAATGTAGGGAAACGCGGCAGCCAATTTGTGCACAGCAAGATCCCACAAACATCAATGTGTTATGGCCAGATAATCTGCTTTTTTTAAGTGATGTTGATTCAGGGATAAATATTGGCCAGGACACTGGGGAGAACTTCCCTGCTCCTCCTCGAAATAGAGCCATAGGATCTTTTACATCCACCTGAGAGAGCAGACGGTTTAACGTCTCATCCGAAAGACGGCACCTCCAACAGTGCAGCGCTCCCTCACTGGAAGTATTAGAAACAAAGACTTGCATTTATATAGCGCCTTTCACAACAACCAGGCATCTCAAAGCGCTTTACAGCCAATGAAGTACTTTTGGAGTGTAATCACTGTTGTAATGTGGGATACACATTAAAGGGAATTAGGGGTTACGGGGAGCGGGCAGGAAATTGGACATGAGGCTGAGTTCGGATCGGTCGAGGCCCTGTGGGTGGCGTAGCGGGCCCAGGGGCTGAGTGGCCGGTTCCTGCTCCTACTTCTTGTGTTCTTTAGATTTGAGGTGAGGATCAGATCAGCCATGATCTTATTGAATGGCGGAGCAGGCTCAAAGGGCCGATTGGCCTACTCCTGCTCCTATTTCTTATGTTCTTATGTTCTTATGCCAATTTGCACACAGCAAGGTCCCACAAACAGCAATGTGATAATGAGCAGATAATCTGTTTTTGTTATGCTGATTGAGGGATAAATATTGGCCAGGGCATCGGGGATAGCTCCCCTGCTCTTCTTCAAAATAGTACCATGGGGATCTTTTACATCCACCTGAGAGATCAGACGGGGCCTCGGTTTAACGTCTCATCCGAAAGACGGCACCTCTGACAGTGCAGCACTCCCTCAGCACTGCACTGGAGTGTCAGCCTAGATGTGCTCAAGTCCCTGGAGTGGGACTTGAACCCACAACCTATGACTCGGAGGCGAGAGTGCTACCCACTGAGCCACAGCTGACACAACTTAGCCCAGATTTTGTGCTCAAGCAGCTGCATTAAACACTCAGCAAAGATCTCGATTATGTCTCAAACATTTAACAGCAACGTGATTATCAATGGGACACACTGTAATATTCTGAGCTGTTGGATCTGGTAATTCAACCCAAGCTACATTTCCACCTTGTCAACTGCAGACACCCAGTACTCTTGCCGATGGTGGCACTCTTTAATCTCAGGCGCTTGTTTAGTTCGGATAGTGGGAGGATGGCATCCATCTGCCAGCTGCCTGCATTTACACTGGTAAAAAAACAGCTCCAATGCACCAGCAGTGCAATGGTAAGTGGCTTTTTGTGGATCTCCAGTATCCCTCCCTTTTACACTGGGAAGTGTGGGTCTCCCAGGTTTGACTCCAAATGGTAGCAGGATGAAAAGTCACTTGGGGAGAGAGGTGCATGAAGTTGATATAAGACATAAGACGTAGGACCAGGAGTAGATCATTTGGCCCCTCGAGCCTGCTCCACAATTCAATAAGATCATGGCTGATCTGATCTTGGCCTCAACTCCACTTCCCTGCCCGCTCCCCATAACCCTTGACTCCCTTACCATTCAAAAATCTGTCTATCTCCATCTGAAATATATTTAATGAGCCAGCCTCCACAGCTCTCTGGGGAAGAGAATTCCAAAGATTCACGACCCTCTGAGAGAAGAATTTCCTCCTCATTTCTATTTTAAATGGGTGCCCCCTTATTTTGAAATTATGCTCCCTAGTTCTAGATGCCCCCACGAGGGGAAACATACTCTCTGCATCCACACTGTCAAACCCCTTCAGAATCTTATATGTTTCAATAAGATCCCCTCTCATTCTTCTAAACTCCAATGAGTATAGGCCCAACCTGCTCAACCTTTCTTCATAAGACAACCCCTTCATCTCCGGAATCAACCTCGGGAACCTTCTCTGAACTGCCTCCAATGGAAGTATATCCTTCCTTAAATAAGGAGACCAAAACTGTACGCAGTACTCCAGGTGTGGTCTCACCATCGCCCTCTACAGTTGTAACAGGACTTCCCTACCTTTATACTCCATTCCCTTTGCAATAAAGGCCAACATTCCATTTGCCTTCCTAATTACTTGCTGTACCTGCATGCTAACTTTTTGTGATTCATGTACAAGGACCCCCAGATCTGCCTATACCTCAGCATTTTGTAATCTCTCCCCATTTAAAAAATAATTTGCTTTTTCATTATTCCTACCAAAGTGGATAACCTCGCATTTTCCCACATTGTACTCCATCTGCCAGATTTTTCCCCACTCACTTAGCCTATCTATATCCCTTTGGAGATTCTTTGCGTCTTCCACACCTATCATCAGCAAATGTGGCTACATTACACTCGGTCCCTTCATCCAAGTCATTAATATGGATTGAAAATAGCTGAGGCCCCAGCACTGATCCCTGCGGCATCCCACTCGTTACAGTTTGCCAACCTGAAAATTACCCATTTATCCCGACTCTGTTTTCTATTCGTTAGCCAATCCTCTATCCATGCTAATATATCACCCCCAACCCCGTGAGCTCTTATCTTGTGCAGTAACATTTTCATAGAATCATAGAATCATAGAAGATAGGAGCAGGAGCAGGCCATTCGGCCCCTCTAGCCTGCTCCGCCATTCAATGCGATCATGGCTGATCATCCAAATTCAGTACCCTGTCCCTGCTTTCTCCCCATATCCCTTGATCCTTTTAGCCTTAAGAAATATATCCAACTCCTTCTTGAATCTATTTAATGAATTGGCCTCAACTACCTTCTGTGGCAGAGAATTCCACAGGTTCACCACTCTCTGGGTGAAGAAATTCCTCCTCATCTCAGTCCTAAATGGCTTACCCCTTATCCTTAGACTGTGACCCCTGGTTCTGGACTCCCCGACCATCGGGAACATCCTTCCTGCATCTAGTTTGTCCTGTCATGTCAGAATTTTATAAGTTTCAATGAGATTCCCTCTCATTCTTCTAAACTCCAGCGAGTATAAGCCCAATCGACCCAATCTCTCTTCATCCGTCATTCCTGCCATCCCAGGTATCAGCCTTGCGAATCTTCGCTGAACTCCTTCCATGGCAAGAACATCCTTCCTCAGATAAGGCGACCAAAACTGCACACATTACTCAAGGTGTGGTCTCACCAAGGCCCTGTACAACTGCAGCAAGACATCCTTGTTCCTGTACTCAAACCCTCTCGCTATGAAGGCCAACATACCATTTGCCTTCTTAACCGCCTGCTGCACCTGCATGCTTACCTTCAGCGACTGGTGCACAAGGACACCCAGGTCTCGTTGCACTTCCCCTTCTCCCAATCTATTGCCATTCAGATAATAATTTGCCTTACTGTTTTTAACACCAAAGTGGATAACCTCGCATTTATCCACGTTATATTGCATCTGCCACGCTTCTGCCCAATCTCCCAACCTGTCCAAATCATCCTGGAGTTTCTCAGCATCCTCCTCGCAGCACTCACGCCCAACCAGTTTTGTGTAGTCTGCAAACTTGGAGATATTACATCTAGTTCCCTTGTCTAGATCATTAATATATATTGTGAATAGCTGGGGTCCAAGGACCGATCCCTGCGGTACCCCACTAGTCACTGCCTGCCACTCGGAAAAAGACCCGTTTATTCCAACTCTTTGCTTTCTGTCTGCCAACCAGTTCTCTATCCAAGTCAATACCTTGCCCCCAATCCCATGTGCCTTAACTTTACACGCTAATCTTTTATGCGGGACTTTATCAAAAGCCTTTTGGAAGTCCAAATACACCACATCCACTGGTTCTCCCTTATCTATTTTATCAGTTACATCCTCAAAAAATTCCAGTAGATTAGTCAAGCATGATTTACCTTTTGCAAATCCATGTTGACTTTGTCCGATCCTGTCACTGTTTTCTTAGTGCTCAGCTATTCCATCTTTTATAATGTACTCTTGCATTTTCCCCACTACCGATGTCAGCCTTACCGGTGTGTAATTCCCCGTTTTCTCTCTACCACCCTTTTTGAATGGTGGGGTAACATTAGCTACCCTCCAATCCATGGGTACTGTTCCAGATTCCATTGAATGTTGGAAGATGATCAGCAATGCATCTGCTATTTCTAGGGCCACTTCCTTAAGTACCCTAGGATGTAGATTATCAGGCCCTGGGGATTTATCGGCCTTCAATCCCTTCAATTTCCCTAACACCATTTCCCTACAAATACTGATTTCTTTCAGTTCCTCCCTTTCATCACACCCTATGTTCCCCAACATCTCTGGGAGGTTATTTGTGTCCTCCTTTGTGAAGACAGAACCAAAATATGTATTTAATTGGTCTGACATTTCTTTGTTCCCCATTATAAGTTCCCCTGATTCTGACTGCAAGGGACCTATGCTTGATTTCACTAATCTTTTTCCCTTCACATATCTATAAAAGCTTTTACAGTCAGTTTTTATGTTCCCTTCAAGCTTACTCTCGTATTCTATTTTCCCCTTCCTAATTAATCCCGTTGTCCTCTTTTGTTGAATCTTAAACTGCTCCCAATCCTCAGGGTTACTGCTTTTTCTGGCCAATTTATATGTACTCCCTTGGATCTTATGCTATCCCTAATTTCCCTTGTTAGCCACAGTTGAGTCACCCTTTTTGTTTTATTCTTATGCCAAACTGGGATGAACAAATTCTGTAGTTCGTCCATGCGGACTTTGAATGATTTGTCATTGCCGATCCACCGTCAACCCTTTGAGTGACATTCCCCAATCAATCCTACCAAACTCGCACCTCATACCATCATAGTTTCCTTTATTTAAATTCAGGACCCTAGTCTCTGATTCAACTACTTCACTCTCCATCCTAATGAAGAATTCTATCATATTATGATCGCTCCGAACCAAGGGGCTTCGCACAACAAGATTGCTAATTAATCCTTTCTCATTGGTCCACTGCAGGTAAAGGATGTACAGGCAGGAAGGGAATGGGAGACCACTAGGCAGAGTAATAGGTGCAGGCAGGTAGTGCAGCGGTCCTCTATGGCCATCCCCCTCTCAAACAGATATACCGCTTTGGATATTGTTGAGGAAGATGGCTTATCAGGGGAAGACAGCAGCAGCCAACTTCCTAGCACCGTAGGTGTTTCTGCTGCACAGGATGGGAGGAAAAAGAGTGGGAGAGCTATAGTGATAGGGGATTCTATTGTAAGGGGAATAGATAGGCGTTGCTGCGGCTGCAAACGAGACTCCAGGATGGTATGTTGCCTCCCTGGTGCAAGGGTGTCTCAGATCGGCGACAGAGCATTTTGGAAGGGCATGGTGAACAGCCAGTTGTCGTGGTGCATAAGGTTAAAGGCTCCTGACATGCTGACCTCTGGGAACGAAACAATGGTTCACCCTGGATAAGGTGTTCTAATTTACACCTTCTAAAGAAGCACAAACATCTGCCTTCGTAAAAATGACATCAAGTAAAAAACACACCTTCTGTCACACCGTTTTTTATGGTAAACTTAGAACACCTAGAGAGGAGACATAATTCTGTATTGCTACCAGCTGAGGTGACTGTAAGAATTGCAGGGGTCAGCAGAAAAATGACTAGAGCGGAGGCAGCCCGAGCAGCGGCGAGCGGCGGTATAAAGGTGAGCCCCGAGGCGTGGTAGGCCAAGAGCAGCGGAGGCAGCCCAAGAAGCGGCGGTATAACCGTGAGCTAGGGGGATTTTCCCTAATCCAGGTCCGGGAGAGGGAAGCAAAAAACAATCGAACTGTGACGTCACCAAGAAGCAGGTAAGTGATTGGTTGGTGAGTATTTTCCCTCTAAATTTTTCTAAACTTAAAATTTTGCAGTTTCTAGGGTCTCTGTTGTGTAGCGGGGACTACTGTTAAGAAAGGGCCCTTGAGTATATCATTTAATTGAAGTGAAATTGGTGGGATTCATTTAATTTGATTTGAATTAATTAATCAAAGGGTAAGTCATGGCAGGAGAGCTCCACCCCGTGATATGCTCCTCCTGCTATATGGGCGAAATCAGGGACACTTCCTGTGTCCCTGAAGACCATGTGTGTGGGAAGTGTATCCAGCTGCAGCGACTGATAGACCGCATTGCGGCTCTGGAGCTGCGGATGGATGCATATTGGAGCATTCGCGACGCTGAGAATGTCATGGATAGCACGTTTAGTGAGTCGGTCACACCGCAGGTAAAGGGTGTACAGGCAAGAAGTGAATGGGTGACCACCAGGCAGAGTAAGAGGCGCAGGCAGGTAGTGCAAGGGTCCCCTGTGGCCATCCCCCTCTCAAACAGATATACCACTTTGGATACTGTTGGGGGGGATGACTTATCAGGGGAAGGCAGCAGCAGCCAATGTCCTGGCACCATGGGTGGCTTTGCTGCACAGGATGGGAGCAAAAAGTGTGGAAGAGCTATAGAGATAGGGGACTCAGTTGTAAGGGGAATAGATAGGCGTTTCTGCGGCCGCAAACGCGACTCCAGGATGGTGTGTTGCCTCCCTGGTGCAAGGGTCAAGGATGTCTCAGAGCGGCTACAGAACATTTTGGAGCGGGAGGGCGAACAGCCAGTTGTCGTGGTGCATATAGGCACCAACGATATACGTAAAAAACGGGATGAGGTCCTAAAAGCAGAATATAGGGAGTTAGGAGGTAAATTAAAAAATAGGACCTCAAAGGTAGTAATCTCAGGATTGCTACCAGTGCCACGTGCTAGTCAGAGTAGAAATAGGAGGATATTTCAAATGAATACGTGGCTAGAAGAATGGTGCAAGGAGGAGGGATTCAAAATCCTTGGACATTGGAACCGGTTCTGGGGGAGGTGGGACCAGTACAAATGGGACGGTCTGCACCTGGGCAGGGCTGGGACCGATGTCCTAGGGGGAGTGTTTGCTAGTGCTGTTGGGGAGGGTTTAAACTAAAGTGGCAGGGGGTTGGGAACCTGAGCAGGGAGACAGAGGAAAGGGAAACAAGGATAAAAGCAAAAGACAGGAAGGAGAAAAACAAAAGTAGAAGGCAAAGAACTCAACGGTTTAAATCAAACATGGTCACAGTAAATAATAATTCATATAGGTCTGAGAACGTTAAAAAAACAAGCCTGAAGGCTTTGTGTCTTAATGCAAGGAGCATTTGGAACAAGGTGGATGAATTAACTGCGCAAATAGAGGTAAATGAATACGATTTGATTGGGATTACAGAAACATGGCTCCAGGGTGGCCAAGGCTGGGAACTCAACATCCAGGGGTATTCAATATTTAGGAAAGATAGGCAAAAAAGAAAGGGAGGTGGGGTAGCATTGCTGGTTAAAGAGGGGATTAACACAATTGAAAGGAAGGATATTAGCTCTGATGATGCAGAATCTGTATGAGTAGAACTGAGAAATAACAAGGGGCAGAAAACGTTGGTGGGAGTGGTATAGAGACCTCCAAATGGTAATACGGAGGTTGGGGATGGCATTAAAAGGGAAATTAGAGAAGCATGCAGTAAGGGCACAGCAGTCATCATGGGTGACTTTAATTTACATACAGATTGGGCTAACCAAATTAGTAAAAATACTGTGGAGGAGGAATTCCTAGAATGTTTAAGGGATGGTTTTATGGAACAATATGTCGAGGAACCAACCAGAGATCAGGCCATCTTAGACTGGGTATTATGTAACGAGAAAGGATTAATTAGCAATCTTGTTGTACGAGGCCCCTTGATAGAATTCTTCATTAGGATGGAGAGTGAAGTAGTTGAATCAGAGACTAGGGTCCTGAATTTAAATAAAGGAAACTACGATGGTATGAGGCGCGAATTGGGTAGGATTGATTGGGGAATGTCACTCAAAGGGTTGACGGTGGATAGGCCATGGCAAACATTCAAAGATTGCATGGATAAACTACAGAATTTGTTCATCCCAGTGTGGATTAAGAATAAAACAAAAAGGATGACTCAACCGTGGCTAACAAGGGAAATTAGGGATAGCATAAGATCCAAGGAGAGGGCATATAAATTGACTAGAAAAAGGGATAACCTTAGGATTGGGAGCAGTTTAGGATTCAACAAAGGAGGACAAAGGGATTAATTAAGAAAATAGAATATGAAAGTAAGCTTTCAGGGAACATAAAAACTGACTGTAAGAGCTTTTATAGATATGTCAAGAGAAAAAGATTTGTGAAATCAAGTGTAGGTCCCTTGCAGTCAGAAGCGGAGGAAGTTATAATGGGGAACAAAGAAATGACAGACCAATTAAATGCATATTTTGGTTCTGTCTTCACAAAGGAGGACACAAATAACCTCCCAGAGATGTTGGAGAACATAGGGTCTGATGAAAGGGAGGAACTGAAAGAAATCAGTATTTGCAGAGAAATGGTGTTAGGGAAATTGACGGGATTGAAGGCCAATAAATCCCCAGGGCCTGATAATCTACATCCTAGGGTACTTAAGGAAGTGGCCCTAGAAATAGTAGATGCATTGCTGATCATCTTCCAACATTTGATGGAATCTGGAACACTACCCATGGATTGGAGGGTAGCTAATGTTACCCCACTATTCAAAAAGGGTGGTAGAGAGAAAGCAAGGAATTACAGACCGTAAACCTCACATCGGTAGTGGGGAAAATGCTAGAGTCCATTATAAAGGATGTAATAGCTGAGCACTTGAAAAACAGTGACAGGATCGGACAAAGTCAACATGGATTTACAAAAGGTAAATCGTGCTTGACTAATCTACTGGAATTTTTTGAGGATGTAACTTGGAAAATAGATAACGGAGGACCAGTAGATGTGGTGTATTTGGACTTTCAAAAGGCTTTCGATAAGGTCCCGCATAAGAGATTAGCGTGTAAAGTTAAGGCACATGGGATTGGGGGCAAGGTATTGACTTGGATAGAGAACTGGTTGGCGGACAGAAAGCAGAGAGTAGGAATTAATGAATCTTTTTCCGAGTGGCATGCAGTGACTAGTGGGGTACCGCAGGGATCGGTCCTTGGACCCCAGCTATTCACAATATACATTAATGATCTAGATAAGGAAACTAAATGTAATATCTCCAAGTTTGCAGATGACACAAAGCTGGGTGGGCGTGTGTGCTGCGAGGAGGATACCGAGAAACTCCAGGATGATTTGGACAGGTTGGGTGGGTGGGCAGAAGCGTGGCAGATGCAATATAACGTGGATAAATGCGAGGTTATCCACTTTGGTGTCAAAAACAGAAAGGCAGACTATTATCTGAATGGCAATAGATTGGGAGAAGGGGAAGTGCAACGAGACCTGGGTGTCCTTGTGCACCAGTCGCTGAAGGTAAGCATGCAGGTGCAGCAGGCGGTGAAGAAGGCAAATGGTATGTTGGCCTTCATAGCAAAAGGGTTTGAGTATAGGAACAGGGATGTCTTGCTGCAGTTGTACAGGGCCTTGGTGAGACCACACCTTGAGTACTGTGTCCAGTTTTGGTCGCCTTATCTGAGGAAGGATGTTCTTGCCATGGAAGGAGTTCAGCGAAGATTCACAAGGTTGATACCTGGGATGGCAGGAATGGCATTTCAGGAGAGATTGGGTCGATTGGGCCTATACTCGCTGGAGTATAGAAGAATGAGAGGGGATCTCATCGAAACATATAAAATTCTGACAGCTCTGGACAAACTAAATGCAGGAAGAATGTTCCCGATGGTCAGAGAATCCAGAACCAGGGGTCATAATCTAAGGATAAGGGGTAAGCCATTTAGGACAGAAATGAGGAAGAATTTCTTCACCCAGAGAGTGGTGAACCTGTGGAATTCTCTACCACAGAAGGTAGTTGAGGCCACGTCATTAAATATATTCAAGAATGAGTTAGATATATTTCTTAAAGCTAAAGGTATCAAGGGCTATGGGGAGAAGGCAGGTACAGAGTACTGAGTTTGGATGATCAGCCATGATCTCATCAAATGGCGGAGTAGGCTTGAGGGGCCGAATGGCCTACTCCTGCTCCTATCTTCTATGTTTCTATGTTTCTATGAGATAATTAGCTTACATCAGCAGAAAACCTTAAAGGAAATACCACTGGAAAAGGGTATAAATATTGAACTCTCAAATGGGATATTAGACTCGCATTAATCGGGCAAAGCGATTCTCGGCTTGAGAGGTGGCTCTGTAAGTCTCCAACTCTTTGTACCTCGGGGATCAAAGGTATTTGATTTTGGTGGATATCCTGTGGAACACTAAGAACTGTAAAACTGTAGCGAAGTTAAGATTTGAAAGTAAGGGTCTCTGATAATAAGATTGTAAGCTTTCTTTTTTTGGAATTGTTAATGTTGCGATTGACTCACCAACTGTAAGTTACATGTCGGTTCTTTAATAAATCTATATATTTTTAGAACTGTCTCACATAAGACTTCTGTATCAAAAACTTGTGAACTCAATCTCTGTACACTCTTTGGTGAGGAGTTGCAGAATTCTGGGGGAGTTTTCCGGACCCTCATAATATCCGGAACGTTACAGTCTAGCTAAACTTATTAAAAGTGCTATCTGGAGGACGGTAACATTTTCAGGTTGTTCCTTTCCTTTAGGGAGAGATAGTCCGGACCTTTAGACCCAATTAAGCATCTTTAGGATTCGGCTACCTCAAACTTTAGTTGAAAGTGAACGTCCGAGAAATACGCCTGATCCAGGGTAGCCCTAAAGGGGATAGGACTAGTAATTATCCCTTCAGGGTAACTGGTCTATAGTTGCCTGCTTTCTGTCTCCCTCCTTTCTTAAATAGGAACGTTACATTTGCGGTTTTCCAGTCCAGGGAATTTTGGTAGATTACAACCAATGCATCCACTATCTCTGCAGCCACCTCTTTTAAGACCCTAGGATGCAAGCCATTGGGTCCAGGGGACTTGTCCACCTTTAGTCCCATTACTTTGTCTAGTACTATTTCTCTAGTGATAGTGATTGTTTTAAGTTCCCCTCCCCACCCCAATAGTCCCTTGATTATCCATTATTGGGATGCTTTAATGTCTTCTACCGTGAAGACCGATACAAAATATTTGTTCAAAGTCTCCACCATTTCCCTGTTTCCCATTATTAATTCCCCAGACTCATCCTCTAGGGGACCAACATTTACTTTAGCTACTCTCTTCCTTTTTATATACCTGTAGAAGCTCTTACTGTCTGTTTTTATATTTCTTGCTAGCTTACTCTCATAAGCTATCTTCTCTCTCTTTATCATTTTTTTAGTCGTCCTTTGCTGGTTTTAAAACATTTCCCAATCCTCTGGCCTTCCACTATTCTTCGCAACAGTGTATGCCTTTGTTTTCAATTTGATACCATCCTTTACTTCCTTTCGTTAGCCACAGATGGTTCATCCTTCTCTTAGAGTCTTTCTTTCTCACTGGAATATATCTTTGCTGAGAGTTATGAAATATCTCCTTAAATGTTTGCCACTGCTTTCCTACAGTCTTACCCTATAATATATTTTCCCAGCCCACCTTAACCAAGTCTGCCTTCATACCTTTGTAATTACCTTTATTTAAATTCAGGACACTAGTTTGAGACCTAGCTTTCTCACCCTCAAACTGAATTTGAAATTCTATCATGCTATGATCACTCTTCCAAAGAGGATCCTTCACCTCGAGATCATTAATTAATCCAGCCTCGTTACACATTACCAGATCTAAAATAATCTGCTCCCTGGTTGGTTCCACAACGTATTGTTGCAAGAAACCATCCCGCATACACTCTAAGAACTCTTCCTCAAGTCTACCTTTACCAATTTGCTTTGTCCAATCAATATGAAGATTAAAATCTCCCATAATTATAGCCGTACCTTTCTTACAAGCCTCTATTATTTCTTGACTTATACTCTGTCCTACAGTGTGGCTATTGTTTGGGGGCCTGTAGACCACTCCCACCAGTGACTTCTTACCCTTATTATTTCTTATCTCCACCCAAACTGATTCTACGTCTTGATCTTCTAAGCCAATATAATTTCTCACTACTGCACTGATGTCATCCCTTATTAACAGAGCTATACCACCCCCTTTTCCTTTCTGCCTATCCTTACGAAATGGCAAATACCCCTGAATATTCAGTTCCCAGCCTTGGTCATCTTGCAACCACGTCTCTGTAATGGCTATCAGATCATACCCATTTATTTCTATTTGTGCTGTCAACTCATCTATCTTGTTACGAATGCTGTGTGCGTTCAGATATGGAGCTTTGAATTTTGTCTTTTTACCATTTTTCCCTACTCTGACCCCTCTTTCTGATGCACTCTTATGTGTATACGCTCTGTCCCTTCCTGCCACACTCTGGTTATCATTACCCCTATCGCTACCCTGCACTTTTGCCTTCTCATTTTTCTTTGACTTTTTTAATTTCCGCTCAGCGGATCCCTCCCCCCCACTATTTATTTTAAAGCCCTATCTACAACCCTAGTTATTCGATTCGCCATGACACTGGTCCCAGCCTGGATCGAATGAAGCCCGTCCCGAAGGAACAGCTCCCTCTTACCCCAGTACTGGTGCCAGTGCCCCAAGAATCGAAACCCATTTCTCCCACACCAATCTTTGAGCCACTCGATCATCTCTCTGATCTTATTTACCCTATGCCAATTTGCACGTGGCTCAGGTAGTAATCCAGAGATTAGTACCTTTGTGGTTCTGCTTTTTAATTTAGCCCCTAGCTGCTCATACTCCCTCAGCAGAACCTCTTTCTTTGTCCTACCTATGTCATTGGTACCTACATGGACCACGACAACTGGATCTTTCCCCTCCTGCTCTAAGTTCCTCTCCAGCCCAGAGGAGATGTCCTTTACCCTGGCATCGGGCAGGCAACACAGCCTTCGGGACTCACGCTCTTGGCTGCAGAGAACAGTGTCTATCCCCCTAACTATACTGTGCCCTACCACTACCACATTTCTTTTTGCTCCCCCGACTTGAATGGCTCCCTGTACCACGGTGCTGTGGTCAGTTTGCTCATCCTCACTGCAGTCCCTGCTCTCGCCCACTCAGAGAGTAAGAACCTCGTAACAGTTGGACAAGAGCAAGGGCTGAGGCTCCTCCGCCACTACCTCCTGGGTCGCCATACCTGCCTTGCTCGTAGTCACACCCACCTGTCCCTGACCACGGACCAAATTTGAATGAATTAATCTAAGGGGTGTGACTGCCTCCTGGAATACAGCCTCCCTGATGTGTCGCAGTGTTTGAAGCTCGGACTCCAGCTCATCAACACGGAGCCGAAGCTCCTCAAGCAACCAACACTTACTGCAAATGTGGTCGCCGTGGACCTCAATGGTGTCCACCAGCTCCCACATGTTGCAGCAGTAACACATCGCCATCTCTAATGTATTTAATTAATTAAGGGGGAGAAATTCAGTCTCACCCCATTTGGGGCGCAATTATCGGCCGGGCGCAAAGATTAGCGCCTGGCGCTAATTATCGCCACTGACTGCAAACTTGACTTTTATCGCCCCTGTAGGTGATTGGAGCGCTAAATCAAGCGCTTCACACCTGTCTTAAGGCGCAAAGGCCGAGGAGCGAGGCGTTACCTCAGAGCGCTGGCGAAGCTCATTTGATGTCAGTCAGCAATGGAACACACACACAATGGCACGGGCCAATTCTTAAAGGGGATGGTTGATCTTGCTTTCCATCCACATCCTGCTCATTGCAGCCTTGAATCTCAGCCTGGAGAGTCCTGCACATCAAATCTGCCAGAAAGAACAATGGAGAGTACAAGGGAAAGAGCTCAGAGTGCAGCCCCCACAGTCTCTTCTAAATCGATACAAGGAAGGGCAAATCAAAATGAACCTGCAAAGTGCTGCTCAGTACCCAAAACTCCTTCACACATCGTTGAATGTCTCTAGAAGTGTGTCTCTCTCTCTCTCAGAATGCGTGGTTCAAAAATGGCATCAACAATAAAAGGCAGGAAGCGGTCGCCTTTAAATAGCGCTCCCCCAGTCCCTTCATGACTGCAAAACGCTCCCCTCAACCTGTCGTTGCTAGCGTCAGGTGGTAAGGCAGGGGGCGCCACTCAATATCTGCTCCGGGGCAATACCGGGGCGTTGCGCACTCGACTGACGTCACGACCTGCCGGCGCAGGAGATCGTGGCGGTAGTGTTTAGCGCCGCCGCAAAACGTCTAGTTAATTTTGCGAGCGCCGCAAACATCGCCGCGCCTGGGCGCTGGATGCTTTGCGCCACATTAGCGCCCTCTTAAGGCGCTAACGGGAGGCGCAACCAACTGAATTTTTCCCCCTAAGTGTTTAAGTTTTGAACATTATGGGGGAAAAATTCAGTCGCGCCCCGTTTGGGGCGCAAATATCGTCCGGGCGCAAAAATTAGCGCCTGGCGCTAATTATCGCCACTGACTGCAAACTTCACTTTTAACGCCCCGGGAGGTGATTGGAGCGCTAAATCAGGCGCTGCACACCTGTCTTAAGGCGCAAAGGCCGAGGAGTGAGGCGCTAACTCAGAGCGCGAGCGCAGTGCAGGTGCTGCCAGTTAGCGAGGGAACACAGACACACTGGCGCCAGCCAGTTATTAAAGGTGGGGGGCGATCTTGCTCCCCAGCCACACCCTGCTCATTGCAGCCTTGAATCTCGGCCTGGAGAGACCTGTGAATCCATTTTCCAGCCAAGGATGGAGAGGGTGAGATAACGAGCTGAGCGCTTCACCGAGCGGGCCTTGGATGCTCTGGTTGGCGCGGTGGAGCGCCGAAGACCAATACTGTACCCAGAGAGTGGCAGGAGGCCTTTGCCGCGCGACTACAGAAGAGTGTGGAGGGAGGTGGCTCAGCGCGTCTCCTCCAGGAGCATGGTGCCCAGGACCCATGTCCAATGCCGGAAAAAGTTCAACGACCTCACTCGGGTCGTCAGGGTGAGTGGCTTTTTTGCAATACCTCTCCATCCCTCCATCTCAACCTCACTCTATGGCCAGAGGGTCTTAAAACCACAATTAACAACACTCAACCAACACCTATGGCCCTTTCATGAAGCACACACACACATTCCATACTTTGCATACAGTAAGGGCTATTCACCTATGGGAGGCACATCAGGCAAGACCATGGCTGTATACAGTAAGGGCTATTCACCTATGGGAGGCACATCAGGCAAGACCATGGCTGTATACAGTAAGGGCTATTCACCTATGGGAGGCACATCAGGCAAGACCATGGCTGTATATTTACTCAGACGCTGTCCTTTTTCTTGCAGGCCAAGCTGGCGCATAATAGGAGACAGCAGCAATGGACGGGTGGAGGGCGGCCTCAGCTGCAACCCCTCAGCGATCTTGAGGAGCGCATCCACAGGATTGTGGCAAGCCGGGTGATCGGTCCCGTCGCCACTGGAGACGCCGACCCCGTTCTGGACAGCAATGGTAAGGTCATCACCTTTTTGTCCTCTGTCCTTCCACTTGTCCCTCACAACACCAGCCTTTGACACTTTCAATCCAACTTACTAACTCGCTGCACTTATTCCTCCCTTAAGGCCACCCTGTCCTCACGCTAAAGCCACTCTTGTACCTCCCTGCTTTCAGATGGTGATTTACCAGCTGAGGAGACGGGCCCTGAAGCTGCCAGTGGGAGTGAAGCTGCAGCCGAGGAGGAAGAGGAAGCCGGAGCATCAGTGCCACCCTCTCCCGAAGAAGCCCATGCCGACACTGGGAACACGCCTTCCCTGGAGGGGAGCAGGGGGGAAGGGTCTGATGAGGGTGAAGCTCCAGGACCCAGCGGGCTGCAGCAATGCGATGGGGGTAGGGAAGCTCGGGGGCCTTCTCCCCGGAGGGAGAGTATGCCAGCGAGTCCTGCTGCACTGGACGCAGAGGAGGAGCGGCTGATCGCGGAAATGAACACCCAGGCGGTGGGCATGCACACTGAGCTCATGGCTGCAGTGTGTAGGGTGCCCGAATGCATTGAAGCACTGGCAAGGAGTGTGGAGCACTTCGCTGCAGCGCAGGCGGATGCGACACTGAAGCTCAGTGCTGCAATTCAATCTCAGACTGCTCTCATGCAGACTCAGATTGAGGTCACGCGAGCACTGTCTGCTGCCATCCTCGCTGGTTCGTTCACATTTCCCCGGGGCTCTCACCGCGCCGCAGCAGGCCAGCAATCTGTGTTCCAGCAGATTGCTCCGGATGCTGAGGTGCTGCCCCGTGGGAGTGCCAGTGTGCCGGTCGAGCAGGGAGTTGCTGTCCTCGCTCAAGATGACAGCATTCCTGCTGCCACCACTGTCACTTCTCCACTGCAGTTGCCACCGCCTGTAGGACAGACTGCTGCCGCCCATGCAGAGTTGGTGCAGTCTGCAGCCGGGCCCTCCAGGCCCAGAACTGGTCGAGGCCGTCCCTCAAGGGCATCTGCATTGTCAGGGCCTGACAGTCAGCAGCCTTCCACCAGCCTTGCTGCAGCCACTGAGGTCCCATTGCGGAGGAGCAGTAGGGTAAGAAGGGGGTAAGGGCGCACGGGAAGGAGTTCACCCTTGATGTAGGAGGTGTGACAAAATGCTGGTCATTTTTTTATTAAAGGCCGAGGTTCGTGGTCAAACTTTTGTTGAGTGTTTTGCACATGATCTCCAGGTTGTGAGAACCAGTTATGGTAATGACTGTTTTTTTGTGTTTATTTGTATGAGTTTGTCATGAAGAAATGACACACACAGAGTTTGTAAAATAAATAAGTTTTGGTACTCAAAATATACATGTTTGGTGTTTGGAATCATTGGTGCCTTGCCCGGCTTAGGGGTTGCGTGTTGGGTTCATTCATGCTGTTCTCAATGGCAGAAGCCATTTCCACAGCATGGGCCTAGAAGCGGCATGCTATCAGCCGCTGACGGACGGCCCTTGCAGTTTCACCATTGTGGGCCGCCCTCACGCCTTGGTGCTGCTGCTGATCATCCGCCTCCTCCTCTTCCTCCTCTTCCTCCTCCTCCTCTGGTGGTGCTCCAAGGCCTGGTGGCATTGGCTGGGTCCTGAGGATTGCCATGTTATGCAGCATGCAGCACACAACTACGATGTTGGAAACTCGCTCAGGCGAGTACTGCAGGGCTCCTCCAGAATGGTCGAGACAGCGGAACCGTTGCTTGAGCACGCCGATTGTGTGCTCCACGATGTTCCTGGTAGCTTGATGGCTCTCGTTGTACTGCAGCTCAGCAGGGGTGTTGGGCGTACGGAGCGGTATCATCAGCCAGGTGCTCAGTGGATACCCCTTGTCCCCGAGAAGCCAACCAACTGGCTGATGCGGTGCCTCGAAAAGTTCTGCCACAGTAGTCTGGCGCAGGATGAAAGCATCGTGGCAGCTGCCAGGATAGTGGGCATTGACAGCGAGTATCAGCTGTCTGTGGTCACAGACCAACTGAACATTCAAGGAATGGAACCCCTTTCTGTTCCGGAAATCCTCGGCATTCTCATGCGGAGCACGCAAAGCCACATGCGTGCAGTCAATGGCGCCCTGCACCATGGGGAAGCCCGCTATCCTCGCAAAGCCCAGAGCGCGTTCTTGCTGCTTGTCTGGGGTCATGGGGAAAGAGATGAACTCTCGTCTCCTTTTAAAGAGGGCATTTGTGACCTTCCTGATGCAGCAATGCACCGCGAACTGGGAGATATTGGCGATGTCCCCAACAGCAGATTGAAATGAGCCAGTAGCATAAAAGTTCAGAGCCACTGTGACCTTCACTGCCACCGACAGAGACGTCCTGGACCTCAGTTGAGGCTGCAGATCTGGCTGCAGCAGGTGGCAGAGCTCAGTGACCACCTCCTTGCTGAAGCGCAGCCTTCGCAGACACTGCTCATCAGACATATGAATGTAGGAGAGCTGTTCACGATATACCCTGGGAGGGTAAGCTCTCCTGTACAGACGCCTGTTGGCCCTCCTCCGTCTGGCCATCATTGCCACTCTCTCTCTGCGTCTCTGTCTCCTCCGATTCAGCTTGCGCAGGACGACGCCCCCCATCAGTGCAGCCCCCATATCTCTTAGCAAGCAAAGTTATGAAGGCCAGAAACCAAAGTACCAGCGAAGTTAGGATGAGTAGCCAAAACTACCTCACACAGCGTTGACTCAATGCAGAAGTCTCTCTTTCTCTCTCTCCGAATCTCTCTCTCTCTCTCAGAACGAGTGGTGCAAAAATGTCAACCACAGAGAAAGACAGGAAGAGGCCCCCTTTAAATAGCGCCCCCCCCAGCCCCACAGCGATTGTTAGCGTTCCACTCTTCCGGTCGTTGGATGAGCCAGGCGGTAAGGATGGGGGCGCCACTGAAATTCTGCTCCGGGGCGCCACAAGGGCGTTGCACTCTCGTATGATGTCACAATCTGCGCGCGCAGGAGATCGCGGCGAAAAAGTTTAGCGCCGCCGCAAAATGTCTAGTTAAGTTCGCGAGCGGCGCAAACATCGCTGCGCCCGGGCGCTAGCTGCTTTGCGCCCCATTAGCGCCCTCTTAAGGCGCTAACGGGAGGCGCAACCAACTGAATTTCTCCCCCTTCGTTTTTAATCCTGGCTCTTAATTTAAACCAATGCCCAAGAAAAAGAGAGAAATACTGACCAACTGTTGCTGGTCTGTTGAAATGCCGGTCCCCTAGGACCACTCTATGTAACATACACTGTTGAGTCTGTGGGAGTTTTGGCCTTGAATTTTCTGCATGAGCGCTTCCTGGAAGTTAGAGCCGAACATGCTCCCATTCTCGTGCCCATTCTCCCGATCTCAAGATATGTCGGATTTCCTTGCCAATCTAATTAGAATACACCCGAATGTAAAAATGGGCGGAAATCAGTGTAAACAACCGGGAACCCACACCATATATTCCTTCTTTAAGTATGAAAATTTAATTTCAAGTCATTCAACCATCGTTCAGGCACAAGTTTAAGGATCTGCAATCGCGGCAGTTTTTCCCTTTTTAAAGTGACTTGTTGCATAAAAATGCATTAAAAGAAACAGAAAATACAGAGCAGGTCACAGTGAGGACAAATTTTCAGAAACGCTCAAAAAAGTGCAAAAAACATCAGAAAAGTGACTTTGATTCCTGTTGTGCCTGAAAGTCCAGTCGTAATTTGAAGAGAGCCTCTGAGCAAAGTGTGATTGCAGGAAACCTGCGTACAAGGCCCTGTAACTTGGGTGTTTTATGGGAGGAGATGCGTTCGGGTGGAATGTAGGAAAGGGCAGGGCAGGGGAAGAACCTAAGGAAACTGTTTATACAGATATCTGTCAACCAGAAAACATTTTGTTCCATCCTATACATCGGTTAAAATTAGCCAGTGTTCTCATTTGCAATTCAATAGATTTAAAAAATCAATGTATTCTTTAGCCAAGCTGTCAAATGAATATTTTGTGTTACTCTGATCACTCTAGTGATAAAGCATTGGCAGTGCCAGTTATGGGGTGTGGGTTAGAACATTGGGCTCGCATGTGCCCACCCTCCTGGGTGAATTTCTCCAGTCCTTGGCTAGATCACCAACTGAAGCACTTACACTGCAGCACAAAGAGAGACAGCCAGCATCAGCCCTGCTCCAGAGTCCCCCCTCACCCAAGTCCTCAGTCCTGTCGGTTCCATCTTCAGGTTAAAGGAAGAAAGAAAAGAAAGAACTTGCATTGATGAAGCCGCCTTTCACGGCCTCAGGACGTCCCAAAGCGCTTTACAGCCAATGAAGTACTTTTTGAAGTGTAGTCACTGTTGTAATGTAGGAAACGCGGCAGCCAATTTATGCACAGCAAGCTCCCACAAACAGCAATAGTTAAAGGAAGAAACAGTGCAGTGCAGTGGGTGGGGAAAGCAGATTCATTGGATACTTGTGGGGAACTATCTTCAAATCATTGGGAATGAATTTTATTTTGTTTTCAAAACATACATTTTATTTCACTGTTACTATCTGGAAACATTATTCCTTGTCATTTTTAAACACAATTATAAAATCAGGGAAACATATGGAACAAAGTGAAAATCGTAACATGTTAAAACAATTACACCATTTCCTCTTTGTTTTTCCCATAATAATTTCACCTCTGTCAATTGGGATATGAGGCAGATGTAATGCTGACAAGGAAAGCATTTACTGTGGGGAAAGGCAGCTAAATGGGTTATTGACCGTAGTACTCTGCACCAAGAATCAACAGAACATCCACCAATTTGTTTGTAGATTTTGTTTAATCAACCTGTGTCTGGAACCCCATAAGCATGCTTAACATTCCTCAAACCAGGCTACAGAGAAACTCATACGGGTGGAGATATTTTTGCCTGATATGGAGTCCAGGCTCTTACTTACACAGACAGCCCTCAATTACCCAAATCCAGAGACATAATGCACCGATTGCCAATAGCTAAAGGCGTAGGAATCCCAACGTTTGTAAAAGGGGCACTGCTGGAGTTTAACCAGCTAAAGCTACATAATTTATCAACAGCGTATTGCTTGTCCAACTAGGTGGACCCAAACCGTTAGGGCATTGGCTTGCAGAGGTATCAGGAGCTGAGTGGGAAGAATCCCAGACCTCAGTGACAGGTCTACCCCTCCAGGTCCATTAATGAGCCAGGCCTGTTGGTCAATTGCAACAGCACCATGGATAATTGTGGATTACCGAATCTGCCACAAAGGGTTCACTTGGTTCCATATTTCCAAGGGCGCGTAGGGCATCTTGGAGCCAACCTAACCCAAAAGGAACCCTGCTTATCTCTGCTCTCCACAATGAGAAGAATAGTTGCTCCTTGATCATTAGACAACTGAATAGTGTGGCTTTGAGGCCTGAGTGGACAGCAGATACCAGGAACTCCTCATGAGGCACGAGGTGAGCAGCACAACATGCCATAAACTATCAGAGTGAATTGTCGCCATCCCTTTGACTACAGTATGGACACATACCATGCCCCATCGAACGGTACTTCCATCATAGAATCCTAGAAATTTACGGCACAGATGGAGGCCATTTGGCCCATTGCGTCCATGCTGGCCGAAAAAGAGCTATTCAGCCTAATCCCACTTACCAGCTCTTGGTCTGTAGCCTTGTAGGTTAAATGTGATGAGGGTTTCTGCCTCTACCATCCTTTCAGGCAGTAAGTTGCAGACTCCCACCACCCTCTGGGTGAAAAAAGTGGAGAAGTGGAGGTACAACAACTTGCATTCGTATAGTTCCTTTAACATAGTAAAACGTCCCAGGCATTTCACAGGAGTGTTATCAAACAAAATTTGACACTGAGCCACATAAGGAAATATTAGGACAGATGACCAAAATCATCGTCAAAGAGGTAGGTTTTACCCAGGGTCTTAAAGGAGTAGATAGAGCCGGAGAGGCTTAGGGAGGGAATTCTAGAGCTTGGGGCTAATGCAGCTGAAGGCACGGCCGCCAATGGTGGAGTCATTGAAATCGGGGATGCCCAAGAGGAGTGCAGAGATCTCAGAGAGTTGTAGGGCTGGAGGAGGTTACAGAGATAGGGAGGGGCGAGGCCATGGAGGGATTTGAAAACAAGGATGAGAATTTTAAAACTGAGGTGTTGCTGGACCGGGAGCCAATGTAGGTCAGTGAGCACAGGGGTGATGGGTGAACGGGACTTGGTGCGAATTAGGGTACGGGCAGCTTAGTTTTGGATGAGTTCAAATTTATGGAGGGTGGAAGATGAGAGGCCAGCCAGGAGTGTGTAGGAATAGTCAAGTCTAGAGGTAACAAAGACATGGATGAGGGTTTCAGCAGCAAATGAGCTGAGGCAGGGGCGAAGACGGGCGATGTTACGGAGGTAGAAGTAGGCAGTCTTAGTGATGAAGCGGATATATGGTCAGAAGCTCATTTCAGGGTCAAATAGGATGCCAAGGTTGCGAATGGTCTGCTTCAGCCTCAGACAGTGACCAGGGAGAGGGATGAAGTTGGTGGCTAAGGAACGGAGTTTGTGGCGGGGACCAAAGACAATAGCTTTGGTCTTCCCAATGTTTAGTTGGAGAAAATTTCTGCTCATCCAGGACTGGATGTCGGACAAACAACGTGACAAATTAGAGACCGTGGAGGGGTCAGGAGAGGTGGTGGTGAAGTAGAGCTAGCTGTCGTTAGCGTACATGTGGAACCTTACATTGTGATTTCGGATGATGTCGCCAAGGGGCAGTATATAGAAATAGGAGGTGGCCAAGGATAGATCCTTGGGGGACTTCAGAGGTAATGGTGCGGGAGCGGGAAGTGAAGCCATTGTAGGTGATTCTCTGACTATGACTGGATAAACAAGGATGGAACCAGGCGAGGACAGTCCCACCTAGCTGGACGACGGAGGAGAGTCGTTGGTGGAGGAAGGTGTGGTCAACCATGTCAAAGGCTGCAGATAGGTCGAGATGGATGAGGAGGGATAGTTTACCACAGTCACAGTCACATAGAATGTCATTTGTGATTTTGATAATGGCCGTTTCAGTGCTATGGTAAGCGCGGAAACCTTATTGGAGGGGTTCAAACATGGAGTTGTGGAAAAGATGGGCATGGATTTGGGAGGTGACAACACGTTCAAAGACTTTGAAGAGGAAAGGGCGATTGGAGATGGGGTGGTGGTTTGCAAGGACGGAGGGGTCAACGGTGAGCTTTTTGAGGAGGGGGTTGATGACGGCAGATTTGAAGTGGGGGGGACAGTACCTGAGGAGAGGGAACCGTTAGCAATATCAGCTAACATAGGGGCCAGGAAGGGAAGTTTGGTGGTCAGCAGTTTGATGGGAATAGGGGCGAGGAATCAGGAGTTGGGTCTCATGGACAAGATGAGCTCGGAGAGGGCATGAGGGGAGATCGGAGAGAAACTAGAGAAAGGTGCGAGTTGAGGGCTAGGGCGGGGGCGCGGGAACCTTAGGGGAAGTTTGGCTTGGTGGGCGAGGGGAAGGGAGGGAAGCAGCAGAGGCAGCTGAACTATATTACATTGCACATGCATTTTTAACAATAAAGGTATCAATAAATGTAACCGGTAATATCTGTGTCAAAATCAGGTACAAAAATCAGTTTTATTATCTTATAATAATACATGTTGAAACATCTCAGTGGTTCATAAATGAACTGTGAGTTTTGTCGTGTGGACAAATGCAGCAGCCTTTCTGTGCCTCAATATCCCATAAACAAGCATGAATTTAATCACAAACGGAGGGGTGTAGTGGTTTAGATATTTAAGAAAAGAACTATGGTGTAAGATGATGAAACATTGCTTGTGAACTTTCACTCATATAAGAGATTGCATCATAATTATCACATGATGCTGATTGCATGAGTATTCTGGATGCAGAAAATTGTGAGCCCTTACTCAATCAATTTTCACAAACATTACAAAGTACAGTGAAGGGAGAACCATCTAGCTCATTCTTCCATACGCACCTCTCCCTCACCCCTTTATTATAACAGCCTTTTAGTGCAGGGGTTCCCTTCTATTTGCTTCTGAGGCACCCCTCCCGTGTGATAAAAATTCCATGGACCCCCTGTAACACAAGTACTTTTTCTGTATAAAATTTCTCTCAGCGCTGCTCCCACTCACCATGTTACTGCTGCTGCTGCTATCCTGGCACTGCAGAAAATACTGGCCCCCACGCACATCCCACTCCTTCTTTCCCTCCACATGAGCCCCAATCACTTGGCCCCCAGTCTCCCTCTTTCCCCACAACACCCGACTCCCTCACCGACTGTTCCTGGCACATCAGCCGGTCCCAGTTCTCCGCTTGATTGTCAGTCAAACAGCCTTTTTCCGGGATCTCCAATATTTTCATAACTAACAAACAAAAATGTACAATGAAAATGAAAAAACACAATTCTTTTTAAGGCCCGTATGATTTTTCTCCCAAACTGCAGCACAGTCCAGATTAATGTTTTATTCCTGCCGACTCCAGGTCAATCCTGGAAGGTTGAAATCCTAGCTGGAGATCAAAATTGGGTGTGAACAATCAGGTCTGCCTGTGACGCCCTCTCTGTAGAGCAGGACTGCTAGCACTCAAGGTATCGGCTCAAAGCTGACAAATGAATGAGGTTAGGCACCAAAGGGCAGCCAGCACCCTTGTAACTATACTACAGTGTGAGTCAGCACTCTTGCTAAAATCTATCGGCTAACCGATAGAGTTTCTGATATTGCGCAGAATAAGTTCAGGGTGCAGTTGGACGTTTTTGGTCGTGAGTCTAGATGTTGAATCGGTTGGACACCGAGGTGGTTCTGGCAGTGCTCTGCCGGTTGTACTGCTACTGTTCGGCCAGCAGGCCCGTCCGCCCGTATATACAGCGGGACCTGGCGAGAGGAGAGCGGAGGACGGAGAGCTTGAGCTGGGAGATCTGCGTTCAGCAACCACCATCTCTCTCCCTTCTCAGCGAGCGGGGGCCTAGGCTCAGCGGCAACCGCCGCTGTCATCGTACAGACACTCGGGAGGGGGAAGCAGAGGTTCATGTCAGGGCTGGAGCCTCCAATTTGCTCAGCTCGATCCCGCCTTTACGTGATGGAGTTTTTTTTTTAATTTCCTGGAGGTTATTTATGGCGGACCCCCTGAAACCCTCTCGTGAACCCCTATGGGGCCACGGACCCCCGGTTGAGAAACCCTGTTTTAGTGTATAGATGTATGTGTAGGGAACGGTAACATAGACCACTCAGCTCCAGACCTCATTAGAGCCTTGGTCCAAACATGGACAAAAGAGCTGAATTCCAGAGGTGAGGTGCGAGTGACTGCCCTCGAGATCAAGGCAGTATTTGACCAAGTGTGGCAGCAAGGAGCCCTTGTAAAACTGAAGTTAATGGGAATCAGGGGGTCATACCTAGCACAAAAGAAGATGGTTGTGATTGTTGGAGGCCAATCATCTCAGCCCCAGGATATCGCTGCAGGAGTTTCTCAGGGCAGTGTCTTCAGCTGCTTCATCAATAACATTCATTCCATCATAAGGTCAGAAGTGGGGATGTTTGCTGATGATTGCACAGTGTTCAGTCCCATTCGCAATTCCTCAGATAATGAAGCACTCCATGCCCACATGCAGCAAGACCTGGACAACATCCAGGGTTGGGCTGATAACTGGCAAGTAACATTCGCGCCACACAAGTGCCAGGCAATTACCATATCCAACAAGAGAGTCTAACCACCACCGCATGACATTCAATGGCATTAGCCTCATCAAATCTCCCTCCATCATTGACCAGAAACCTAACTGGACCACATCAATTTTTTTTTATTCATTCACAGGACGTGGGCGTCACTGACAAGGCCAGCATTTATTGGCCATCCCTAGAATACTGTGGCTACAAGAACAGGTCAGAGGCTGGGTATTCTACAGCCAATGACTCACCTCCTGACTCCCAAAGCCTTTCCAGCACCTACAAGACACAAATCAGGAGTGTGATGGAATACTCCCCACTTGCCTCGATGAGTGCAACTCCAACAACACAAGAAGCTCCACACCATCCAGGACAAAGCAATCTGCTTGATCAGAACCCCATCTACCACCTTAAACATTCACTCCCTCCACCACCGGCGTACCATGGCTGCAGTGTGTACCATCTACAAGATGCACTGCAGCAACTCGCCCAAGCTTCTTCGACAGCACCTCCCAAACCCACGGCCTCTACCACCTAGAAGGACAAGGGCAGCAAGTGCATGGCAACACCACCACCTCCAAGTTCTCCTCCAAGTCACACACCACCCTGTCTTGGAAATATATCGCCGTTCATTCATCATCGCTGGGTCAAATTCCTGGAACTCCGTGCCTAACAGCACTATGGGAGTACCCTCACCACACAGACTGCTGTGGTTCAAGAAGGCAGCTCACAACCACCTTCTCAAAGGCAATTAGGAATTAGTACTAACTACTGTCCTTACCCACATCCCATGAATTAATAATTTTTTTTTTTGAAGTATCCAACTGCCTCTTAATTGTCTCCAGAGTTTTTGCCTCTACTACCTTACCCGTAGACCACTCCATGTATTGGTCACTCTATGGGGTAGATCTTGACTTTGTGCGATTGTGTAAAACAGGCAATAGTGAGTCAGCAGCCGTTTATTGAAGTCAATGGAAATTTATTGAAGTCAATAGAAATAAAATCGGGAGAGATGTAAAATGGGCTGCCGACTCACTATGATCCGCTTTACATTATCGCACTAAGTCAAAGATCTACCGCTATTGGTGAAGAAAACCTTCCTGACACCAGTCCTGAACATGCCTTTGTATCTAAATCTCCCTGTGCTACAGCCGTGTTTTGTATTTAACTTTTCTTTTCTGCGAAGAAACTTGTACACCCGTGTAAAGTCCCCTCTTATTCACCTCCTTCCAAGATTTAACATACATGAAGCCATTTTTGTCTTTGTTAGATTATTGTCTTTGTTGGATTCCTTATTGCTGGCCAAAATACACAAATGAGCTTAATAACCGTTATTGATAGCTGCTTTCTGCAAGTTGTATGGGAATTTACTTTACGGTCCGGGTAATACTCACATCTCAGGGCAAGGTAGGGACATGGGTCATTCTGGAAGTCCCTTGGTATGCATAGTTTGATTGTATGCTTTATACCTGGATGGGGACCCCTCTAGCATGCTACACAAAGTGTCTTGCACTGATTAAGGAATCAAACTCTGACCTTCGATTCTAAGCATCCTGGGGTGGTAGTTTGATTGCTAACTGGGTCAGGAGTGAAGAAATGTCGGGCTTGTGAGGGAGCAGGGCTGATGATTCTTTGTGCGACATTTGACAGATAACTCTCAAGAAGCTCGATTTATAGTGGATTCATAGTTGACTATGTTGGTTCTGCTCAGCACTCAATCTGAAGCCAGAAGACAGGCTGAGCTAAATCTAACTCCATGGTAGCATTTCACCATGTAAGAAGTGAGTGGCCGTATTTCGAAGATTATGTTCAGAGGCATCAGATGAGAAACATCTTTGTTGTTTTGGCATTTTAAGGAGGATAGAAAAAAGTTTGCAACTATTGGTCCAACATTACAACAGTGACTGCACTTCAAAAAGTACTTCATTGGCTGTAAAGCGCTTTGGGACGTCCTGAGGTCATGAAAGGCGCTGTGTAAAGAGAAATCTTTCGTTCTTTTTACTGTAAGTTGCTGTTTGTACTGAGTACTGCTCAGTTACCTATATATAGCCTAAGCTTCAGTCTGTTAGAGTGCATAATCATCCACCTACCAAAGATGAGGGCATCACGTGGTACTGCATGATATTTTCCAGTGTGCTAGAATACAGTGGCACAGGCTCTCTGTTCAATCCTGGGACTCGCTGCATTTACCTAGGTATTGAGGAGGTAAAGACACACTGCGGTTCATAGGGGCCCAAGGTCCACAGATGGGAGTAGTCATTGATGTTGCGCCCAAGTAGCACATCTAGTGTAAAAACCCAAGAACGTAACAGACCTCTCTTATTTGTCTCAACAACAACAACAACTTGTATTTATATAGCGGCTTTAACGCAGTAAAACATCCCAGGGTGCTTCACAGGAGTGCCATAAAACAAAATCTGACACCGAACCACATAAGGGGAAATTAGGGCAGATTGGTCAAAGAGGTAGGTTTTAAGGAGCGCCTTAAAGGAGGAGAGAGAGGCAGAGAAGTTTAGGGAGGGAATTCGAGAGTTTAGGGCCGAGGCAGCTGAAGGCACGGCCACCAATGGTTGAGTGATTATAATCAGGGATGCTCAAGAAGCCAGAATTAGAGGAGCACAGATATGTCGGGGGGTTGTAGGGCTGGAGGAGATTACAGAGATAGGGAGGGTGTCGAGTCCCGCTTTTTCCAGCCTTTCCTCAGAACTCATTCTTTTTCACACTGGGCACACGTGCAACCATCAATGTTTCGCACCTTGTCAATGTTATTGACAAAAATATACACCCAGATTTAAGCTTTGCAGGCTTCCCGAGGTCACCCCAGAGAGCAGGACAGCAAGGCTGTCTAGCCCATACTGGGCCAGTGTGATCAACTGGTTCACGGTTGGCTGAATGAATATAAAGCACCGAGTGATAAGACAGTAAGGGTGTGCAGGCATTTAAGCTTTTTCTTTGCCAATTTTTTTCACCTCTATTTTATAACGATGAGAAGAAGAGTCAGAATGACAGCAGCTACCAGTGAAACTGCTTTAAGAGCAGGCAGGTAAGACAAAATAGGGGAACCAGGGACAGCCATGCAGGCTGTGTTAATTCACTGCTGCAATTTGGCTTGTGGAGTAAGCCAGCATTTACTTTGGCAGGAGGTCCACATTTAGAAGATACAGAATTAAAAATAAGAATTAATTTATGCTGATGACACCCAGCTCTACCTCACGACCACGTCTCTCGACCCCTCCACGTTCTCTAAATTGTCAGACTGCTTGTCCGCCATCCTGTTCCGGATGAGCCGAAATTTTCTCCAATTAAATATTGGGAAGACCGAAGCCATTGTTTTCCGTCCCCGCCAGAAACTCCGTTCCCTAGCCACTGACTCCATCCCTCTCCCTAACATCTGTCTGAGGCTGAACCACACTGTTCGCAACCTTGGTGTCATATTTGACCCTGAAATGAGCTTCCGACCACATATCCGCAGCATAACTAGGAACGCCTATTTCCACCTCCATAACATCACCAGTCTCCGCCCTTGCCTCAGCTCATCCATGCCTTTGTTACCTCTACACTTGACTATTCCAACGCACTCTTGGCTGGCCTCCCACTTTGTACCCTATGTAAACTTGAGGTGATCCAAAACTTGGCTGCCCGTGTCCTAACTCGCAACAAGTCCTATTCACCTATCACCCCTGTGCTCACTGACCTACATTGGCTCCCGGTTAAGCAATGCCTCGATTTCAAAATTATCATCCTTCTCTTCAAATCCCTCCATGGCCTCACCCCTCCCTATTTCTGTAAAAAGCCTTCAGCCCCACAACCCCCCCCCCCCCCCCCGAGATATCTGCGCTCCTCTAATTCTGCCCTCTTGAGCATTCCTCATTATAATTGCTCAGCCATTGGTGGCCGTGCCTTCTGTTGCCTAGGCCCAAAGCTCTGGAATTCCCTGTCTAAACCTCTCCGCATCTCTACCTTTCTTTCTTTAAGGCGCTCCTTAAAACCTACCTCATTGACCAATCTGCCCTAATTTCTCCTTATGTGGTTTGGTGTCAAATTGTTTGTCTTATAATACTCCTGTGAAGCGCCCTGGGAGGTTTTACTACATTAAAGGCGCTATATAAATACAAGATGTTGTTGTTGTTGTGTGATCGAAACTTAGAATCTTTGTCAGCTGTAGCTCAGTGGGTAACACTCTCGCCTCTATCAGAATGTTGTGGGTTCAAGTTCCACTGCAGGCCACCTGCTGTAAAACCTGTACAGCAGGTTAAAGTAGAAGCTTCAGGCCTCATTATAATATTTAAATTGTCAACCTGCTTCTTGCCAGCGGATTGGCAGCCCGCCCACCCGTCCCGCCTGAGTGAAAGGTGAAAGTGGGCGGGTTGGAGGCGGGTAGGATTTTACATTTTTACAACTTTCACTTCCCCCCACGCCTCAAATCCACCCGCTCTTACCTCAGAAAATTCCAGCCATTGTTTCCCCTGGCTGGAGAGTCTAGAACTAGGGGGTACAGCCTCAGGATAAGCGGCCGGCCTTTTAAGACTGAGATGAGGAGGAATTTCTTCACTCAGATGGTTGTGAATCTTTGGAATTCTCTGCCCCAAAGGGCTGTGGATGTTCAGTTGTTGAGTATATTCAGGCCTGAGATAGATTCTAGGGGAATCAAGGGATATGGGGATCGGGTGTGAAAGTGGAGTTGAGGTCAAAGATCTTGTTGAACAGCAGAGCAGGCGCGATGGGCCATATGGCCTACTCCTGCTCCTAATTCTTATGTTCGGTCTCCCCAGTGTAGAGGAGACCACACTGCGAGCAGTTAACACGATATAATTGATCAGAGGAAGTACACGTAATTTGCTGTCTCACATGGAAGGAATGTTTGGGGCTTTGGACAATGGAGTGGGAAGAGGTGAAAGGGCAGGTGTGGCAACGACAAGTGGGGAAGAGTGCAACAAGGCCCAATTTCTTCACAGTAGTTTCAAAAGGACAACATTTGAAAGCGGAGAGCTTTGGCTAGCATCCTCTTCTGAACAATTTCACTGGAAGGTAAAAATGGTGAACGTGTGTGGGTAGAAGGAATAATAAAGAAAAATCTGTATATTGCAGAGCAGATGGAAATGGATCTTTGAGGGACAAGAATGCAGAGTAAAAGCAACATTTTGTAGGATTTTTCTCTTAATCAAGATGCAAATTTAATTCCGAAACGGTGAGATTTTTGGCTTCAACAGTTTAATTGAGTAGCCCGACTTTTCTGGGAAGTTATATAGCACAGCTCCAAACAATCGTGTCTCAGCACAGCCCAGCTGGTCTATGAAGATCACCAATGTAATAAGGGGAGAGCACCAGATGGAGATGATTCTCCTGACACAGGATTTAGGAAGAACAGCAACGTAAAGGCACTGTAATGTGTTAAGCGTTAGAAACACTCAAAGCTCAACCAGATGTTTACCTCCTCTTCCTCCTCCATCCAAACACAATGAACATCATTGAATCGATGGACATGGGGTTGGGGTCAGCCAACGTATGAAAGGACATTGCAGGGTTTTCTCGGAGTATCATTATGAAATGGGCCTGCGTCTCACTGGGAAAACAGGCTTGAAACAGAGAGACTGTTATTGCATCTGGCAGACTTGCTGGAATCCAAACAGAAAAAGATCACAAATAAAAAAAGCAAATTACTGCGAATGCTGGCAACTTGAAGCAAACGGGAAAAAGTCCCAAACACGCAGCAGGTCAGCCAGAGAACGGACAGTCGGCAGTCCGGGCTCGTGTCCATTCTTCAACACTGGGAAAAAAGGGATAAAAAGCATATTAAACAAATCAGAAAAAAGGAGGGGAGGAGGGTGCAAGAGCCCACCACCAGGGGACCCGGCCGTCAGATAAGTGCTTAGGAGTGAGGTCAAGACACGCCCTTTGACCCTTTAATGACTTAATGTTTCTGTTCATTACTTGGCTGAGGTTATATCATTCCACTCACCACTCTGGGCTTGCCTGTTTTTTCAATACATGCTTTCCCCTCCTCCCTTTATCCAATTGTATTAATACGCCTGTCCGCCTCTTATTTTTCAGTTTTGAAGGATTCAGGGCCCAAAAAATGAACTTGTCTGTTGTCTCCACAGATTATGACTGACTCGTTGTGTTTCTCCAGCGTTTTCTGGTTTTTTGCTTCTGATTTCCAGCATCTGCAGTGACTTTGCTTTTCACTAACTCGTTGCTGTTTGTTCAGCACAAGAGCAGTTTAATCCAAAAACTTTCTGGCACATTACAGAACATCAGAGGAAGGAGTTAGAGTACGCACTCAGATATTAATGAGCCCGTGGTCTCACCCAGTCAAACCTCACTCCAAAGAATGGAGCTAGTTGACAGTTGACGGGATGAATAACAACCCCAGTCCCAATGGACACCATTTTCTACGGAAAACAATCAGCTGCTGGCTAAACTTCCAACATCTGATGGTTTTGTTGTGATTAAAACGGGCACAATGCGTTATCTTTTAATATACGTAGAGAATTTCTAATCGCCTTTGCTTCATACTCAGTCTCGCAGAACATGGGCTTTTACTGCAGTTGACTAGACAGTTGGGCAAGCTATCAGGATCATTGCCCTTTCCTGGGGGCGGGGGAATGCTCGCTGGTATAGTTTTTGATCAGAGAACAAAAGATCAGGGGAAGGGTTAGATGAATGGACTTGATTATCTACCCTGCGTGAGAATGACTTTGGAAACCCACTGAATGGTCATCCACTAAAACTTCAAACTATTCTGAAATACTAAAGAGGAGCCAACAATGTGTTTACACTTGGCTTGCAGCCACTTTACGACCGAATGCGCGCTAAAATATAGCTGTGCACAGGGTCTCGGCTGGATAAGGACAAGGATAAGGTAATCAAAAAAGCTTAAATCTTATCACGAATGTCACACGTTTTCACTGGGTGCGTGACGGTGTGGAGGAATAATTGCTGGGTACCCAATAGCCACAGATGCCAATAATTGCTAGGTATCCAATAGTCACCGAACTTCCTGAGAATTTATGTTCATGAGTGGAATATGTTCCGCTTTTCTCTGTGCTCCCACTCCAGGTGTACAGGGAGCACAAAAGCAGAATGTGATAGAGATAACATCCATCCTGTCCATCCTGCCAATTGTTTTGTTGGTGCCGCTGGCAAGGCCGGCATTTATTGCCCATATGTGGTTTATTACTATGGAAGAGAGTGTGGTCGGACTGAGTTCACTGAAAATTAAAAAAATCAATGCCATGTTTTGTGTTGGTTGCCATGACTGCGAATGCTAATCTTTGTTTTGTATGGTCTCAGTTTAACTATTGCAGTCATGGTTTAATACGCGAGCACCTGTATTTCTGTGTTGGAAGATCTCCAGTGGGGGAAATATCACAGTGTGAAACTAGAGCAATGAGAGGAGACTCAGTAAACATCTCTGGCTTGGAATCCAGAGAGTTTGTCTAAATTCTCCAAAAGTCACAATGCTTTTTTAATGCAGCTATTGTAAAGTCACTCTAATTGGCTGTTAGGAGGTAGGTGCAAGCAATCTGGAATGAGCACAGCCCCCCACTCCCTCCGCTCCAAACACCACTCAGGCTCCTATTCCATATTTGATGCCTTCTCCTGACTCCACAGCCAAGAGCAAAAACTCCATGAGGGGTGAAATTAGTCTTGGCTGGTAGCACAAAACTGGCAATAGCAAATTGGTGACCCAGTTTACTCTCCGCCCAATTTCGTTTGGGCGAGGGAGCGAGAAAGAAATTAGCCAGTTGTCAACAAGTTTAACAGCCAACCCAAATTTGCACTGCCCAAATGTATCAGTTGGTTGAGACACTTGGGGGCAATTTTGCCAGCCCTGGGGAGGCGGGACTGCTGGGAAAATGGCAGAATTTGGGGGCGATGCCCAACCCGCCCCCATGCCATCTTCCTGGGAGGCGGGTAGCCGTCCCGCACCGGGTCTCATCTCCTTGGAGGCGGGAAGGGATTAAAGCCCGTCAACAGGCAGAAAATAGGATTAGCCCCTTTTTGCCCTCACAAGTGCGGGCTTCCTGAAGGCTCCGAAACCCGCCAGCTCAGCGAGTAGGGGGTCTGCGGGGGTGCAAAAGTGTGCTGTGAAGGTAAGTGATAGGTGCAAGAGGTGCAAGAGTGTAGAGGTGAGTATCTGAGGTAAGTGCAAAGTGTTATTAAAAGTGCACTTGCCTTAGTTTCTTCCTGCAGACTTCAGTCGGTGTGTATGCGGAGAGTCTCGGACCTCCGCGTTGGGATTGACAGGTGGCCGTTGCATTCTCAGATGCAACTACCATCCTGATTTCTGTAAAAGAAAGAAGTTTGATGGGGTCTTGAAGAACCCATCAAACTACAGAGAATGTCAGTGTTTGACAGCTTCACAGAGCTGTCAAACGATGACAATTCATCTGTCAAATATTTGACAGAGGAAACATCATACGTTGACATTCTCTGCAACCGGCTTTCCCTTAATTGGCCTGCTAAGCCCGCTGGGCAGGCTTAACAAGGTCAATCAAGGGAAAATAGCGTGGGTTGGCCAGAAGTTGTTGGAGGCGGGACTGAAACCCGACAAGTGGGAGTCCCGCCTCCAAAAGCTTCCCATTGGCAAAATCACCCCCAAGTAGCCGAAACAGGACTCCCTGTACGCAATGATTTTAAATTTATTTGAATTTTGTTAAGACAGGCAATGTTGCTTAAAAAGCTATATATAAAATTAGTTTAAGAAATCATTTACAGATACATTTTCTATAGAAAACATTTAGTACTATTTAGTACTTTGGAATGATGGAATATCTATAGTCAAACAGTTTTGTAATCACAGATGAATCATTTCAATATCCAAGGTTTAAAAACATACATTATTTTGCAACATTCTATTGATTATCACAGATTATCTGGTCATTATCACATTGCTGTTTGTGGGAGCTTGCTGTGCGCAAATTGGCTGCCGCGTTTCCCACATTACAACAGACTCCACTTCAAATAGTACTTCATTGGCTGTAAAGCGCTTTGAGACGTCCAGTGGTCGTGAAAGGCGCTATATAAATGCAAGTCTTTCTTACTGTCTAAAAGAAAGGGTCAGTTGGCAGATTTTTTCCTATTGAACAATCACTATTAATAGTATGCCTGTAGAACACGAGGTGACTCTCTCAACATTCAGACAGTCTTAGCAACTGGAGATAGATCATGGATGCTTATTACTGTATCCTTATTGTTTCCCAAGTCTTAATGCAGGATCCTATATATTTTTATTGAGTTTCCATGTATTTTCATTTACTGAGCTGTGCAAGATCCTAATTTTCTTTATTTTGAGATGTACACGCTCCTGTATATTTTCACAGCTCCGGATGGTCCATGTGCTTTATTCCTTTGAATCAGCATTCCCCCGCGGCACAAATTTCAGAATTATGGGTTTTTTAGGATGCATGAATCCTTTCTCATCCAGTTCTAATGGGATCTGGAATAGAAAGAGCAATGGTGATATTCAACCAACAGGAAGGTTCGACTGGAGAGATGGATGGTTCCATTCCATCTCATTATCTATCCATCAGCTATCATTCCATAATTCCCTTCCCACTGTATTCACTTCAAAAACAAAAATCTCAATGACACTTCACAACATTTAATCACACCTTCAAATAATTCCTATATTCCAGAATTCTCACCGGTGTCTCCTTGCACGGCACAAGAGTCATGTGTTGCAAGAGTGAAGCTAGCGCCATCTTCATCACAAGTTGTGCAAATCGCATCCCAATGCAGTTCCGAGGGCCCATCCCGAATGGCAGGTAGACACAAGGATTCCGAGACTCCCTTTCCTCTTTACTGAACCTAATTATATTGGCAGAGGCAAAACAAGTGAAGTAGATCATTGTCAAATTCGGTTAGATATAGTATGCATTTATCAGGGAGATGGATGGAGAATACAACACTTTGAAACTGTAATCATGTTTTTTGTTCCAGCCACTCCTTCACTAATGTTTCTTGCGGTGTCGTTCCACAGCCACTGGGGACAATCTTGATGTGTGAGCCCAGACCATGGAGTGTTGGCAGGCTCATCAACTGTGGAGAGCAGCAGCACAGCCAAGGTTGATCCTGTCCTCAGTTGACATCCAATTGTGTGCAGATCGATCATAAAACGGCAAACTGGGTGCTTTGCATGTCATAAGACCGCAACTTGCACATTAAAAGAGGCCGACCACCTGAACAGGCCGGTGTTTCAGCCGCCCAGCGGTGAGCCCCTCTGAAAGTGGCAGCAGCCCGATTGTTGTCGTAAACGGGGCGTTAAGTCTACCGAACCCATTACTGCCCCATTCATACTGATCATTAGGGATGAGAAAGGCCATTTGCCCCATCCCAATCTATCTACTCAGTAAGATCCTAATGTACCTCCCATTGCAGATTCCAATTGTTTCTTAATATGGTCCAGGGTGATTGTCTCTACTATTCCAAGATTTCTATCCTATACATTGATCACTTTGTGTAAAAAAAAATTCAACATTAATCCTAAATTTGCCACTTACTCATTTGAATCTGTGTTCTCCTCTAATGAATTAAAGTAACACTCGGGGTTTACGTTTTCAATTCCCTTAACTATCTCATGTACCTCTAGAAGATCGCCTCTCATCAAGGCTGAAGTGGCCAAGTTTCTCCAGTTTCTCATCATAACTCAGACACCAGAATCAGCCTTGTTGTGACTCTTGTCTGCATTTCCTCCAATACTTGGTCTCCCTTGTGTCTCAGCAACCAGAATTGGACAGTACTCAAGGAAGGGCCTGATCAAAGCACAGTACTCTAGGTCACAACTTCCTCAAACTTTTATTCTAATTTTTTTTTGGGCTGCATAGTTCAACACTATTGGCTTTGCTAATTGCTGCTCTGCCATGGCTGGACACCTTGGGCTCGAATTTCCAAGCCCCGTGGAGGCGGGAAAATAGCAGATTCAGGGGGCACGTACCCATCCCGCCCCCAACCCGCCTCCATGCCAATGTCCCAGGAGGCGGGTATCCGACTTGTGCTGGGTGCATGAGTGCAGAGGTAAGTGTGTTTGGTGTGTGTATATATAAAGTGTTTTAATAAGTTTTACTTACCTTTACTTTCTCCTCCAGGCTTCCTCCCTTCAGTTCTCGGGAGTCCCTCAGCTCACCGGCACAGAAAGCAGAATGGCCGCTGAGCTGTCAAAAGCTGCAGCCTCTGCTTTCTGGTCTGGACAGCTCTCTAACGGAGTCTGAGTAGAAGGACTCAAGTTAGAAGACAGATTGTCAGTGTTTGACAGCTTCACAGAGCTGTCAAACGCTGATATTTCATCTGTCAGATGAAATGTCAAATCGCTGACATCAACAGTATCCAGGTGTCCCTTAATTGGCCTGCTGGGCGGGTTTAAAAGGTCAATCATGGGACAGTAGCGTGGGTTGGCCACAAATCGATGAGGCGGGACTACAACCCAAAAAGTGGGAGTCCCGCCTCCATCACGTCCCCATCGACAAAAATCGAGCCCCTGGAGTCTACGAAGACAGCTCGCTCTTGTTCGGCTTCATCATTAGCTTTTCCTGAAGTTCATGTGTCGCTCATTTTTTTCTTCCTATGTGCAGCATTTCACGTTTGTCTGCATCAAATTTAATCTGCCATTTTATCGGCCAACTTGCATAATTTATCCAAATCATTCTGTAATTTGAGCTGCATCCTCCAGTTCCACCGCCCCTGCGAACATGTTGCTGGGCTTCAAGACATTCGCGAGGTTGGTCAGTTTTAGCCATTGTTTGTATGAATATTACTGTCATTACAGGATGGTGACATCTCTAACTAACTGAAGCTGTCTCAACTGGCTCTTTCTAGATGGTAGGTCAGCTCAGGGGTCAGGCGGCCCTTCCAAATCAGGGAGAAATACACAGCTTCCAGCATCGCCAACATGCTTCTGCACATTGACAGGTGATAAGAAAACAGACGGCACATGGTCAATTAAAACAACCCAAAAGGCTCTTGATGGTTCAGTTGGTTAATGCGCTAAACAGTAAAGTCCAAAATGTGATGTCTGCTCATTGCTGAGGTAGTTGACCTCAGTCAGGGTGGTGATAGCAGTGCTATATTTAACCTCAGTAGCCCAAGGTCTGTGGAATGCAAAGAAGAGAAACATGCCTGGTGTCTGCTCCTGATCACTAGACTTGCTGGAAAGTAGGTGTGTATGTTGGTATTCAAGGAGGACATTCTCTGCCCAGTGGGGGCTGGTGACCCTTTGACAGGTGAGGCACACACGGCGCCTGCATAACCAAGCTGGCTTTTTAACCATAGTAACGGGACCTTCACTCAAGCGCTTATACCCCGTGCCACAGTCCAGGACACAAGCCGGTAATCTGTGACATTTTCAACTAGTTTCACCATGAAATGACCAAACAAACAAACACCCAACTGCATCGGAAGCTGCTTGACCATCAAAAGGCAAAACCGTCCGGAATCCGAGACACTACAACTTCCGTGCTCTGTTTCTGTGCTGTATATTCTATGCACTGGAAGTCTAGGCGAGGCAGTGCAAGCGCCTCTGCTGAAGGCCCCAGCAGTTGAATAGCCCACCAACACACAGGCTTATACTTAAACAATGGCCGCCTGGACAAGGCAGCAGAAGTGGCAGGTGCCCTGTAAGAAGTCAAGACTTGTGCAGAGTGTGGTGATGGCACGGCACTTCAGTAAACTACAGATTTGACGCAGGTCAGAGACCTGTGCTGGGCTAGTTAAAATTCCCTATAGATAGGAAGTTTCCGTGCAAATACAGAAAGGTTTACAATAAACCCCAACTCGTAGCAACAGAGGCCATGAACGGTTGGCGGAGTGGGGATGGGGAAAAATAAAAAACACAAATCCCAGGCTACGTACCTTTCAGGTCTGAACTCCTCAGGCTCCGGCCAGTATGCTGGATCACGGTGCAGGACATAGGCAGGCACCATGACAACGGTCCCCTTTGGAATGGTCAGCCCATTGAGCTGGACATCTTTCTTGCACACTCTGTCTATACGGGGTGCAGGAGGGTACAGTCGCAGGGTTTCAGATATCACCATTTCCAAGTACTCCAACTGCATCACCGCTTCATATGTGGGAGGAGCCTTCACACAGAAACACACTTTTAGCAACTGAACTGACACATGGAGGCAGAGGGCATGGCTGAGGTACTAAATGAGTACTTTGAATCTGTCTTCACCAAGGAAGAAGATGCTGCCAAAGTCATAGTGAAAGAGGAGGTAGTGGAGATACTGGATGAGATAAAAATTGATAAAGAAGAGGTACTAGAAAGGCTGGCTGAACTTAAAGTTGCTAAGTCACCAGGACTGGATGGGATGCACCCTAGGACACTGAGGGAGGTTCAGTAGAAAATCGCAGAGGTACTCGCCATAATCTTCCAATCTCTCTTAGATACAGGGATGGTGCCAGAGGACTGGAGAATTGCAAATGTTACACCCTTTTTTTGAACAAGGGTGTAAGGATAAACCCAGCAACTACAGGCCAGTCAATTTAACCTCGGTAGTGGGGAAGCTTTTAGAAACGATAAATCAGGACAAAATTAACAGTCACTTAGACAAGTGTGGATTAATTAAGGAAAGCCAGCACGGATTTGTTAAAAGCAAATCATGTTTAACTAACTTGATCGAGTTTTTTGATGAGGTAACAGAGGGTTGATGAGGGTAATGCGGTTGATGTGGTGTACATGGACTTCCAAAAGGCATTTGATAAAATGCCACATAATAGGCTTGTCAGCAAAGTTGAAGCCCATGGAATAACAGACAGTGGCAGCATGGATACAATTTTTGGCTAAGTGACAGGAAACAGAGTAGTGGTGAATGGCTGTTTTTCAGACTGGAGGAAGGTAAATAATGGTGTTCCCCAGGGGTCAGGACCACGATCACTGCTTTTCTTGATATATATTATTCGTTTATGGGATGTGGGAGTCACTGGCAAGGACAGCATTTATTGCCCATCCCTAATTGCCCGCGAGAAGGTGGTGGTGAGCCGCCTTCTTGAACTGCTGCAGTCCGTGTGGTGAAGGTACTCCCAGTGCTGTTAGGTAGGGAGTTCCAGGATTTTGACCCAGCAACGATGAAGGATTGGCGATATACTTCTAAGTCAGGATGGTGTGTGACTTGGGTGGGGAACTTGGAGGTGGTGTTCACATGCATCTGCTGCCCTTGTCCTTCTAGTGGAAGAGGTCGCGGGTTTGGGAGGTGCTGTGGAAGAAGCCTTGGCGAGTTGCTGCAGTGCATCTTGTAGATGGTACACACTGCAGTCATGGTATGCCGGTGGTGGAGGGAGTGAATGTTTAAGGTTGTAGATGGGGTGCCAATCAAGCGAGCTGCTTTATCCTGGATGGTGTCAAGCTTCTCGAGCGTTGTTGGAGCTGCATTCATCCAGACAAGGAGAGTATTCCATCACACTCCTTACTTGTACGTTGTAGATGGTGGAGAGGCTTTGGGGAGTCAGGAGGTGAGACACTTGCTGCAGAAAACCTAGCCTGTCACCTGCTCTTGTTGCCACTGTATTTATGTGGCTGGTCCAGTTAAGTTTAATCATGTTGATGGTGGGGGATTCGGCGATGGTAATGCTGTTGAATGGACTTGGTTGTACAGTGCACAATTTCAAAATTTGCAGATGACACAAAACTTGGAACTTGCACGAAAAGTGAGGAGGATAGTGATAGACTTCAAGACAGACAGGCTGGTGAAATGGGCGGACATGTGGCAGATGAAATTTAATGCAGAAAATGAGAAAAGTGATACATTTTGGTCGGAAAAACAAGGAGGCAACATAAACGAAAGGGTACAATCCTAAGTGGGGTGCATGAACGGACAGACCTGGGAGTATATGTACACAATTCGTTGAAGGTGGCAGGGCAGGTTGAGAAAGCAGTTAAAAAAGCATACGGGATCCTGTGCTTCATAAATAGAGGCATAGAGTACAAAAGCAAGGAAGTTATGAACAACCTTTATAAAACACTGGTTCGGCCTCAACTGGAGTATTGTGTCCAATTCTGGGCACCGCACTTTAGGAAGGAAGTGAAGACTTGAGGGTGCAGAAAGGATTTACGAGAATGAATCCAGGGATGAGGGGGAGAATGATCCCAGGGATGAGGGACTTCAGTTACGTTGATAGACTGGAGAAGCTGGGGTTGTACGCCTTAGAGCAGAGAAGGTTGAGAGGAGATTTGATAGGTGTTCAAAATCATGCGGGGTCTAGACAGAGTAGATAGAGAGAAACTGTTCCCATTGGTGGAAGATTCGAGAACCAGAGGACGCAGATTCAAGGTGATTGGCAAAAAAAACAAAGGTGACACGAGGAAAAACTTTATGCAGCGAGTGGTTATGATCTGGAATGTACTGCCTGAAAGGGTGGTGGAGGCAAACTCAATCATGGCTTTCAAAAGGGAATTGGAGTAGTACCTGAAGGAAAGAAAATGGGCAGGGCTAGGGGGAAAGGGCGGGGGAGTGGGACTAGCTGAAGTGCTCTTGCAGAGAGCCGGCACGGGCTCGACAGGCTGAATGGCCTCCTTCTGTACTGTAACCATTCTATAATTCGAGTAAAAGCTGGGAGTAGGGGGGGGGGTGCAAACTAGAACATTATGTTTTATTACAGGCCAGGAGAAATATTTTCTGTTTTTGTGTATTGGTGGAGAAGATCTTTCCACTGTGGGGAAGACATGAACTAGGGGCCCTAAATACAAGATCTTCACTAATAAATCCAATAGGGAATTCAGGAGAAATTCCTTATCCAGAGAGTGGTTAGAATGTGGAATTTGCTACCACATGGAGTGGTTGAGGCCAATAGGATAGATACATTTAAGAATAAGCTGGGTAAGCACATGAGGGTGAAAGGAATAGAAGGATATGTTGACAGGGTTAGATGAAGGGTGGGAGGAGGCTCATGTGGAGCATGGAGCTGTTGGGATGACTGGCCTGTTCCTGTGCTGTAAATACTACGTAATATAAGTCGTGAGCACAAAACAGATCAAACACCACTCAGTGCTTTATATTTGTAATGAATATACTAGTCAATTGTAGAGCAATGCAGAAAGCCAGAGAGCAGATTGTCTATTTGCTATCTGTTAGGGGTGAAGAAGATCTAATTAAGGATGATGGGGGTAGAAAAGTACAAAATAACAACTCAATAAAGAGGGGGGGTGGTTACCTGCTGGTACAAAAAAGCAGGATGAAATGAAGAGGATCCAGGGATGATGGCCACCACTGTCCAGCATGGAATGCAATGTAAATGAGGTCATTCACATCACATGAGCTTATCATCATCATCAACAGGATCGAAATAACATACAGCTCTCCTGGCTGTTCCCTCCCTCCTCACAAACAAAAGTTTTGCTGAACAATTGTTCCTCGAAGACCTGTAAAGGACTTGACGTCAAAGCACACTAAACTCAGCACATTGTGGACATTTGAAGGTCACAGGAAAGTAGAGCAGCTGCTGGTGATCGAACACCACAGGAAATGAACCCCATTCATTGTCTTGGCCACTAAGGCCCCTGGGGGCAATTCTCTGAAAACACACCAGTAGCGTTGAAGTCAAAGGATGGAAAATCACAAGCAGCGCGCCCATTATTTCCCCAATAGCTGCTCCCACCCAACAGGTGCGGTTCCCCCATCGCCAGCGTGCACTCAGGAAATGATCCCTATCGGTAAACCCCAGCTCTCTCGCCATCAGCCTTGGCTCACCTGGTAGCACTTTCACCTCAGTCAGAAGGCTGTGGTTTCAAGTCCCACACCCGGGACTTGCGCACACACTTATCCAGGCTGACACTCCAGTGCAGTACTGAGGGAGTGCTGCACTGTCGGAGGTGCCATCTTTCAGTTGAGACATTAAACAGAGGCCCCTCTCAGGTGGATGTAAAACATCCCATGGCACAATTTTGAAATTCAAGGGAGTTCTCCCTGGCCAATATTTCTCTGATCATTATCACATCGCTGTTTGTGGAACCTTGCTGTGCGCAAATTGGCTGCCGCGTTTCCTACATCACAACATTGACTGCACTTCAAAAGTACTTCATTGGCTGGAAAGGGGGTTGGGATGTCCTGAAAGGCACCATTTAAATGCAAGTTTTCTCTCAAGGACTCACTTTGTTGGGAAAAGCCTCATCTATTTCCTGCTGCAGTTTCTTCTGTACGTCCGGGTGCGTAGCCAGATTGTACGCCACATATGACAACGTAGTGCTGGAGGTCTCGTACCCGGCAACAATAAAGATAAGGGCCTGTGCCAGAATCTCTGTGTCACTCAGAGCTGCAGAGAATCGGAAGAATCAGAATTTGCACTGCAAACTTCACCTTATAAAATAGAAGCTTAAAATGTTGGGTTTTCAATGCAAATATTTCAGAAAACTTGTATTATTATGACAGCTACTTAAAAATGCAATGTCACAGATAATTCAACGCTTCCAATAACCGTGCCTGGAATATTAAGTTAGGCATGTACTAAAAACTATGAATATATACCTAGCACAATAGGCAGAATAGATTACAAACTAGAGTTTACTAAGAGGACACAAGTGAAACGGCAGTTAAAATCCACTTTCTGATGCTTGAGTAAATCACCACTTTTATGTTCTTGTAAGATAGAAAATATGAACATTTCTAAAAGCAACAAGGGACAGTCAGCGTTGAAAGTGTTAATGTGCAGGTAGTGCTCACTGGAACTCCAGTGCACAGCCACACAAGGGTGATTAATGTGTGTCTGCGATTTCCCTGCACTACCCAGTTCCCAATCTCAAACCCATGACTGTGGGGAATCACTGGCCAGAAACCAGGCAATTCCCAGTAGGGCGAGAGTGGAAACAAATCCCAGCAGGAGTTAGGCCTCCCC